>OY856411.1:434696838-435139338 GCA_963693085.1 Alisma plantago-aquatica
AAATGAGCATAATAAGCATCCTTGCTTGTCCACACCTTCTCAGGTATATCAAATCCCAAAGGAACCGATGGAGATTGACTAATCAAATAGCATGCAATACACACTGTCTCACCCCATAATTTCTTTCCCAAATTTGTAGTCTTCAACATGCATCTGACATTTGACACTATGGTACAGTCCATCTTGTCATTGTGCCATTGTTTTGTGGTGTTCCGAGCTCTATCCTTTCATTTTGTATTCCGTGTTGTGTGCAATAATCTTGGAACTCCCTGGAGGCGTACTCTCCTCCATTGTCCGTGCGGAGACACACCAACTTTTTCTCTATCTCCCGCTCCCCCATGGCATGAATTTTCTGGAAACACTAAAATGCATGATCCTTGGTATTCATCAAGTAGACCCACACCTTCCTATATGCATCATCAATAAATGTGACAAAATACCGATTTTCACCCAATGAAGCCACCTCAAGCGAACCACATACATCCAAATGAACTAACTATAGAACATCTGGCTTCACCTTTGATCTTGTCTTGAAAGAAACTTGCTGATGATTTCCTATATGACATGAGTCACATGAGCTATGACGGGTGTCCTTTCCAAAAGAAATACATCCCTGCTTTGATAGTAGTTGCACATCTTTTTCACTCATGTGGCCTAGCCGTTTGTATCATAGATCTGTCTGGTGATCCTCAACTATGTTGATACAACCACCATTGAGCACTTTTAGTTGGGTCTTGTATAATGTGTGACACAATTTGCCCCATACAATAACCAAAGTCCCCTTGGTGATCTTGCATTTGCCACCATCAAAATCCAGATTACAACATTCTCTATAAAAGAAACAACTAGATATCAAATTGATCCACAAATACAGAATGTGAGGAACATCATTGAGTGTGAGCATAAAACTGACACCTATCTGAACACAAATGTTTCCAATCCAGATAGTTCTGAAGTAGGTGGAATTTTCCATGTTCACCCTCCCGAAGTCTCCCCTCTTGTATAAAGTAAAGAACTCCATATTTGGTGAAGCATGATAAGAAGTTGTTGTATCCACCACACACTCATAATCATCATCCTTAACATGCAAACACTGCTCTTGGATTATCATGACCACATTGTCATTGTCATCCCCATCTTCAGAAAGTGTTGTTGTAGTATTGTTATCGGCATCCTTTTTGTCTTTTGCTTCAGACCCATGTTTTATTTTTCAAACCTTGAAATACTTCTTGAAATGACAAGGCTTCCTGCAATAGAAGCACCCTCTACTCTTTGACTTGGATCTATGACGGGTCTTCCCATGGTCCTGGGACTCACCGCGGCTGTGAGATTTTCCATTAGTCTTTCACTCTATCAATGCCTCTACTATTTGAGAAGTATACCTATGACCTGTTGTCACCTAAGGCTCACCGTTGATTCTCTTCATTCGGTAGACTACTCTTCACCTTATCAAGTGTCAACTTTCCTTCCTGTGTAGAATTGGGGATCGTCACAAAGAGTGTCTCCCAACTATCAGGTAATGATCCCAGAAGAAGTAGAGCCTGGATTTCATCATCAAGAAGAAACTTCATGGACCCTAGTTGATTTACTAGGATTTTGAACTTGTTCATGTGCTAAGAAATACTTGTACCATCCTGTTACTTCAGGTTCACCAACTTTATGATCAAAAAAGTTTTATTTGTGGCAGTTTTCTGCTCATATAATTTCTTGAGATTTTCTCACATATCTTTGGCGTATGTCTCCTCTGAGATGTGGTGGAACACAAAAATATCAAGATATTTTAACATGAATTTAGATATTTCTCACAAAAATTGCAACTAGGTCCTCATATATTATGGATTTGCATATTGTATTTTTAAGAAGTATTCAAAGTCAGAGACAAAAAATGTGTATATTCAACCAAATTAGGGTTTCCACTTAATACATTAACTTTAATACTTAATCATGCATTAAATCATAAATAAGAAATGTATTTAGAGGTTAAGATATGTCAAGGGCCTTGGATGTGAAGTGTTGAAATGGTCCACTTTTAGAAGAAAATCTTGATATTACTCCTTATTTTTAAGCTTCAATGTAATTCCCTATATGATCGATGAAGATGGACTTCATTTAATATGAACAAATGTAGTGGTTATAGTTTAATATCATGTAACTATGTAATTCTTCCATTGTTAAAACGTTTTGGATATAATGCAGACATGGTTTAATCTTGAGAAATGAATTCCGGACCCCAACTTCAAGACTCTAGGATATGCTCTTGGTCTAAATGATTGGACACCTAAGCATATCTAAGAACTTTATTATTGTAACTATATGGGTAGTAGTTGTGATGTGAACGTTTCAAACATGATTTCATTTTTTGTTGATCTCACTCTTGATAGTTAAAGAGTATTTTAATGGATGATATATACAAATGAATATTTTATGGTTTAATTATAAGGATGATGTTTACTCTAACAAAGTGCATTTTGATACTATATTGACCTAATTTCCCTCATTTGATTTGATTTTTATCACTCCCTAATATTTTCCATGACTGAATAACTCTATGATGACCTCTAAGATGAAAATCCAAATGTTGAATCATTTTGATACACCTATACTCATTAAACCATTGTTTGAACTAGGCTTTTTTCATGAGTAAGGGTGATCGTGCAATTAATCAACAGAGAGTATCCTCAAACTAGGGTTTTTTCCCAAAAAGAAAACCCTATTTTGAAGATAATCTATAATACATTGATTAATTTCATGATCACCCTTTCTCATCTTGTTTTGATACATGGCATACTTATTCTACTCTCTAGTGTGCAACTGTGGTCCAAATTTTTTATTAAACAAACATTCTTATAATTTCCTATGATTGTTTATGAATCTAGTGCCCTAATTGCTCAAAAACCACCTTTTATCCTTCTGGGCTTGGCCAGTTATTTTTAGGGTGCTCATAAGACGTAGCCAATGGGGACACCCTAAACTATGGGATTTTCACCTCCAATTTCTCTGAATCGGCCCTAGGAGAAGTCATGCGGATCCGAGCTTCCCCCTCAACTAAATGACTTTTGGATCAAGATCCACTGATGCTTGGTCATCTCCTACCTTGGGTTGAGATGAGGCAGGCGTGTCATGTGTCAGCTAACCTTAGCTATGTCTTGAGACCGCAAAACCCATCATTGACACCCAAATTTTTGTCGTTTGACCTCCCCTCACACTGCCAAAGCATCTTAGCACTTACATTGCTTAAATTGAAGCCCATGACCCAAGAAAAACTGCTACCAACTTGTCCAAAATTGAACCCCTTCAAAACCCTAATCCCAAATCTCCTTACCTTATAAATACCCCCTTTAGCTTCATCACTAGAACCCCCAATTCTCCATTATTCCTCTCTTACACATTTTCTCTATTTCTCTAGTGACTCGATGTCGCCAATTTGCTCACAGTCTATGGAACAAGAGAGATACCGCCTCGAATCTTGATATTAATCAAGAGTCAAAGGTCGATTGAAATCCAATGACTGCGTATCTATGCACCACACCCTCTCTTTTCCTCCCTCACACACGTGTGCAAGAGGTAGTGTAAACCCAACTATGAAAATGTGGTCCTGGTCAGTGTTTACCAGCTGATTGGCACGATAGTTTTCCCTCTTTTTCTGGTAAATTTCTTCGATCTACTTAAATTCCCAATTAGTTGATCAATGTTTATAAAAACTATAACTCTCAAATTCTTAAACCAAAAATATGATCCAGTAGTCTAATTTGTTCAAAAAGCATAAGAAATCATTTAAAATTATGTCAAACCCTATTTTAATATGCTTTTCACTGATATCCTTAAAACTCCATATTTTGAATATCTAAATTATCATCTGACTCAAGTATGGTGGTTGATCTCTGAAAATCCTAATCTTTAGCTTTGACGATTGTATTTTACGACTCTAAACCATACTTACATGACTTGACTAATGATAGGACTAAATCCTAGCATTATTGACTATTTGACTCTTAGTCACAAAAAGTATGACTCATGTACCCAAAATAATGATGGATCTTGATGATGGGTTCTAACTATAATCTTGTGATAATTTATATTTATAAAATCTTATGATTTCCCTCTTTAGATTTGAGAACCATATCCTAATTACCCCTAACTTGATCCTTGGAATAATAATATTAAAAAGCTAATTACATTGATGATGGTTAAGTTTTAAGTGCCCATTATGGATTATGTGTGGACTTCCTTCGAATTTGATAATGATGATGTTGGAACATGATGGTTGGCCTTGATAAATTGATAATGTGAAATCCCAATTATTGATGGGATGCAACATCTAAGAACAATAATGAGACTTAATAAACCATAATCTAGTCCTTGAGACCCCTTCGTACCGATGATTAGACTATTAATGCATGTATACCCATTTTAGTGCCAGTACTTGATTCAGATTATTCTTTGAGTCCCAAGATATTGTAACTATAAATTCTTGTGAATGTGTTCTTATTATCATCCTTGACTTCTGTATCATAATACTAGCTTTTATGATATAATTTAATCTCTCTTCTTGGCATATAATAGTATTTGTTTGAAATAAGTGACTTCCTATGATACAAATGTTCCATTTTTCCAACTATAAGTATATTTTGAACATCTTGAACAAGAAACAAACTACAAATTCACTATACATTGAAATCAAAGGTTGACATGAAAAAAGACCCTCACCATGTGGTATGACTAGGGTTTAATGCACGAGTCCAAATAAAATCTCACAATTGGGTGTCAAAAGGGCCTAATGTACACTAACATAAAACGATCCATACCTATGGTGCAATAATGAATCTTATGTGGAGTAAAAAAAATATCCTGCACTTTGGGTGTAGACAGAGTTCAATACGTGTATCCTCGAACCTAGGTGGTAGAGGACAATAATGCTCATAAAAACGTGTAATGCAAAGATTAGACAAAATGCATGATGCTTTCTTGAAGGAATTTTAATTGAGTTAAAGTTTTATTCTTGCTTTATAATACAAGTGGCCAGATTATATTTTATTATGCTACTTTATTTGTGTCACTGACAATGTGCCCGTGCTTTTGTAGTGACTGTTTGTAATGAATTTCTCCTATTAGGCAAACATGACACTTCATAAAGAAATGACTAAGATCTGCTTCCGCACTCGACTACAGTGATAACAAGGACATGATCACAAAAAATCATCATGTTGGTTTGTTATTATAAATCTTTTATGTTTATAAAACTTTATTTAATTTCCATGCATGCATTTGTAAGATTGTGGGTGACTCTAAGATGGACGTTCCGGTCCTTTTACTAGTGACAGTGAGATTGGAATTGAGATTGGGGAAGGAGAACAGTTATGTGGGATTGGGATTGGGATAAGAAGATCGTTCGATGACACTTACATTGGTCACCACAGACGTCAGTTTTAATTAGCAGGTATAGTTGCAATGTGCCATGATCGTAGCTGAAAATAGAAACACGCCTTGGGCCATGTTTATTCTTATGTTCTAATCATTCATCTATAACAGAATCAACATCAGGAGTAATTCTAATCGATAATGTGTTACATTCTCAGCTTCACATCGCTACTAATACACAAAACCTTCTCGGTGAACAAAAATGTGATGATACCAGAAGCCATCTAAGGAAAGAAATCAGATTCAGCTAATGAAATTCAGTCATTGGATTATCAAACTGTCCTCAGTCCATGGAAATTAATGACTCATAAATCGCCATTCAGACACATTTCTGGCTTGGTACTATCCAGAGAAGATTATGATCATGAAAGTCAAGATTTTGTATAATGCCTAAACCGGATCATGCCGTGGCAGCTTTCGATTTAGTTTCTTTCAATCTTCATCAAAAATATTTCCTGACTTTTGTCCCTCGATCTGATCATGCAAATCCTTGCAATATAGAATATCCTACATCCTGGGTTTCAAAATCTACCAATGTGTACTTGTAAACTTTACCATCATTACATCATCCTCCTTCCTCATCTGGATCTAGATCTTCCCAAGCGGGGCTCTGATACCACTTGGAAAGAAACTGAGGGAGGAAGTATTAACTCAAGGTCAATTTAGTCAATGTTAACTCAAGGTCTAAATTGACTAAACCCTTGTTTTGATGATGATTAAACCATTTCAATTATTTGTGTCTAATGCTTCTACTTGAGTGATTTCAGATTTAGTATAGACACACTCTAAATGTCCTAAATTGTACATCTCAAATTGGAAAAAAGACAAGTCAAAGTCAATACAAGTGCAAATTTTTGGAATATGATGTAAATCCATTAGAATCATGTTGTAAATCACTTGTAATGATTGTTTGACTTGTAAATAAGCTTAGAAAAAATTAGGATCACTTAAATCAAATATTTAAGCACTTTAATGACATTTTTCAAAATTCATTTCAGGCTGTCAATCGGTCTAATTACAAACTCAACCAATCCCTTGATGGATTTTAAAAATGTCCAAGATTGGTTTAGTTACAAACTTGACCGATCCGTTTGGTCTAGTTACAAACTTGACTTATCGCACTTTTCAAAAAAGTGCAAAAAAGTGTTTTTGACCGTTGGATTGTTGCAAAACTCGAAAATATACATGTTACAACACCCCAAATGGCTCGTATTCATCATTAAGTGTTCCCAAAGGCTAAGAGGCATCCCCAAATATAAATAGGACCCCTTGGGCTTCATTTCAAGGTTGAGAATTCAATGCAAAACTCTATATGAGGTTCCTAGTCTATGGTTGAGTGATCCTACAGCCTCCTCTCTCTCTAAGCTTAATTACTTGCATCACCCATTAGAATCAGATTAGTTTTTCGTAACTAGTCCAGAAAACTTATGAACTGGATTTCCTTTAGTAGTTTTTCATGATTGATTTAAAGTAAGTGTTGCAACTTGAGTTCCGTGACTTCTGGTGAGTTACAAACTTATATACAAAACACAGTTCCTAAGTTTCCTCTTAAAAAGAGCAGAAAACGAGTTCCGGGATAACTAAAAACATTTCTTATATAATTATATTCTTAATTCATTATAAATGACACATGTAAAATATTTATGACTAGAAATATTAGCGGTGTGGATATAGTTCATTGCTAAAACCATAACATAATATGAGAAAATATCATACAGTATAATCACACTATGTAAAATATTTTACACTATAACCACCATTATCATTATGATCTACAAAATAAAAAAATACAAACATCATGAAAAGAAACACACCGTACCATGTGAAAATAATGTAATTTATGTAATGTATTTTTATTCTTCATGTTTAAAAAATATGATGGGAAAATGATAATTAAGTGTAACGAAGCACAAAAAATATAGTAAAATTTTCCTACAAAAATAATGTAAAAATTAATATTCTACATTGTGTTAAACAATGATGAACCAAAATTTATATTTACAAACACATGAAATGCGGATATTATTAAAATACTTTGTATACACAAAGTAAAATAAGAATATTGTGATGTGATTTTTATCATAATATTTTATTAAAATTATAATTATACCACAATACAATATTTTAGAGGAGCAATATCTGCACCATAACTGCTTGTTGTGGTTATTATGATTTAAGAATGTTATGATTTTTTACGAGTATGATTTTTTTATGCCGTTATCAAACTCACTTATTTATATTATACAATAAAAATAACAATATTTTTAATGATTTTTATCTTTACATTTACAAGAAACCAATCACATGGAAGTCAATGGAACTTAAGTTCCAGAAAATTGAACTAGAGTTCCTAGAAAATGAGTTCCATGGAACTCATGACTTACACCAAACCAATAGGAGCCTTAGAGTGAGTAGAAGATTTGTAAGAGAGATAGTCCAACATATGTATCTTGTGCGGCTCTCACTTCCTCCACCTCCAATCTCTCATTTCAATCATGAAGATGAAGGTTCTCTCTCTTGGCTAAGAGAGGTGAAAAAGAATAAGGGAAGGAGTCCCTTGGTGAAGACCAAGGTTGTAGACTTGAAGAAGGAGTGGGTAAGCCCTTGGTGAAGGAAGAAGACTCCTTGCTCAAGTGGGTAAGCCCTTGGTGAAAGCTTATCCGAGTGAAGGTGAAGTCAAAGGTAGAAGATCCAAGAAGAGTGGGTAATCCCTACAATGTTGAAGACTTGTGGAAGAGTGGGTAAGTTCTTGGAGAAGGCCGAAGAGTCATTGCAAAGTTGGTAAGTCCTTGGTAAGGTTGAAGACTCTTTGTATTGGATAGGTAAGTCCTTTGGTGGGTCATGTGTTGTAACTTTTATAAGTAAAAATATAGAGGAAGACACACTTAGAAATCCTAGAGGTTGACCTCTCTAGGTAGTGGACTGACATACCCCTAGTTTGGAGTGTGGAACCACTCTACATAGCTTATCACTTGGTGCGTGTTCAATCTCTCTCTCCCTTGTTATATATGTTTTAGTTGCACTCAAATTTTCTATTTAGCAACCTTATCTTGTGATATAACTTGAAGGCTAACTGAATTTTGTTTAAGTGCATTCATCTCTATTCACCCCCCTCTCTAGAGCATCCAATCTCCCATCTATGATCCAACAATTGGTATCAGAGCGGGTCTTCTCCAAGCATACTTCTACAAGTAGGAGAAGATGGGTGACTACCAAGGAGGGAGATACTTGATCAACCTTCCAATCTTTGATGGGAGCAATTTTCTCTATTGGAAAACAAGGCTACAATTTTACATCCAAGGATCAAGTCTTGAGCTATGGAAAATGGTGGACCATCCATACAAGCTACCGGAGACCAAGATATAAGAATGGGATGAAGCTACTATGAAGAAAGCCACCTTGAATGAAGGATCAATCAATATCCTCTATGCCACCATGAACCCCACCGAGTTCAACCAAATTTCCTCTTGTGAGACAACCTACGAGATATGGAGAAATTTATGCATCACTATGAGGGTACTCAATAACTGAATAAAAGAAAAGTCTACATGCTCAAAGGGATGCTTGAGAACTTCAAGATCGGAAATGAGGAGAAGATAGCCAAGATGTACTCAAGACTCAACACAATTGTAAATGGCCTTCTCGTCCTAGGTCATCCTATGAGTAGAGGAGAGATTAACTCTAAGATCATTAGAACTCTCCCTAAGATATGGGAACCCAAAGTTACTTACATTGAAGAAGTAAGGTCTCTTGATGATGTCCCCATTAAATAGCTCATTGAAAATCTACAAGCGCATAAAATCACACTTGACAAAAGAGAAGAAGTTGAAAGACAACAAGAAAAAGAGCTAAAGAGAATGAAGAAGCCTGAAATCAAGGCTCAAATTAAAGCTATTATGAGACAAGTCTCTCCATCCTCTCAATTTGAAGAAGATCTTATGTATTCCAAGGGTAGATTCTACAAAGGCAAGAATTCCTCCTCCATCAGGTGCCTCAAGTGTGGAAAGAAGGATCACTTCAAGATAGATTGTCTATAAGGCAAGAAGACCCATCATCACAAGGAAAGAGAAGAGAAGTACAAGAAGAAGGAGAAATGGTACAAGAGCTCAAGTGACTCCTCCAACTCAATCTCAAGTGAGGAATCAAGTGGAGGATCTAGCTCAAGCTCTATTGATGAAGGAGAATGCCATTTTGCTCTTATGGTATCAACAAGTGAAGATTCAAATGAGGTAAATTCAAGCTATTTAGATAAAAAACCTTTAATTTCTATCATTAATGCTACTTGTGCCTCTTTTAAGTCTTCTAAAAAGAAAAGGAAAAAGCTTTCTAGAATTGTTGATAATATGCATGTAGAATTAGATGATCTTGAACATGACAATACTTGCTTGCATGATGATAAAAATTCTTGTCATAGTCAAGTAGATGCTCTTAAACTTGAAAATGCTAGCTTTCTTGATAAGATTAGATTTCTAGAAACTCAACCTCTTATGAGTAATTCTAATGAAGAGCATACATTAATTGTTGATTCTCTCATGCATGATATTGATGTTCTTAAATCTGAAAACAAGGACAAAGAATTTCTTTTGCAAGGATTAGAGTCTTAAAATGGTGTTTATATTTCTAACATTGCTTTGCTTGAAATAGAAAATGCCCCCTTGCTTGCTGAAATTAATGTGCTTGAATCTAGTTCTAGTTCTACTAGTAGAGAGAATAATGTTCTTGTTGTTCATATTGATAAAGACTCTTATTTAACTAAAGCTCTTTGCTTAGAAAATGATCTTTTGCATGCTAGACATAATATCAATCATTTTTCTTCTACTTTCTTCTCTTATGCATGATAATCATAGTTTGAGATCTTCTTTACAAAGATTCTTAGTTGATACAAAGAATCTTAATTATATCCTACACCATACTACTAAGAAAATTGGTAGACATGGTTTAGGGTATGATGGTAGTCAATGGAATAGCAAAGGTAAAAGACCTTCAATCTTCCATGGAGAATCTTCTAGTTCCAAGACTATGGGCACATGCAATTATTGCAATGATATTGGTCATTATTATACTTTTTGCCCGTTTGGGAAATCACCCAAGAGCACCAGGACTTGGGTTGCTAGCTAACCCCTCCGGACTCAAAAATATGATTGGGGATCATTTGATATTTCTTCTTGTAGGTACTTGCAAATGGTTTGACTTGAGTTATTGAATTACAAATTGACTTCTCTATCCACATGAAATAAGAAAGGTGAGATGTGTAGAGGGTGACAAAAAGTGGAAAACAAATGGTAAGCCATGACATAATGTTTTTTTGCTCATATCCAATCATAGTATGTTTTGCCAAGTTAGTGTGCACTATGCATGTGGTTTTTGAGTCAAAAGTGGTTTTGTGATTCTATTCACACTCTTGCTCAAAAACAATTTCTAATGCTTTCATAGTACATTACTAACTTGCTTACACATGTTTTGATATGGCTTATATTTTTAGCATGCCTCTAAATATGTTTTATGAAATATATGTGCTTTTTGATAGTAGCTTTGTCGGTTGAGTTCGTCCTGATTGAAACTCGACCGATAGACACCAATGGATGTTTGTCAATAGTCGTTGCCAGTCGAATTTCCATAATACAAAACTCGGTCGATGGCACTGTGCACAGAATACACAGTTGGCTTATTGAATGAGAATTTTCCTCTCAACTAGATTTTCTCTACCAATAGCCTTACTCTTTGGCACTCCCTTGTTACCTTAGTATGCATATTGTCATGCTTTAAATTTCCTATCTTGCTTACAACTCTATCTTTCAAATTGCTATAATTTGGTATCCCACTAGTGGTATTTCTATATCTTGTAGTAACTTGTTTTGAGTTGTTTTGTAGGTTTTGATGATGATCTCTTTGGATCTACTAGTTGTGTCTTAAAATGCTTTTGTTATGCTCTAACTTGCTACATCTATGTAGTTGTATATCTTATTTTGATACAACCTTAAGGTTCTTAGTGGTAATCATCTTTTGGTAATGATGCATATTTGATAGTTAGTTATATCCTTTCATGCTTCTAAAATTACATATCTCTTTGTTTGGATATATCTCTACATCTACTCATAGCTGCTTTATCTTGTGCATATCTTGCTATGATCTAGATCCTACTAGTAGTCCTAACTTGTGATAATATCTACTAGTAGTTCATATACATGTTGTTCTAGCATTGTTTATCTGTTCATAAAGTGGTATTCAAATATATGCTATGCTTGTATCTTGTTTTATACTTGCTCAAGCTTGTTCCTTGAATTGAATATCTACTATCTTGAGTTGCTTACATAACATTGTGAAGCAGGATATATAGAGCTACATTTTATGTAGAAATAGGAGCATCCTTGAAATTTTATTTAGATTTTATTCCATATTTTGATGCAAGACTAGTGTTTTTTATGTAGAAACGGTCTTCAAAGCAAGACTTATTGATTTTCAATTAACCATCATGATTTTTAGGTGAATTTCTTCATCTTAAGGGTCAAAATTATGATTTATTATGTTTTTGTATCAATTTATCTTGCATTTTGGGTTGTTCAAGTGCATGCTTTAACTTGCTTTTCTTGCTATGCTTGGATAAGACCCTATTTGTGCTCTTATAATCTCCTTATATAACTTTTGTTATCTTTTTTCTTTTAAGAAGTGGTGTTTCTTATCTCTTCATACCCCCACCTTTTTGAAATGACAAAGGGGGAGAATGTATGCCTTCTTTTGACAAAAGAAGGAGAACGTGTGTCTTACATGAAGAAGAGAATCATGTATATGTAAAGGGGAGATGGTAAAGGGGAGAAGACATGTATGTGCATAACATAAATGAGTAGAAGACATAGTATCTATAAATGTCATAGAAGATAAAAATGCAAGATAAATAGCATCTGGGGGAATATGAGAACTCCACAAGAATCAATTGAGGAATGTATATGAACTCAATTCTATTGAAACCCCTAGGTTTCTCCAAAAGTATGAGTTTACTTAAATGCTTTCAATACATTTATGTAATGGTTTGTCATCTTCAAAAGAGGGAAAATGTTGACTCAAGTTCAATTTAGTCAATGTTGATTTAAGGTCTAAATTAACTAAACCCTTATTTTTATGATAAATAAACCATTCCAATTATTTGTATCTAATGTTTCTACTTGAGTGATTTTAGATATTGACATACTCGAAATGCCCTAAATTGTGCATCTCAAATTAGAGAAAAGACAAGTCAAAGTCAGTACAGGTGAACATTTTTGGAATATGATGTAAATCTATTGGAATCATGTTGTAAATCGCTTGTAATGATTGTATGACTTGTAATTAATCTTAGAAAAAATTAGGAGCACTTAAATCAAATATTTAAGCACTTTAATGATATTTTCCAAAGTTCATTAAAGGCTGTCAATCGGTCTAGTAACAAACTGACCGATCTCTTGATGGATTTTAAAAATGTTCAGGTTCGATCAAGTTACAAACTTGACTGATCTGTTTAGTCAAGTTACAAACTCAACTGATTGCACTTTTCAGAAAATTACAGAAAAGTATTTTTGACCGTTGGAGTGCTGCAAGACTCGAAAATATATCTGTTGCAACACCCAAACTGCTAGTATTTGTCCTTAAGTGTTCTCAAAGACTAAGAGGCATCCACAACTATAAATAGGACCCCCTGGTATTCATTCGAAGGTTGATCATTCAATGCAAAACTCTATATGAGGTTCCTAGTCTATGATGTAAAACTCTATATGAGGTTCCTAGTCTATAGTTGAGTGATCCTATAGCCTCCTCTCTCTCTCTCTCTAAGCTTAATCACTTGCTTCATCCAATAGAATGAGTAGGAGATTTCTAAGAGACTAGTCCTACATGTATATCTTGTGAGGCTCTCACTTCCTCCACCTTAAATTTCTCATTTCAACCATGAAGATGAAGGTCCTCTCTCTTAGATAAGAGAGGTGAAGAAGAACAAGGGAAGGAGTCTCTTGGTGAAGATCAAGGTCGAAGACTTGGAGTAAGAGTTGTTGACCTAGAGGTTATACATTATCCATATTTTGATAATGACTCCACCATTCCATTCATATGTATCAATTTACACAAGCCCTAGCTTGTCAAAGTTTAAGTCAAATGCAATGCAAGGGTGCTAATTAGGAAATCCATTCAAACGACATTAGAAGAATTTTGTAATCACTTGTATTGATGATATGACTTGTAACTAAGATGAGAAAAATATGTGGGACACTTAGTACCAATTTTTAATAACCTTTTAATCACTTTAGAAAATTGATCACAAACTGCTAATCGGTCGAGTTTCTTAGGACAAACTCGACCGATAGTTTGAAAATTGGGTTTGTCTTTTAGTCGATCGGGCGAGTTACCTTTATTGAATCTCGACTAAATGTACTGTACGGAAAACACAGAAAAAGTGATTCTAACTGTTGGTGACTTGTTTGGATGAAAATAGATATGTTTCCTTGTGAAACAATGGCTATAATTCGACCCTAAGTGTTCCCCAACTCAAGGGAGCACCCCCAGCTATAAATAGGACCACTTGGAGTTTATTCCAAGGTTTCTCATTCACTACATTCAAAGTCCTTTCTATAGTTGAGTGTGCTACCACCCCTTGAGCCCCTTTTTCACTCTAGTTTAAACATCATTTCATGATTTGTGAGTGGGTTAGGATTATTGTAAGAGAGCTCCACCTTTGTGAAAGTAAAGCTCTCAATCTTCCACTACTTCCCTATCCCTGTTCTTTGATGAAGAAAATCTGAAGCAAGATCCATCGAGTGGAGAAGGAGTTGTAGTTGGTCCTCTTCAAGGTTGATGAAGAGGTGGTGATCTTCTACATGTGAAGGAGAAGGCAAAGGCTAAATATCCAAGAGGAGAAGTAAAGTCCTTCAAGGCGGAAGACTTTATCTTGAAAGGGTAAGACCTAGGTGAAGGCTAAAGATTCAAGCTAAGTGGGTAAGTTCCTTATTAAGGTGGAGATCTCCTTGTGGCTGGATGGATAAGTCCTTTGGTAGTCTATTGTTGTAAATCTCTGTGGTGATATAATAGAGAAAAGAACTTGCAAAGGCCTAGAGGTTGACCTCTCTAGGTAGTGCACTGACTCACTTCTAGTTTGAAGTGTGGAACCACTCTACATCCCTTTAAAAAGTGCTTTCTATCAATCTCTATCATCCTTGCTATGCTTGTTAGATAGGACTTCAAATTGCCATTAAGATATTTCTCCTAATTGATATAATTTGAAGGTCTAATCTATTTTGTGAGAAATTTTGTATCTCTATTCACCCCCCCTCTACAGCCCTTAGATCCAACAAGTGGTATCAGAGCTAAGGATCTTCTCCAACAATCTCCCATGAGATGAGAAGATGGGAGACAACCTACTTGGTTCACTCAACCTAGAGGGAGGCTTCTCCATGCATCCTTCGGTCTTTGATGGCACCAACTTCCTCTATTGGTAGAGAACGATGCAGTTCTACATTCAAGGGATGAACTTTGATATGTGGAAGGTGATGGTCACACCTTAGAAAGAGCCAACCGGAGTTGTTGCAACATGGAGTGAAGCTGCTCTCAAAGAAGCTCAACTCAATGCAAAGGCCATTAGCATCCTCTACGCAGCCCTCACTCCCATAGAGTTCAACTAGATCTCATTATGGGACACCGCCTATGATATTTGGGACAAGCTATGCATCACATATGAAGGTACAAAGCAATTCATGGAGGCAAAGATCTACATGTTGGGTAGCTGCTTTGGGCACTCCTTTGGAAAGAGGCGCCATAAACTCTAAGATCTTGAGCGCTCTTACAAAGAGATGTGAGTCAAAGGTCACCTCCATTGAAGAAGTGAGGAGCCTTGGTGACATCCCAACTAAATAACTCATTGGTAATTGACTGGCCTAAATCTTGCGTCCAAAAGGAACGTGGGACAAAGGAAGGAATCAAGTTTTTAAATTTATAACCCGAAACCTTCAAGGCCCCCGCAACTTTATTACAGGGTCGAGGTAGATATACGGGGTCGAATACAGGGACAAGGGTGGTAGTGTTGAGAACTCAGAATCAACATGTTACACTTCGGTAAAGGCAAGGTAAGGTAAAGCTCCCAAGGGACATCGAGATGTGATCAATAAAAAGAAAGGAAACTATCTCCAACTGGAGTTACGAGAAAAAATTAAGGTTTTAAGCATGTATCAGTTTTTAGGGTTTTTGCACAATGGAAGCAGAGAAATAATACTATTTCTTTAATAAGGAATGAAGGAGAATGCTTCGATAAAACAAGCAGCAGCAGGAACATCCTGTACCCCTCCTCTCGAAGCGGGTACCTCTAACTAAGCATCAACACCCCTCTTGAGGTTGCTGGACTTAAGTCAGAGTGGAAAGGTAACTGAAGCGACTCCGATTCTGGGTACTCTCGTACTCCAGTATCAGACCAAACACTAGAGCCACAACACCTCTCTCGAGGCTGCTGCAACGGGAAAACATGATTTGGTAGCTAATCGAAAAGCGATCCAAGGGTACAAGCTAGAGTTCAAATGTTAAACATAGCAATCATCCAACAAAAGGGACCAAACATAAAGCAGCAGACAATTAAAGCTCTTCTAATTCCATTAGCATAAAAAGGGTCTATTTACATTGCATGAGAAAAGAAAGTAAATGACTGAAATAAGTAAAGATAAACGCCGCCTTCTTGATGTAGAAGGGCGACAGGCAGCAGCAGACCCTCAAGCCCGATAACAGGCGGGACCCATGCCCGATACGTCTGTGTCGGGCGGCACACCCTCTCGGGCGACACGCTCATGAGAGACAGACATATCGTATGGGGCACTCATGCCCGATACGATCATGTCGGGCGGCACACCCTCTCGGGCGCCACGTCGTCACTGGTGAAGCGTATCGGGCTTGGTATCGTGCCGGGCCAAAGTGTTGCTTCTAGCATCGGGCACTCATATCGGGTGTCCTTGTCGGTTGATATCAGGCTGCCGTGGTGCCCGGGGCTGAACCTAAGTGAACCATTCCCGCCCTCTCAGGATGGGGAAGTGCTCACCTAGAATCTCCCGGTACACCTCTGAGGTGCGGCACACTAGCTCCAGGTTCTTTCCCAAGTTAGCTTTCGCGAGATTTCGACCCGTCCCATTGGACTCATGTAGCTTCTATTTATAGGCAGCGGTTGGGGGAAGTTATGGTGCTCCGTACGCCACGTGTTCATCATCAGTTCTTATTATCGCAGAGTCAGGGATGGCCCATATGTGTATCGCCCGTCACAAGGATGTCGGGTTGGGGGTGTGTCGGTCATCGTGACGAGTGGCGCCTGCCGGTGGGTGGCATGTATCGCGCGACACATTTCAACAGTCGTGGCGAGTCCGGCTCCCCGTCGGGTAAACGGCGTATCACCCGTCCTCTCCTCCTTGCGCGGAACCCCCCGTCCCCCCGCGTGTCGTGCATCATCCATGTCGTGCTGCTGTGGCGAAGTGCGAGCATATCGGCCGACTGGTAGGGTGGCCGATACAGGTAGAACACGTTTATGGGCCCGGACGGGCTTTTGATGATAAAAGAGTGGAAAAGTGTGGAAAACTCTGCAAAATATGGTAAAATTGGGTTAAAAGCATAGTGTGGCCTGTTTATTTAAAAACATAGGAAAAAGGAGAGGAAAACAGTTTAAAAGGGCAATTTTTACAACGAAATAAGGGCTAAAAATATCACAAAATTTGGTGTTATCAACTCCCCCAAACTTAGCATTTTGATTGTCCTCAATCAATTTTTAAACTTTGTTTCGTGATTCTTCTTCTTAACCCTTGTGGTTTTCAGATAAGGGGTTTGAGCGAGTATTGAGATGTCTTTAAGAGAATAACGTCTGACCACGAACAAAGGACTTTATTTTTCCTGCCTTATTTTAAAAAAAAAATTCTCTTCGCTTCGGCGAGACTTGGGTGCATGATTTCAAAGTTAGCTTTCACACCAAACAGCTTTTGGGGCATCATCTTGTGTTTTTGGGTAGGCTTAAGGCTTTTTGGGTTTTTCTTGTTCCCCATCAGTCCATCCAGGTACGGGTCCGTTAGTGGGCGAGTGGTCCCTACAGTCCAAGCCAGTTGGCTTTAGAGAAGTGATTTCACATCCTACGTACCACTGGCCCAGATCTACCATGCCTAAAGATGGGTACTTTTGGGAGGACAAGTGTGTATATATATATGTATATATATATATATATATATATTCATTTGGCACAACTCTCATGCTTTTATTCACTCTCGTAAGGCTTTTCTCTCTTTTTGGGATTTTGTTGGGTGAAGGAGCAAAAGAGGTTTGCTGTTTGGGCAGCTTTTTCCTTCTACATACACATCTCTTAGCTGTTGCGAGATAATTTTTCAAAATATTTGGCGTGCAAAGTTGTAGTCTTTTGTTGCTTTGAGACAACATTTTCAGAAAGATCATAACAAAGACTTGCACCACCTTAGTCATAGAGAAAACAAGTCTGGAAGAAGTTGTATCAGGTTTTTACTATAAGGTGTCTTTATACATATATGAGGAGAGAAAATAAGCAAAATTTTCAAAAATTTTACACATATGTTGAAGAGATAGAACAAGAAGAACAAAAAGAACAAGAAGAAACTTTTTGTACCTCCCTCACTAATACATACTATCCCCCCAAACTTACTCCACACTCTGTCCCAGAGTTGTGAAGTAGATAATGTAGGGTAATGTTAACTCAGTGAGGGTTAGTTGGTGAGCGCACCTTATCCAGATAGAAGCTCCCACACATATTCTCCTTCTTTGCTGTAGTAGTCGATGTGGTGGAGCTGGTCAGGCATCTCTTTATGAAGATGCGGCTACCAAAGAAATTTTTGCACCAAAAGGCAAATGTGGGTTCAGAATTGCAAGATTCAATGAGATCAGTCATGCACTTTTGCTGAGGAAGAAGTCCCAAAACTATTAGGCATTCCCTTAAACCAGGTAGACTTGTTAAGATACTTCCATTGTGAACATGACCAAAAGGACTGATTGTTACTTATTGAACTAGCCAAAGAAGTCCACTTATCTCTTCCAACACTTTTTCTTATTTAGATAGCCCCCAAGAGAGGTCCATTTCCTTATCATAGTCTGTCTTCTGCGGTGGTTTAGGACCATCTCCAAAAGAGAAAATCAGCGGAAGTCTTTCTCTTGGCTTCTAGATTGAATGTGGGTATTTTGGGTTCATCAGCCATGAAGCCACCTTCTTCATGGGGGCCTCTTCTTTGGATATAGTATCTACAAGTGTTTTCAAGAGCTCTCTGTCAATTATCGTCGTCATAATCTGCATGAGCCTTGTGTTTCCTTCTTGAGAGCTTTGCACTTGTTCTGACTACATCCTCTGGGAAAGAAAATGGACTCGTTACTTCTTCCGTTCTTGCCCTCTTTTTAGCGGTTGATGGCCCAGCTGCCTCGGGATTTGGGCATTTCTGCCGGACTGTTATTACTTCAGTTGCGGCCTCGATGTCGATTCTTTTGCCGTGTTTGTCAACTCAAACGACAATTTGCTTTGTACGAGCCATATCTGCCATCATTAAACAAGTTCATTGATCATTTAAATGTTCCGATATTAAGTAGGTAAAATCGTAAAGTCGACATCGGTGTTAAATAATTGCACGATAGGATTCAGCCCGATACAAAGTTTGGGTGTCGTCCATCAAAAGAACGTCCAGGGCGATACAAAGTTGGGAAACACGTTGCCCGACACGGGTGTGTCGGGCAATACGGTCGTTAAGAACAGAATGCCAGAAAGGGACTTTCTGATAAAAAAACGTGTCTCCAGATAATAAGAACAAGCGAGGCGGCACAAGGATGGGCGATATGGTTATCGTATGATATGGCGTATCGGACAAACACGAGCAATAATCATGTCACGTGACACATGTGTCAGGCGATACAAAGAATCCAACCAAAGCTGTCAGCCCGATACGCTGCGCGTGATATGAAGCTCGTGTTAGGCAGGCAGGCTGTCAGGCTATACCTTTACTACTTGAAGCTCTCAAGCGAAATGAGAGCAAAAGCTATCTGGATGACACACGAGCAAAGGGAGAAGATACTGCATGATACGGGTAGCTAGAGGAGTAAGTGCAGTAGCCTGACATGGTAAAACCTCCGTACTATATATAGCAATCTTAGCCGGGGGTAAAACGGGTAAATTCGTGATGCGTGTCGGTCGTTGAGACAAGCCATTTCCGAGACGAGCGGTCCCATCGGTCTAATCAAGGGTAAATACTCATCTTGCCCGATACTGGTGCTCGTCGCCCGGGCGCGTCGTCCGACACAGCTTATGCGATGCCCGATATACCGTCGCCCGATACGGGCAAGTTCTGCATGCTGGATGAGTTGCTGCCCGATACGAAGCTTTCAGGACAAAAATCTAGATAAAAACCAAATCAAAGTGAAGGGAAAAAGCGATTGATGGGTAAAACATCATTGGTATAAGGTCAATTCCCCGACCTCATATAGTATTACTCATCAATGTTCATAAAACAGAGCGGTGGCCCATAAAATAGAAGAGTCAGTGCACGTGGTGCATGCACTGACTCATGCCTTATTACAATATAATTGTTCATAGTATTTTTCTTGAAAGAAAGTAAATAACATCCTATTCTAGGAAAAGTAAAAGCTCGGGCTGCCTCCCGAGGAGCGCTGTGGTTTGCGTCGCCAGCTCGACAGGTCCAGGTCCTTCACTATTCGTCTTATGCAGTATCCATATCTTGCAAGTTGATCTCCGCCCTTCTAACGAAAGCTTCGTCTTCATAATACCTTTTTACCATGTGCCCATTTACTTGAAAGACCTTGGATGGATCATCCTTGTCAAATAGCTCCATCATTCCGGACGGGTATATCTTTGATGCAGTGAACGGTCCGGACCATCTCATTTGTAACTTGCCTGGAAAGAGACGAATGGAAGATTTAAATAATAGAACTTTATCACCTTCACTTACGTCCTTCCTCCTCAGGTGGGCATCATGCCACACCTTCATCCTCTGTTTATAGATCTTTGCGTTCTCATAAGCATGCATCTGTAATTCTTCGAGTTCTTGCAACTGTAGGTATCTCTTCTCTCCTGCCTTTTCCAGATCCATATTCAAGAATTTGATTGCCCAAAGGGCCTTGTGTTCCAGTTCAAGGGGCAGGTGACAGGACTTCCCATAGATCAACTTATAGGGGGTGGTTCCAATGGGTGTTTTATAGGCAGTCCTGTAGGCCCAAAGTGCGTCGTCAAGCTTCATTGACCAATCCTTCCTCGTCCGGTTGACAGTCTTCTCCAGAATCTGCTTGATTTGTCTGTTTGAAACCTCTACCTGCCCGGAAGTCTGTGGGTGGTAGGGTGTAGAGACCTTGTGTTTAACTCCATACTTTCGTAGGAGCGCTTCAAATTGTATTTCTCTAAAATGCGATCCACCGTCGCTTATTACAGTCCGTGGTACACCGAAACGAGGGAAAATCATCTTTTCAAACAACTTGATCACTGACTTAGCGTCGCACGTTTGAGTTGCAACAACTTCTACCCATTTGGATACATAATCTACTGCCACTAGAATGTACCGGTACCCCTTTGATGGGGGAAACGGTCCCATGTAGTCAATCCCCCATACATCAAAGATCTCCACTTCAACCCAGGGCCAATAAAAACATGATTGCAGCACTTTAGCGGAGGTCCTTTCACTTCCCAGGTGTCCTCCGTAAGGAGAGGCATGACATTCTTTCAGAATGTTTGGGACTTCTTCTTCGGGGATACATCTTCTGTACAGGTTATCTGCGCATCTTCTGAAGATGAGAGGATCATCCCAGTAGTAGTTCTTTACATCCGAAAAGAGCTTCTTCTTTTGATTGTAGGTTATATCAGGAGGCAACTCTCTACAGGCAAGATAATTACATATATCTGCAAACCAAGGTAGATTCTCATCTTTGGTTTCAGCCATCAGCAAGGTTTCGTCAGCATAGTCGTCATTAATAGGTGGTTCCTTCTGTCTTTCGACCATTATCCTTGATAAGTGGTCGTCGAACACATTCTCTGTACCCTTCATATCGACGATCTCGTGGTCAAACTCTTGTAGTAACAAAGCCCACCTTAACAACCTGGGCTTGGCATCCTTCTTCTGCATGAGATATCTTATTGCTCCGTGGTCTGTGTAGACCTTCACCTTTGCACCGATAAGATAGGATCGAAATTTGTCAAAAGCAAAGACTATTGCGAGCATCTCTTTCTCCGTAGTGGTATAATTCACTTGAGCTTCATCCAAAGTCTGACTAGTGTAGCAAATGACGTGGTGCTTTTTGTCCTTTTTCTGTCCTAGGACAGCTCCTACAGCATAGTCACTAGCGTCACACATAAGCTCGAAAGGTAGCTCCCAGTCTGGAGCTTGAAGTATAGGCGGTGATACAAGGGCATCCTTTAAGGCCTGAAAAGCAATCATACAATCGTAAGAGAAATTGAAATCAACATCCTTTACCAGAAGGTTGGACAACGGTTTTGACATTTTTGAGAAGTCTTTAATAAATCTTCGGTAGTAGCCAGCGTGTCCGAGGAAACTCCTCACTCCCATCACAGAATTTGGTGGAGGAAGTTTAGATATGGCTTCAACTTTGCTCACGTCTACTTCGATGTCGCGCCTTGAAACTTTATGCCCTAGCGCGATTCCTTCTCGTACCATAAAGTGGCACTTCTCCCAGTTTAAAACCAAATTCTTCTCCTCACAGCGTTGCAATACCAGAGATAGATTCTTTAGGCAGGCATCAAAGTCTTTTCCATAGATGGAAAAGTCGTCCATGAAAACTTCCATGATGTCTTCCAGAAAATCTGAAAACATCGATATCATGCAATGCTGAAACGTTGCGGGAGCATTGCACAGGCCGAAAGGCATCCTTCTAAAAGCGTAGGTGCCATAGAGACAGGTAAAAGTAGTTTTCTCTTGGTCGTACGGCAAGATTGGAACTTGATAAAAACCTGAAAAACCATCCAAGAAATAGAAATAGTCATGATGTGCTAATCTTTCAAGAACTTGATCAATGAAAGGAAGCGGATAGTGATATTTTTTCATGGCTTGGTTCAGTTTTCGGTAGTCAATGCACATTCTCCATCCTGTGACGGTCCGAACTACCACTTCATTGCCTTTATCTCCTTTAACTACTGTAATACCTCCTTTCTTCGGTACCACATGGATCGGGCTCACCCAGTTATTGTCGTTGATCGGGTAAATGATCCCAGCATCCCTCAGTTTGATTACTTCTTTACCACCTCTTTCAGCATCTGGTTCAATTTTCTCTGGGGCTGAGCCAGAGGTTTAGCAGACTCTTCAAGATTAATGCGATACATACATAACACAGGGCTAAGTCCCTTGATATCCTCTACCGAGTATCCTATAGCCTGCCTGTGGAGTCTCAACTCCCCAAGAAGTTTGTCTAATTGATCCTTCGTAAGATGATCATTAACGATGACAGGATTTCTCTCCTCTTAGTCTAGAAACTCATATCTTAAACCTTCAGGTAGCTGCTTCAACTCTGGTTTAGCCTTGGGCATTTTTTCTTCTGGTGCCTCCTCCAGAGAGGCAAACTTAACTATTTCTATTACTTCTTCCTCTTCACTCAGATCTTCATCAGACTGATTAAGATAGTCGAGAATCTCAACAACTTCTGGATTTTCAGAATCTTCAGAATCAGAGTCTCGATTGCTTATGGCTCTCACAAGCGGGTCTAGAAAAACGCGATCCTCTTCCATCTCCTCACAAAACTAGTTGTAGCTTTCAACAAAGTAAGCGGATTCTAAAAGGGAGGGTCCCTTCATAGCATCCTTTACTTTGAAATCTAAGTGGTCGTTTCCGACCCTTAGAGTAATGATCCCCTCGGAAACATCAATCAATGCCCTTCCCGTTGCCAAGAAGGGATGTCTAAAGATGATAGGACAGCTAGGGTCCTCCGCTGTGTCAATAATCACAATATCGCATGGAATGAAAAACCTTCCTACTCGAATAGGAGCATCTTCGACAACTCCTATCGGTCTCTTGAAGGTTTGATCAGCCAATTCTATCCGCAGATTGGTTCTGACCATGTAGGTTAACCCCAACCGCTGAGCAAGGCTCAAAGGCATGAGACTTATGCTGGCCCCTAGGTCCGTAAGACCCTTCCTCTCTATGTTGTCACCTACCGCAAAAGGGATGATAAAAGCCCCTGGATCCTTCTTCTTGTTGGGTAAGTCCGCTTTTACAAAGGCAGAAGACATCTTGGCAAGGTGAACAGTCTCAACCCTTCCGCCTCTTTTCTTTTTGGTTATTAGATCCTTAAAGAACTTTGCATAGGTTGGCATTTCCTCTAAAGCATCCAGAAAGGGCACTTCTAGGTGAAGCTTCTTTACTGACTCCATGAACTTCTCATAACGCCTCTTAAGGTGTGCCTTTATTAGTTTATATGGGAAATGCAACTTGGGAGAGTAAGGATTCCTTTTACCAAACAGCTCCTCAACAGATCTTGGTTCTGGTTCCCTGACAGGTGCTCGTTGATTGTCTCCTTCCACAGGATTATCCATCGCAGTCCTCGATTCATGTTCCTTGAGTCTGGCTTCTTTAGGGCGTTCAACTGTCTTCCCTGATCTCAGTACCGCCATTTTAGCAGATTCAGAATTGGAGTGCATCTAGCCCGTGGGGTTCTTTATCAACTCGGCCATCTGGGCCAACTGCTGATCGATTTGGCATTGGTGAGTCTGCATGTCTGCTATCTGAACTTGCATCGTGCTCAACACTCCTGATTTTGACAGTGCGCTCTGCGCCAACTGGTTTTTGATAGCATCTTGTCTTTTAACAAAATCGAACAATTGTCCCACCAACTCTGGTTGGCTCAAATTCTTGTCCTGGCTTTGCTCCTTAGAAGGACCCTGGTTGTGACTAGGGTTAGTCGTTTGTCGATTTTGGTACTTTCCTTGTCCCTGGAAGTTTTCCTTGTTCGACTGGAAAGTGGTAGTTCTAGTGAACTGACCTTGTCCTCCTCTCTTCTCAAAACTTTGGGGTTGCTTGGTGGCATTATGTAGCTGATGCGAGTTCTCAGCTGCATCCTTATTGCCATAGTTAAAACCAGGGTGATCCGGACTCTTGTAGTTGAAAAAGGAGACGTTTTCGGTTTCCTCCACCTCGGATTCACTTTCAGTTGACTCATTGGGTCTGGTGTAAAATAGTTATCAACCCCTTGTCCACCCTCTCTGCAGGTGACACATTTCATGACTTTCTTCACCTGTTTCTTCCCTTTTCCACCTGATTCTTTCAATTGCCTGACGTCGGTGGCAATCTTCTAAATCTGAGAGGTGATGGCCTCTAGAGCCTTGGACTCAATGGAGGACCCTTCGCTACCGATTTTCTTAGCATGTCCTCTGTCAGATCTGTCGTAGTCAGTTCTGGCTTGTAGTTCGGCCATGTTCTCAATGATCTTTTTGGATCTGCTGGGCTTCTTCCCCAAGAAGTCGCTGCCCGCAGCTACATTTAGTGATAACCTTTCCTCAGGAGTGATTCCGTTATAAAAAGTTGAAATCAGAAAGCCCTTCTTGTAGTTATGGTGAGGACAGTCCCTTTGGTATTCCTGGAATCTTTCACATGCCTCATGTAAATTCTCACCAGGCTTCTGAGCAAACAGAGTTATCTTTAACATGTTACAAACGGTCTTCTCTATGGGGTAGAATTTGTTCACAAAGGCATCCGCTAATGCATTCCACCAATTCAAAGAATGGTGTGGCAATCCAAGATACCATGATAGCGCCTTGTCTTCTAAGGAAAAGATAAACCCCTTGCAATAGATCACCTCTTGCGGAATTCCCCGCATTTTTATCGTATCACAGATATTTTTAGAAGCATCCAGATGATGGTAAGGATTATCATTCTTTGAACTTCCTCGAAAGCTCTTGTTTTGAATCATGGATATGACGGAAGGTTTCAACTCAAAGTTTGCGGCATTGAACCTCGGGATGACCATGGGACACCTTGAGTTGTTGGCCTTCATAGCAGCCAACTCCCTGAGGGTCTTTTCTTCTTCTCCAGAGTCTTCACTGTCACTGTCTCCCTGGTTCTGCTCCTGGTTATGTTGATTCCTTCTGCGTCTTCGGTGATTACGTCGTCTCTCATGGCGTTGGTCATCCTGGAATTGTTCTGTTTTAGGATCTTCATCACAGTGGTTGCCATCATAACGGTCATCGTCTTCATGCAAAGGAGGGGGAGGTTCAACTCCCGTGTGTTGCTCACCCTCTGAAAAAGGTGGTTCAACGTGAGGTGGCATGTTTAGTGATGTCGATGCTCAGATGAGCAGAAAGCTTCTTCCCTGAGTACCTAAATAGAACGTAAAATCAAGTTAGAAAACTTGTATTACTAAAACGAACTACTCTATACTCAATTCAGGTTAGAAGATCAAAAGGTAGTGTTTTCAAGCTTATTACTAAGCTTGAGGCACGGGAGTATAGTTAGTGGATTCAGGTTCGTCAACAGTACCATTTTGCCTTGTCCCCGACAACGGTGCCAAAAAGTTGGCCGGCCTAAATCGCGCGTCCAAAAGGAACGTGGGACAAAGGAAGGAATCAAGCTTTTAAATTTATAACCCGAAACCTTCAAGGCCCCTGCAACTTTATTACGGGGTCGAGGAAAATATACAGGGTCGATCATAGGGACAAGCGTGGTAGTGTTAAGAACTCAGAATCAACACGTTATACTCCAGTAAAGGCAAGGTAAGGTAAAGCTCCCAAGGGGACATCAGGATGCGATCAATAAAAAAAAGGAAACTATCTCCAACTGGAGTTATGAGGAAAAATCAAGGTTTTAAGCATTTATCAATTTTTAGGGTTTTTGCGCAATGAAACTAGAGAAATAATACTATTGATTTAATAAGGAACGAAGGAGAATGCTTCGATAAAACAAGCGGCAACAGGAACATCCTGTACCCCTCCTTTCGAAGTGGGTACCTCTAACTAAGCATCAACACCCCTCTTGAGGTTACTGGACTTAAGTAAGAGTGGAAAGGTTACTGAAGTGACTTCGATTTTGGGTACTCTCGTACTCCAGTATCGGACCAAACACTAGAGCCACAACACCTCTCTCTAGGCTGCTGCAATGGGAAAACATGATTCGATAGCTAACCGAAACGTGATCCAAGCGTACAAGCTAGAGTTCAGATGTTAAACATAGCAATCATCCAACAAAAGGGACCAAACATAAAGCAGCAGATAATTAATGCTCTTCTAATTCTATTATCATAAAAAGGGTCTGTTTACATTGCATGAGAAAAGAAAGTAAATGACTGAAATAAGTAAAGATAAATTCCGCCTTCGTGATGTAGAAGGGAGACAGGCAGCAGCAGACCCTCAAGCCCGATACTAGGTGGGAGCCATGCCCGATACGTCTGTGTCGGGCGGCACACCCTCTCGGGTGACACGCTCATGACAGACAGACGTATCGTACGGGGCGCTCATGCCCGATATGATCATGTCGGGCGGCACACCCTCTCGGGCGCCACACCATCACTGGTGAAGCGTATCGGGCTTGGTATCGTGCCGGGCCAAATTGTTGCTTCTAGCATCGGGCACTCATATCAGGTGTCCTTGTCGGCCGATATCGGGCTGCCGTGGTGCCCGGGGCTGAACCTAAGTGAACCATTCCCGCCCTCTCGGGATGGGGAAGTGCTCACCTAGAATCGCCCGGTACACCTCTGAGGCACGACACACTAGCTCCAGGTTCTTTCCTAAGTTAGCTTTTGCGAGATTCCGACCCGTCCCATTGGAGTCCTGTAGCTGCTATTTATAGGCAGCGGTTGGGGGAAGTTATGGTGCTCCAGACGCCACGTGTTCATCATTAGTTCTTATTATTGCGGAGTCGTGGATGGCCGGTATGCGTATCGCCTGACACAAGGATGTCAGGCTGGGGGTGTGTCGGTCATCGTGACATGTGGTGCTTTCCGGTGGGTGGCCTGTATCGCACGACACATTTTAGTAGTCGTGACGAGTCCGACTCCACGTCGGGTAAACGACGTATCACCCATCCTATCCTCCTTGTGCGACACCCCCCCGTGTCGTGCAGCATCCATGTCGGGCTGCTGTGGTGAGGTGTGAGCGTATCAGCCGACTGGTAGGGTGGACGATATAGGTAGAACACGTTTATGGGCCGGGACAGGCCTTTTGCTGATAAAAGAGTGGAAAAGTGTGGAAAACTCTACAAAATATGGTAAAATTGGGTTAAAAGCATAGTGTGGCCTGTTTATTTAAAAACATAGCAAAAAAGAGAGGAAAATAGTTTAAAAGGGCAGTTTTTACAATGAAATAAGGGATAAAAATATCACAAAATTTGGTGTTAACAGTAATCTTCAAGCCCATGAGCCTAGAGTTGATAAGCAAGAAGAAGAAGCTAAGAAAGAAGAGAAGGAAGCCAAGAAGATCAAAGATAGTTCTTTCAAAGCACAAGTGGAGGCTGTCATCTTTCAACAACAAATTGCTTGCTAGACTTCCTCTCCCTCCTCTAGTGAAAATGAAGTCCCTAGTGAGCATGAAGTGAACTACATCAAGGGCAAGCACTTCAATGGAAAGCAAGCCTCCTCCTCTACTGTGAGATGCTACAAGTGTGGTCAAAAGGGTCACTACAAGAGTGAATGCCCAAAGTCAAGAACCTCTCACCACAAGAGAAGTTCATGGAAAGAAGAGGATTACAAGAAGGAGAGCAAGCACAAGAGGAAGGACAAGAAGAAAAAGAGGCATAGGAATGTAGTTAATGCAACTTGGGAAGTTTCATCTTCAAGTAGCTCTAGCTCTGAAGAAGATGGAGAGTGCCACCTTACTCTCACGGCCTCTACAAGTGAATACATTGGTGAGGTAAGTGAGGTAATCTTGCATGAATTTCCAAAATAAGCTATTATTGACATGCCTATTACTACCCGCTCTTCTTTTGCTAAATGTAAATCTAAAAGAAAATGGTTAAGAAAAATCATTGATGATCTTTATTCTAAGTTTGAAATTTTTGAATTGAATGAGAAAACCAATCTTGAGAGTATTAATAACTTACAAGGGCAATACCTTGATCTTGAGCTCCACTATAATGGGGTTGAAGTTGAGAATGGTATCTACCTTACGAACATTGAAAATCTTAAGGAAGAGAACCAAAATATGCCTAAAAGAACTTGAATTTCTTAAAATTGAAAATGAGTGAATAGTACCATGTGATGATGAGATGACAAATTATGTTTCATATGTTTTATATCTTTTAAAGTTTTGATATATATATATGCTTGCTAGAAGTGAGTTAGGGTTTGTATGTCCACTTGTTTGATGCAGCCTTAATTCACCCAATTGGCATAACTAATCAAGTGCAACTCTAATCATGTAGTGCCATGTGTCGTAGAACCATATTCAGTGTCAGAACTTGTTGGATGGTGAAACGAGTATTCCCAAGGGAAACTCGGAGCACATAATGTTGAGTATGTGGGGGTGGTAGGTTGAGGATATATCCTTGTCATCCACAATGCAGATTGTGGATGTTGGCTATGGTCATGCCTCATACATCTGATGTGATTGAGAACGGCTACGATTGTGTCTCAGTGATTATAACATGATGTGATTAGAGGACAAATGCGGTTGTACCTCAGTTTTTGGGTTTGAATACCCTGGTTTCTAGTGCCGTGACCTGTACCAAGGTTGGACTAGTGGTTTTCAGCTTGACTATATGTCATTGTGGTGGCAGCTTTGACTGATATGTCACTGCCTTTTTACTCATACTGACCAAGGGGAAGAGATCTTAGCATACCGACACTCCTAGATCTTGTACGAAACTGAATAGCCCTTCGCAGGGGTCGGTTGGACTTTGAATGGTACGATTCAAATTCCCTAGGGCGTAGTAAAAGATGTAATACATCTGTGTAGCATATTTGTTTAGGGTTATACATGACACTTCAAATTGGATGATAACCCTTGTTTGTTCTCTTTACATAAAGATGATGCTTAGTGTAATTAAGAGATAATAATTATTCTTATGTTGTGGATCATAAGATTGTAAATGTGTACATACAATAGTCATGCTTATGTTGATATCTATAATGCTACTGTTGATTATAATCATGATGCTAGATATCTCATCTTGTTGGTTATGTTTAGCATGTTAGCCATGCCTTTATAACTAGAGATGCATATACTGCTAATTATGCAAATACTCATGCTTATGTTGATAGCTCTTCTTATGATATTGATATGTTCAAATTGTTAGACATGCTCATGTTGTTAGCTATGCTATGTTACTAGACTTGCTCATGATGCTAGAATGACATATGCTACTGACCTGCTTATATTGTCAATAAGATAAAGGATGATAGTCTGGTTAATAATGATAGTTATTATCTGATCCTTTATGTATTTTGTAAATCATCAGCACGATTGATCTTATTTGTTATATATGATTAAACTTCTTAACTATTTAATTACATAAAAATGTTGTAATCAATAAATGTTGTTGATTGTTATATCACTTGCTGGGACTGGGTCTCACCCTTGTGGTTCGCCACACATTTTTAGGTAATCAGAAGTGATGAAAACAAACATGTGGCAGCAAAGAGGAGCTATAGTAATGGATATTTGAGAAAGTTGATTAGATGTCTAGTGTGTCCTAGAGTCGTCCCTGTACTCTCAGGTTCGGGTAGGAAAAGTTTTTATATGGTGTTTCAACAAATCGACCTTTGTTTAGCATGTTAATGCTTGTTTGTGTGGCATATATGAATATTGTTCTCCTATGTATATATATTGTGGCTAAGGAAATAGAACATGTGTATAATATTCTTGGCCTAGTATGGATAAAAGAAAGATGTTGGGATCTTATGCAAATGTTTTTGAGAAGGTTTTGATGTTGAAATCGGTTTTAATTTACCCATATTTTTGGGTATGTGATTAATTGGTGATTGATTGTGTTTTATGTTTTGAGTAATCTCATTTAGTGTAACAGGTCCCGACAGGTTGGTATCAGAGCTTTAGGTTCATGAGTCTACAGGGACACTAGGACTTAAGACTAGGATGATGTCTAAGTTAGGATTATGACATAAAAATATGGTGCATACTACCTAATCTCAGTATTTGGGTGCCCTGTCAAGGTATTCAATTATTGAAGAAAAGGTAAGTATGGAACTCTTAGATTGTTATCTTTCTAATTACTATGATCAAGTAGTCATTTTGAGACAATCTAAAGAGCATAACAAATAAGAAATCATGGTGTGAATATCTCAATCCTACCTTAAAGAAGATGAAAATTGCGTCATTATCTATCAAAACTTGAATGTTTGGTAACTATAAGAGAAAGATACAACACCATGAAATCTAAATCTGAATACAAATTAGAAAAAGAGGAGTTCTTGAAGATGGGTTTCAAGAATATAATAAAATAAAAGATGGATAAGTCTATGCTTATAAGTGAATCAAGATATGCAATCCACATAAGATGGAAAGAACTCCTATAACAAGTACAAAATGAGAAGATGAATGGGAACAATGGCAAAGAAATAAGGTGGAAACTGAGTTAATCTCAGACCAACATATGTGTGTAAGAAAGTGTTAATGTAAAATCAGCATAGCATGTGAATGAAATTAAGGGATATGATCCCTATTTAATGAAGCAAATGTGGAAAATGAGTATTTACCAGTTGATAAGTGGTTGAAAAATATAATAAAATAAGTAAACATACCCAAATGTGATAAATAGTTTTCAAGGAAGGAGTAATTAGATATGTTAATCATGATGATTCCTATGCTAATGGCAAGGAACCAAAAATGAAAAAGGTAAAATGATACATAAGAAGTTGTAATATGCATAATGAAAATAGAATTGGTTACCTTTATATTAGTGATCCTGAACAATGCTGGTATGATGTGGGAAGTGTGTTTCCCTTTGTGTCTTTTCTTTACAGGGCACAACTTTCAAGTGGATCATTTCCACTTGATATGTGTGGATTCGTTGTAAACATAAGGGTGGATATCTTATTATAGCATAAAATTGCTTGGACTATGGTTCCAAGATCATAACATTTGTAATGAGTTTGCTTTTGAGCCTTCCAATAATTAGGAAGACTCATCTTATATGTTTTGAAATTTGTTATGTTGGTAAAAGTAGATGAGATTCCTTATAGTGCATGAGGTGGATACCAAGGTAATGAATCCTAGTATCCAAGATGTATCAATAATATGAGAAATATGTGAAGGTTGGAGATGTTTATAAAATGAACATTCCAAGTGTTTCTCTCCCTTAGAGAGAGAAAGAGTGTTGATGATGACCCTCTAAATGTTGTAAAAAAAGTGATTCTATAATGTTGTGTATGGTTCAATGATAGCCAGACAAGACCACTATCAAGGATAGATGGTTTGTTGGTCAATAAAGATGTGGTACAGTGTTCCTTTAAGATAAACCTATGATCAAATATCAATGCATAAGAGTTAGATTTGATGACATAATTAATATGACCATGATGAGTTTAGAGTTATGTCCTTTAAACTAACCAATGTATCCATAGAATTTATGAATAGGAGGAACAGAGTGTTCCAGTCATGTCATACAACTTATATCAAGCTTTAAATGATGACATGTCAAATTATTTCAAGTATGGTCATATATATGATCAATATTTCTTCAAAAACCTTAGCATTGCCGAAGCAGCAATACCTATGAGACAAGTCGAACAAGAGTGGGATGGGGCTGATTGTCTTTGTGGGATCATGATATGTTTTCTTATGTGGGAGTTTTTCTGCTAACCCAAGATGAGATATGTTTGAATGATGTACATCACCATGATATGCAAGTAACCATGTGAATGCAATAGGATGAAGTTTATAGGAAGTACCCATCTTTGTTTACCTTGCATTTCGGAGGCGAAATCCCTATTAGGCGTTTATAGTTGTAAGCCCCCTGAACTTGCTTAATGAGTTTAATGAGCTTAATTATCTTAATTTAATGCTTATAACCCTAATATAACCTATTCATATGCTTTACAATCATAATATAAGCTTAAGTTTCAAATTTGGTCCAATTTGGACACTGTTTGAACAAGTTATGAAATTTTCTATACATTTTGGACTTTTCTGCAAATTACCCAATTGAGGGGTTTTCTTTGCAATTTGTCACATACTTTATGTTCCTAAGATGTTATATTATCATTCTTGATATTTTTGAACCATGGGGCTTCTAGTTGAGCCATGGTTTGAAGGTGTTTTGATCAAGGGTATTTTAGGGTTTTCCCCTTCATGGGTGAGCTACCTTTAGTAGCTATCAACTAAGGAATTATGTGGTTGCCTTAGAATCTCGTCAAAGACAAGATAAGAAGGTCTCTACAGATAGTGGGAGAGCTTCTTGTGTGTGTGGTTGTATATTCTTTATAATTAAAAGCCATGGACACTTGGATATATACTACAATTTCAATTTTTTCTTTTTCTTAATATTAAAGTGTCATATCCTTATCCCCAAGCACCCAAAACGAGATATTTCCTCTCCACCAATTATGTCCTTCTCCCAGCCTCATCCTCCCTCTATTCAGCTGTGAATTTTTCTGCCCAAGGAAGAAGAAGGTGGGGATCTTCTTGGAAAAAATTATAGGGTTGCAATTGATTCCCTTTTTGGGTCTATAAAGCTTCCTCCTAGTGATACTGTAACATCCCAAAACTTCAAGGATAATTTAAGTCTACCGATGTAGTATTTCCCAAATAGAATTAGTTGAGGGTGTTTACGCAAAAAGATCATGAAGTGATTTTTATTATAAGAACTTGAGGCAGGAAATACAAAACATGATTCAAAATGCATACTCCTCTTTTTACATGCACCTAGTACTATAGTTAATTCAAAATATAAATGTTAGTCTTTCCTTTCCTTTTTATCTCTCCCTTATTGTACCCCTCCCCTCTCATCAAGTGTCTCTTACTCAATTTGATGTTAAGTTCAAAATAGGATAGTTGTGATGTTCCTATTTGGCGACTACAATGGTCAATTTTGCAATGTGTGATTTTATTTTGTACTCTTAAACTAAGTATCTTGCTATAGCATGTCACCTTCTTGCATCTAATTTTGAACCTCGACTCCTTGATATTTTGTCTTTCATAAAAGTACCAGATTGTAGTGGACTCAATTACGAATCCAACGGAACAAAATCACCCAAATCGGATTCTTAAAACCCAAGTTATGAGCTAGTAAATTTTGGGACAAGTTACATGTGTTTTACTCGAATTTCCTTACTTTGAACCTTTTTGGGCCGATTTTGGCCACTTTGGAGCCCATCCACTTTCTCCTCTCCCCTTTCCCCTTTAGGAAAGTAACGAAGAGCAGTAACTGCTCTCCTTCCTCCCTTCTAAATCAAACGATGGCGGGGGCTGATAAAGGGTGCCCTCTACTTTCCTCCCATGATCAAACCCTAGCCACCCCATCATCTGAACACTTTACAACTCTAGCCGTATTTGCTGCCATCATCAGGACCTGGTCACCAACTTCCTCGACAACGAATAGCCTGCAGCGGCCATGGCTCCTCGCCAGTAGACCTGCAAGCATGCCCACCGATCTGTAACAGAAAATAGACCGATGTCCTCGACATGGCAATTTCCTCACTCTAACAATGCCCCGATGGCCATCTGGGGTCTAGCCCCTCATCTCCTACTCGTCTCCGGTGGGTTATGACACCTTCACCTTAGCACCACCAAGGAGGATGCCTGCCCATTGTTCCCCACAACCAACCACTCCAGAGGGCCCAGCCACCGCCGATGACGCCCCTAGCAGCCACATCGCGGGGCTTAGCCTCCGCCTTCTCCTCCTCATCAGTAGGTGTGGGTGCCTTCTCGTAGTACTCTGTAAAGTAGAGGAAACAGGGGAGCACACTCCCCCATCCGTGGTGCGTTGGGGACGAAGGAGGGTAGTGGGTCAAGTGGATCCCACCCCTGATCCATTTAAAACCACATGAGGTAACACCTATGCCTCCCCCTATAGTTTCAATACAAGATTTCCAAATATCATAACTCTCTAGTCCTAGGGCCAAACCTAGAAAAATTATATATCAAATTGATCCCTTCAAAACGATCTACAACGTGGTCATGGTTTTTGGACCTTATTATGATCCTAGTTCTCTTATTTTTCCAAAATGCTATCTTTTGACTTTTAACATATTTAATGCAATGTTATGATGAAGTTTGGAACTTTGATGCACATATAACCACTTAAGCATTGAATCAGTAACTTTAATGTCTTAGTAGACCTAATGAAGGTCCTAGGCTCGCTATTGCTCATAAATGACTCCTTTTTGTACATATTTGACCATATTGGACTATAATGATGTACATTGCCCTTTTAATGCTAATCCTACTACTTAATGTTGGACTAATGCCTAATCAACTTTAAATCATTAATATATGTCTCTCTTAGACTCTAATATCAGTCCATAATATGCCCTTGATATTTTTTATTCTTTTGACACATAATTTCTTGCACAATTGAATGTTGGTAACCCATGTCGGTGGTTTGATCCCTAGGCCTTTGTGGACATCACATCATTTTATATGTGTTTCTTATGTTCTATTCTTGCTGACCTAAACCATTCTTTATGCTTGGATCCCTGTCATGTTTGGATCATAACCATGTATGCTCTATTGTGAGTCTTTTGACCCTAGAATGCATGGATGTGCCTTAAATCTTGAAATAAGCATATAGGTGCATGGAACGCCTTAATGGCATGACGCTTGACCCACACTCTTATTATGGACCCTAAATCAATATGGGATCATCAAATGTACTAATAACCAACCTTGATCCTAGCTTGGCCAAAACCCTAAAATGAAGATAATTAGAGTTTATAATGAGAATCTAATATATATATATACAATCTTGTTGTTAATCAGGTTTAGCATGTGGATAGATGATGAAGGATAAGTTAGGTTATGAATCTCTGAATCAGGTGATTAAGATTTGGAACAAGGAATCAAGACAAAGTTTAGGACATCATCAATGCAAAAGGTAAGTGGTCCATGCCCATGAGTACTCATGTTTTAAGTTCAGTATGTTTACATGTCTCCTAATAAGGCTTTTATAATTAATATGGTTCCATGTTCTAATATTTTAATGCAAATAAGAATATTCTCATATCTCTATCATTATGTAAGTTCAGATATCCAAAATATCAATAGAGACATGTTACTCAAAATAGTTGTGACCCATGGACCAAGTCCATAAGAATGTTAAAGGATCATGTTCCTACAAGATTTCTTAAAAATGTTTGGAATTAATGAATAAAATTGTAAGATAAGATATGCACATAATGTAGTCATACTTAGTTGGTGATTTGGTATAGCTTTGTATTGAGCATTTAAGTACACATATGTTATCAGGATTTCTCATATTTATATGCATAATTATGTGTTACGATTTCAAGTAGAAACATGTCATTAAGATTTCATACATATGTATAGATATAACAACTAGATTCCTTATAATGAATAATATATAGAATTTAATTAGAATATAAGAATATGAATTTTAGAATATTAAGATATGGTCTACTTTTAGAATAAAGGTACTTTTGGGATCATAATGTATTGTAAAAATGAGTTCATGGTGGCATTATAAGATAATGACACATTAAGTTATGAATAGGTTGCAATACAATATTTTATAAGATTTCTATTTTGATATTTAAGGTTTAATATGTAAGTTCATATGCAAAGTTTTAGGGTGACATCATATTTTATAAGAAGGATTGAACCATGTTGTCAGAATTGATATTTTCAGATATGTTGTACTTATGATACTTTCATAAGATTGACTTAAGATACTTTGTATACTTAGTATTTCTATATTCATGCCAGATCCTTTCTCATAAGACATTAGACTCATTTATGATATAATTGGTATGATGAAGTAATCTCACCAAATAAGAGTTTTATAATAAAGTTTACCCAGATAATGAGATACATGTTCAAATCCAGCAATGAATTCAGTTTAGAACTTACGAATAAGATATTTAGATTCAGAGTTAGACTACTCACTGTGTGAGTAGCCAAATTTTTTAATAAAGATACATGATATGGGTTAAAGACCCAATACCAGTTATGTTGTAATTTGAAATACTTATCCAAATTCTATAGTAGATTCATTTCAGTTTGAAAGAGAAAAGATTCAGATTCAGATTTCAGATTCAAAACTAAGTACATGTGTAGTACTTAGTTTTAGATAAGTGCAGATTCAAAGTTTAGTAAGACTAGACTTAAGATAATTAATTCAAAACCTTCACATAATACATTATATAATAAGTCATCATTCAGAGAGTCCCGAGACAATTCAGAGGCATCTGTTGCCAATTCAGAGGAGTGTTTACTCCATTTTAGAGGGCATGTTGTGCCAAAAGAGGGTGCGTTGCACCATAGAGGACACTTCGGTGTCAACAGAGGGCACATTGTGCCAACTGAGGGTGCGCTGCACCATAGAGGACACTTCGGTGTCATAGAGGAGGACTTATTGTATAATGGTGGCCACAATCAGATAAAAATCATAAGTAAAAGATATCGTATATTAGAGATGCCCGTTATTCTCATCAATGAGTAATGATGAGAGGGAATTAGATAAGATAATTAAGACCTCGGCACTTTGGAGTAGGTCATGAGATCCATGTACCAGGGTACACGTCTCTAGAGAAAGATAAGATAGAAATATAAGAATTTCAAATTAAGAAATAAGAGATTTTATGTTTCAGATTTTTCTCAGAGCTTGATAGAAATTTCTCATTTATAATGTCAATTTCAGATTATTAATCATGTACATTTTAAAATACTCATTCCACTTACTCTAACGACTATTTTTCCCAATGCATGACTGGGGACGTGATGTCCGCAGAGTTTGAAGTAGATGAAGATTTAAAGAACAAGGAAAGGTGTAGCAAGTTTTCAAGCTTTCCTAGTGGGGTGCCATCTACCGAGACGATCCAGAGTTTAGACATCTTCTTTTATGCATGGTCTTGATATCATAGTATATTAGCTGACTTGTTTCCCTTTATTAAAACTATGTATGAATCAATTTTACTTAAATGCAGAGTGTTTCATTTACTTTCATTGCAACGATAGTCATGTTTGTGATACCCCAGAAAAAAAAATTGCTTCCGCTCGTGTGATATGAAAATCTGGGTGTTACAATATGGTATCAGAGCAATTTGGTAAATGGCCACTAGACGAACTTGATTCTCATAGTCACCCTAAAAGGAATTAGGGTTCAGTAAGGAATTCCCAAGGAAGGATGATTATGACCTAGATGACTAGTTTTTCTGACCTTATAGAGAATAGAGATAGATGACTACCTAGTTTAAACTTTAGGTATCAACCTAAACCTAGCTAATGAAATAACCCCTCCACTCTCATTGGTTATGGCCACCCAATTGAGACTTGAAGAGAAATGTCATGAGCAGTAGACATTGTATGGACGTCTCCTTTCTCACTAGTGAATGTGGTATGGGACATGTGCATTAGTAAGTTAGTGATGGGTAGCATGTTAAAATCCCACATCTCTGGGTATGTGCCTGATCACCACATATCTAGGAATGTAGGAAGCACCAAAAGACTTAAAGGTAGACAGTCACCTATGCCTATAGTTAAAAGGTGTGGTAGATTCCCTAAGTATAGATCCAAATTTGGTTCCATATACCCTAAGTATGAGTTGAGAAATAGACCAAGGTAATAAATAATCCGCACATAAACATTTTATGAAAATACATTACATAGCACTTTTCATGTAAGAATTTGAACATAAGTGTACCTTATAATAAATGAAGATGTAAGATGAACCCTAAGGTGGGTAGTAGCCTAGAAAAATTTCGAGGACGAAATTTATTTCAAGGTAGGTAGAATTGTAACATCGCAAAACTTCAAGGCTAATTTAAGTCTACCGATGTAGTTTTTCCCAAATAGAATTAGTTGAGGGTGTTTACGCAAAAAGATCATGAAGTGATATTTTTTATAAGAAATTGAGGCAGGAAATACAAAACATGATTCAAAATGCATACTCCTCTTTTTACATGCACCTAGTACTATAGTTAACTCAAAATATAAATGTTAGTCTTTCCTTTCCTTTTTATCACTCCTTTATTATACCTATCCCCTCTCATCAAGTGTCTCTTACTCAATTTTATGTTAAGTTCATAATTGGATAGTTGTGATGTTCCTATTTGGCGACTACAATGGTCAATTTTGCAATGTGTGATTTTATTTTGAACTCTTAAACTAAGTATCTAGCTATAGCATGTCACCTTCTTGAATATAATTTTGAACCTAGAATCATTGATATTTTGTCTTTTAGAAATGTACCAGATTGTAGTGGACTCAATTATGAATCCAACAGAACAAAAATCACCCAAATCGGATTCTTAAAACCCAAGTTTTGAGCTAGTAAATTTTGGGACAAGTTACATGTGTTTTACTCGAATTTCCTAACTTTGAACCTTTTTGGGTCAATTTTGGCCACTTTGGGGCCCATCCTCTTGTTCCTCTCCCCTTTCCCCTTCATGAAAGTAACGAAGAGTAGTAACAGCTCTCCTTCCTCCCTTCTAAATCAAGCGATGGCGGGGGCTGATAAAGGGTGCCCTTTACTTTCCTCCCATGATCAAACCCTAGACACCCCATCATATGAACACTTTACAACTCTAGCCGTATTTTCTGTCATCATCAGGACCTGGTCACCATCTTCCTCGACAACAAATATCCTGCAACGGCCATGGCTCCTCACCAACAGACCTGCAAGCATGCCCGCTGATCTGTAATAGAAAATAGATCGATGTCCTCGACATGGCAATTTCCTCACTCCGACAACACCCCGACAGCCATTCGGGGTCTAGCTCCTCATCTCCTACTCATCTTTGGTGGGTTATGACACCTTCACCTCAGTGCCACCAAGGAGGACACCTTCCCATCATTCCCCACAGCCAACCGCTCTAGAGGGCCCAACGACTGCCGCTAACGCCCCTGGCGGCCACATGACGGGGCTTAGCCTCCGTCTTCTTCTCCTCATCAGTAGGTGTGGGAGCCTTCTCGTAGTACTCTATAAAGCTTAAGAAATAGGGGAGCACACTCCTCCGTCCACGGCGCGTTGGGGATAAAGGAGGGTAGTGGGTCAAGCGGATCCCACCCCTGATCCATTTTAAACCACATGAGGTAACACCTATGCCTTCCCCTATAGTTTCAATACAAGATTTCCAAATATCTTAACTCTCTAATCCTTGGGCCAAACCTAGAAAAATTATATATCAAATTGATCCCTTCGAAAAGATCTACAACTTGGTCAAGGTTTTTGGACCTGATTATGATCCTAGTTCTCCTATTTTTACAAAATGCTATCTTTTGACTTTTTAACATATTTAATGCAATGTTATGATGAAGTTTGGAACTTTGATGCACATATAACCACTTAAGCTTTGAATCAGTAACTTTAATGTCTTAGTAGACCTAATGAAGGTCCTAGGCTCGCTATTGCTCATAAATGACTCCTTTTTGTACATATTTGACCATATTGGACTATAATGATGTACATTTCCCTTTTAATGCTAATCCTGCTACTTAATGTTGGACTACTTCCTAATCAACTTTAAATCATTAATATATGTCTCTCTTTGAATCTAATATCAGTCCATAATATGCCCTTGATATTGTTGATTCTTTTGACACATAATTTCTTGTACAATTGAATGTTGGTAACCCATGTTGGTGGTTTGATCCCTAGGCCTTTGTGGACATCACCTCACTTTATATGTGGTTCTTATGTTCTATTCTTGCTGACCTAAACCATTCTTTATGCTTGGATCCCTGTCATGTTTGGATCATAACCATGTATGCTCTATTGTGAGTCTTTTGACCCTAGAATGCATGGTTGTGCCTTAAATCTTGAAATAAGCATATAGGTGCATGGAACGCCTTAATGGCATGAAGCTTGACCCACACTCTTATTATGGACCCTAAATCAATATGGCATCATCAAATGTACTAATAACCAACCCTGAACCTAGCTTGGCCAAAACCCTAAAATGAAGATAATTAGAGTTTATACTGAGAATCTAATATATATATATGTACAATCTTGTTGTTAATCAGGTTTAGCATGTGTATAGATGATGAAGGATAAGTTAGGTTATGAATCTCTGGATTAGGTGATTAAGATTTGGAACAAGGAATCAAGTCTAAGTTAAGGACATCATCCACAGAAAAGGTAAGTGATCCATGCCCATGAGTACTCATGTTTTAAGTTCAGTATGTTTACATGTCTCCTAATAAGAGTTTTATAATTTATATGGTTCCATGTTCTAATATTTTAATGCAAATAAGAATATTCTCATATCTCTATCATTATGTAAGTTCAGATATCCAAACTCTCAAATAGAGACATGTTACTCAAAATAGTTGTGACCCATGGACCAAGTCCATAAGAAAGTTAAAGAATCATGTTCCTATAAGATTTCTTAGAAATGTTTGGAATTAATGAATAAAATTGTAAGATAATATATGCAAGTAATGTAGTCATACTTAGTTGGTGATTTGGGATAGCTTTGTATTGAGCATTTAAGTACACATATGTTATCAGGATTTCTCATATTTATAGACATAATTATGTGTTGCGATTTCAAGTAGAAACATGTCATTAAGATTTCATATATATGTATAGATATAACAACAAGATTCCTTAGAATGAATAATATCTAGAATTTAATTAAAATATAAGAATATGAATTTTAGAATATTAAGATATGGTCTACTTTTAGAAATAAAGGTACTTTTGGGATCATAATGTATTGTAAAAATGAGTTCATGGTGGCATTATAAGATAATGACACATTAAGTTATGATTAGGTTGCAATACAATAGTTTATAAGATTTCTATTTTGATATTTAAGGTTTAATATGTAAGTTCATATGCGAAGTTTAAGGATAACATCTTATAAGAAGGATTGAACCATCTTGTTAGAATTGATATTTTCAGATATGTTGTACTTATGATACTTTCATAAGCTTGACTAAGATACTTTGTAAACTTAGTATTTCTATATTCATGTCAGATCCTTTCTCATAAGACATTAGACTCATTTATGATATAATTGGTATGATGAAGTAATCTCACCAAATAAGAGTTTTAGAATAAAGTTTACCCAGATAATGAGATACATGTTCAAATCCAACAATGAATTCAGTTTAGAACTTAAGAATAAGATATTTAGATTCAGACTTAGACAACTCACTGTGTGAGTATCCAGATTTTTTAATAAAGATACATGATATGGGTTAAAGACACAATACCAATTATGTTGTAATTTGAAATACTTATCCAAATGCTATAATAGATTCAATTCAGATTTGAAAGAGCAAAGACGGAATTCAGATTTTAGATTCAAAACTAAGTACATGTGTAGTACTTAGTTTCAAATAAGTACAGATTCAGAGTTTAGTAAGACTAGACTTAAGATAATTAATTCAAAACCTTCACATAATACATTATATAATAAGTCCTCATTCAGAGAGTCCCGAGATGATTCAGAGGCATCTGTTGCCAATTCAGAGGAGTGTTTACTCCATTTCAGAGGGTATGTTGTGCCAACAGAGGGTGTGTTGCATCATAGAGGACACTTCGGTGTCAACAGAGGGCACATTGTGCCAACAGAGGGTGCGTTGCACCATAGAGGACACTTCAGTGTCACAGAGGAGGACTTATTGTATAATGGTGGCCACAGTCAGATAAAAATTGTAAGTAAAAGATACTGTATATTAGAGATGCCCATATTCTCATCCATGAGTAATGATGAGAGGGAATTCGATAAGATAATTAAGACCTCAGCACTTTAGCGTAGGTCATGAGATCCATGTACCAGGGTACACATCTCTAGCGAAAGATAAGATAGAAAGATAAGAATTTCAGATTAAGAAATAAGAGATTTTATGTTTCAGATTTTACTCAGAGCTTGATACAAATTTCTCATTTATAATGTCAATTTCAGATCATTAATCATGTACATTTTAAAATATTCATGCCACTTACTCTAACGACTATTTTTCCCAATGCATGGTTGGGGATGCGATGTCCGTAGAGTTTGGGGTAGCTGAAGATTTAAAGAACAAGGAAAGGTGTAGCAAGTTTTCAAGCTTCCCTAGTGGGGTGTCATCTACCGAGATGATCCAGAGTTTAGACATCTTCTTTTATGCATGGTCTTGATATCACAGTATATAAGATGACTTGTTTCCCTTTATCAAAACTATGTATGAATCAGTTTTACTTAAATGCAGAGTGTTTCATTTACTTCCATTGCAATGATAGTCATGTTTGTGATACCCCAGAAAAAAAAATTGCTTCCGCTCAAGTGATATGAAAATCTGGGTGTTACAGATACTAATCTAAAAGTGTAAGTTTTTCCTTATTTCCTCCATTTAATTCTTTGCTCATATTCCTCATACATCTCTCCAGGTCGTAACCATGATTTTCCATGGTGAAAGTGGCCCTATAACTCAAAAATCCTTCCTTCTTATTTCTTTTCTAGGATTTTGCTTGTTTGTGGAGAGAATTGCATAGTTGGCCAAGTTCAGATATGAATCCAAGGTTTCCTTGCCCTATTTGCTCAAGATTCTTACTGTTGGATATCTGGCCTACTATATAGAGGCAAGTTTTATAACTTGCTCCACGTTTATTTCTTACCATAATCATTCTAGATCATGTTCTTGCTTGAAAATGATGATCCATGCACTAGAAAGCTATGCTTGACTTGGATTTCGATTTTTATGATGTTCCCTATTCTGAATTCAGTTATATATGAACCTGTGATCATGTGTAACTTATTACTAAGGTATGGTATGACTTGGATCAAGTGGTTTTGACAACCTATGGTGCTAAGCACCTATCAACTTATGGTCAATTTTAGGGTTTAAAGCTGATTTCTTCTATAAATCTTGTCCCGATTATGGTACCATTGCAATAACCCTATGGTCTTGCCTTCATAAGAACTGATGTTCGTGATCAAGGGTGTCAAATGATGGTGAAAAACTATGGTCACCTCCTTAGGTCAGGTTTGGGATCAATTAGAAGTTTAATGATCAACCATTAAGTACCCTACTGATGTTATCAATCAATGTTGACATTAGCTTAATATTTGATGTTGATTAATGAATGTAGTGTTGATCTAACAACCTACGGTGATTTAATGGTCACTAATGATGGTTAATTAGGTCTTTACAACCTATGGTGAGTTAATAATTTTAGTTGTATCATCAATTAAGCCTCATACCAATGGTTTCTTGGGTCACTTGATGCAATGGTCAAACCTATATTGTAATTGATGGTTTTAACATATGAACTTGACCCAATGGTCAAGATTTAGTGTCTATTACTCCAATAAAGTGAAATGATGGCTAATGTAATATGTTGGTGCTAATAATGTGATTTATATGGTTTCCTTTATATGATCAACTTAATGATCTTACTTGTTGACAATGGATGGCTTGTTCTAAATGAACAGTCGATTGTGGGTTTTACCCTACTTTCAATGAAACTTTGTGTTGTTAATCAAGGGATGTCTAAGGTTAGATGGTGAATATTTCTAGAGAAAAAACCAAGGACTTCATAGGTGGATATCTAAGGTGTTTACTTATGTAAACAACAAATAGTCTTACATTTTAAACATCCAATGGTTTTGGGTGACATTGTTGTATAGTGATATGGGTTGAATGATGATGGAACAAATGGAGGGTTAAACTTAATAAGTTAGTCTTACCTATTCACTCATATGAGTATAAGGGATGATAACCATATTGTGTTGATATGTAACCCTAATTAGTTATAGCTTGTTATACCTAGCTTTAATATAACTAAATGATGGTAGTTGGGTATGAATAGTCCTTGAATGACTAATACAATCATGGAGTACTCTATTATTATTGAAACTCTAGTATAATATAACCTGATGGTTACACCTTGATTTAGGTGTGGGCTCATACTTGAGAATAGTATGGAATGTAATGGTGATGTTTCACCTTATGCATCCATGATCCAATGGGGATGTCGTGAGTTAGGGTTTGGGTATAAGTGATGATTAGTAACATTGATATAATTTATCATGTTGAACCTAAATCTAATGTAATCAGATAAAGATGAGCATTAATGTTTAACATTGTTATATGATGGAATGATGGTAGAATAACCTCCTTACTATTATCATAACCTTTACATGTTAATTGGTGGTTATTATAACCACATGGATGATACTTTCTTATGCTAAACATGTGCATAATGAGTATGATGAGAGTTAATCATATCTAGATTCCTTGCATCTTGATGTAATAAAGGAATGTTCTTAATGTTAATATAACCCTGCTATGATTGTTTATGAATATCTCCTAGCTCATTAATGCAATATTGTGTTGATCTGGTGTACTATATGTAAGTTATGTTGTTGAGCCTTGTTATAAGGCATGAAACGATAATGATGATCTTGCAGGGAATAATAATATAATGGTCTTAATGACCTTTGGGCATGATTGAGCCCGGAATGAGGTGTAATTCTCTTGTGTTGATAAGGGTTGATTCCCTGTGATATTGTGAAAAGGAATTATATCATGTGATAGTATGATGATCTTAATGACCTTTCGGCATGGTTGAGCCCTGAATAAAGTGTATTCCTCTTCTGTTGATAAGGGTTGATACCCCGTGATATTGTGAAAAAAATTTATATCTTGTGATAATATGATGACTAGTGTAGTCTCATGAATGGCAAGTGAATAGTACCATGTAATGATGAGATGACAAATTATGTTTCATATGTTTTATATCTTTCAAATTTTTGATATATATATTCTTTCTAGAAGTGAGTTAGGGTTTGTATGTCCACTAGTTTGATGCAGCCTTAATTCACCCAATTGGCATAACTAATCAAGTGCAAATCTAATAATGTAGTGCCCTGTGCCGTAGAACCATCTTCATTGTCAGAACTTGCTGGATGGTGAAATGAGTATTCCTAAGGGAAACTCGAAGAACATACTATTGAGTATGTGGGGGTGGCAGGTTGAGGATATATCCCTGTCATCCACAATGCAGATTGTGGAGGTTGGCTATGGTCATGCCTCATACATCTGATGTGATTGAGAATGGCTACAGTCGTGTCTCCGTGATTATAACATGATGTGATTAGAGGACAAGTGTGGTTGTACCTCAGTGATTGGGTTTGAATACCTTGGTTTCTAGTGTCATGACCTGTACCAAGGTCGGACTAGTAGTTTTCAGCTTGACTATATGTCGATGTGGTGGCAGTTTTGACTGATATGCCACTGCCTTTTTACTCGTACTGACCGAGGGGAAGAGATCTTAGGATACCGACACTCCTAGATCTTGTATGGAACCGAATAGCCCTTCACAGGGGTTAGTTGGTCTTTGAATGGTATGATTCAAATTCTGCAGGGCGTAATAAAAGATGTAATACTGCCGTATAGCATATTTGTTTAGGGTTATATACGGCGCTTCACATTGGATGATAACCCTTGTTTGTTCTCTTTACATAAATATGATGCTTAGTGTAATTAAGAGATAATAATTATTCTTATGTTGTTGATCATAAGATTGTAAATGTGTACATACAGTAGTCATGCTTATGTTGATATCTATAATGTTACTGTTGATTATAATCATGATGCTAGATATCTCATCTTGTTGGTTATGTTTAGCATGTTAGCCATGCCTTTATGACTAGAAATGCATATACTGCTAATTATGCAAATACTCGTGCTTATGTTGATAGCTCTGCATATGATATTGATATGTTCAAAATGTTAGACATGCTCATGTTGTTAGCTATGCTATGTTACTAGACTTGCTCATGATGCTAGAATGACATATGCTATTGACCTACTTATATTGTCAACAAGATAAAGGATGATAGTCTGGTCAATAATGATAGTTATTATCTGTTCCTTTACGTATTTTTTTATTCATCTGTATGATTGATCTTATTTATTATATCTGATTAAACTTCTTAACTATTTAATTACATAAAAATGTTGTAATCAATAAACGTTGTTGATGTTTATATCACTTGCTGGGACTGGGTCTCACCCTTGTGGTTCGCCACACATTTTTAGGTAATCGGAAGTGACAAAAAAAACATGTGGCAGTAAAGAGGAGATATAGTAATGAATATTTGGGAAAGTTGATTAGATGTCTATTATGTCCTAGAGTCGTCCCTATACTCTCAGGTCATGGTAGGAAAAGTTTGTATATGGTGTTTCAACAAATTGAACTTTTGTTAGCATGTTAATGCTTGTTTGTGTGGCATATATGAATATTGTTCTCCTATGTATATACGTTGTGGCTAAGAAAATAGAACATGTGTATCATATTCTTGGCCTATTATGGATAAAAGAAAGATGTTGGGTTCTTATGCAAATGTTTTTGACAGGGTGTTGATGTTGAAATCGGTTTTAATTTACCCATATTTTTGGGTATGTGATTAATTGGTGATTGATTGTGTTTTATGTTTTGAGTAATCTCATTTAGTGTAATGGGTCCCGAAAATAATGTTGGTTAGACGTCGTTAGATATATAGTCTTTTTCATCCTCTTTTATAACGGTTCTCAACCACCTTCTCAAATGCTTGGACAAATTTAAACAAGGGAAAATGATTGTTTACATGATCTTTGAATATTACATTCATGCTCTCACACTATTGTGTTGTAGTGATGTTGGCAAAAAAGTTGTCGCTAGAGTATACATCTGTCCATTGCTCTCTGATATTCCATAACAAACTTAGATGTGAATTTTCACCCACATTATATAAGGTCATCCTATTCTTCCATCTTTCTTCAAACTCATAAATGGTCATGGGATGATTGATGCAAGATTGGTGATGCAAGATTGGAACTCTTCAGAGAATTCGGAAGCAGTCCCATAGATCACGCCTAGATGTTCACGTGCTTTTGTCATTACGTTTGACAACATCAATGTACTGCATTAGGAAATACAATATGAATTGCCTTCTTCATTATAGGATCTTGATCATTTAAGATTTCCTTTGTGTACTTTTCATACATCACTTCAAAAAATGTCTGAAAAACCCAAACAAAGGATTCAACAGTTTCATCTTGTAATAAAGAACAACCAAATAAAATAGATTGCTTATGATAATTCACCCCAATAAAGGTGAAAACGACATATTATATCTATTAGTCATGTAAGTTGTGTCAAATGTCATTACATATCCAAATGTTTGATATGCCATTCTTGATCTTGCATCTACCCAGAAGATATTTCATGCACAACTCTCATCATCGAATAGCATTGAGTAGAAGAATGTAGGATTTGTTGGTTTCATCTTTGGGAAATGCTCTAGTGTGGATGCTACATCACCACCTATATATATCCTTCATATAGAAACAAGTGTGTTTGTTAGATCTTTTCTTGTGAATGTGACATTGTCCATTCCTCCTTGTTGGCTAGCAGTAAGTGACATTATCTATGCAATAGAAATATTTTGATCATGCATTTCGTGATTCCAATCATGAACCTCAGAAGACATGTGACGATGTGAGTGGTGAAACCTCTTTTTAAAAGCTTGCAACCACCCACTTTGTGTCCTCTTCTAGCTTGATTAACATTTGAGCTTTGCATCATGTTCAATTTGAAATGATTTCTTTTTGTGGGGTGCCCTTATGACCAATGTCTTCTTTTGTCTTTGATTTATGTATCCCTTCCTTAGAGCACATGAAGACCCTACTTGTGATTTTTTTTAGTCAAGACATAGTGAATTCCCTTCCTTATGCTGAATCCATTACGATATGCATATTTATTATGAAACTCCTCATATTTATCAAGACTATCAAATTATAGAAAAATGAAAGATCCTAGTTCATACTGTACATCATCCCTTTCAGCCTCTATAATGGTCTCCTTTTCATCCACTAGGTTTTCATTTTCATCCCCTTCTTGTTCATAACCCAAAGAATCTATTACCGCCATGGCATCAACATCATGAAAAAAAACCATATCTAAATAGAAAAGCTATAATCATTCACTTATTTGTAGATTATGCAAAAATAAATAATAATTTGTTTGATGAACAAATGAGACCACAATGATAATGGGAAAGACAAACTAACCATGTAGGGGTAGTTGTGTTGCACTAATTCCTTCCATATTAGAAAAAATGGAATTTAACCATCCATATATTAAATAAGAAAACAATAACATCATATAAAAGTATGTTGAATTTAGCTCAAATATATGTATACAATTTTATCGATATCAGGGAAAATTATACTGATCTAGGGAGAACTAAATGGATACCTAGTTAAAGGAAGAAAAGTGCATGGTTATCCTATCAAGTTGTGGCTGACGGATGCCAAATTCTTGTAGGGAGGCACCAACTGCTTACTACTAATGGAATAAGTGGTAGAGACTACACCCCTTGAGATCCACCACCCAATAGTAGGGACTTCTTGTAGGGAGACGGATGCTATGCAGCCGACAAGCCTGGTTACTGACGAGACAGAGGCGGCTGCTACACAGTCGACTGACCTGGTAACTCATGAGAGAGAGGTGGTAGTGTCACTAATGAGAGAGAAAGATAAGAAAGGAGGGAGGGAGAGTACTGGTGGTGTTCCCCTAGATTGGTAGCCTCCTAAAGAAAAAAGGAGATCGGTTCTCCTGACTGCTAGATACTGGCCGCTGGACACTGACTTTTTTGTTGGTGCACAATGGCCACTAGTGAGAGATCACTGGTGAGTGGCGTTGAGTTGATCCTAATCTCCTTCAAATTTGGTGTCGACTCTAATCCCAACCATTGGTCGACGCATCAGCCCCCTCGCAAAATTGTAATCGCCGTTGAGACAGAAGAATGGAGAGAGAGATAGGGGAGAGAAAAAGAGACATACACTATGGAGATATTAATGACTGGGTCATGGAGAAAATGAGAGCCAAGTGGCGTTAAGAGGTTGTTTGCAGAAGAGATTAGATCATAGATCCAACCATTTAAAATTTGATTGTATTCGGGGAAGAATACACTCATGTGTATTCTAGCCTAATTATCTCTCTCTATATTATGAGATTATGAAGTCTGTTCTATATATTAGAACACATACATGATCCATACGTTCAGGGGCAGCAGTTATAATAATACAATTAATTTATAAGATAAAAGAAAAAGTTTCAATCACTCATTCCCATCAAATAAAGTAGAGAGTTTAACAATTCAAATCATTCTTTGATCTTGAAAATCTATTAAATCATGACCATTTAGAATAATAGGCAGATATGAACAAAAATTTATATAGTCAATAGGTTCTACTATATCTAAATATATAGCAGGAAAAACAAATTGACTCACAGGATACACACAAGATGAAATCCTTGGCCATAGATATGACTGCATACATTGCAAGGGTGTGCCAAACTAGGAAAACTACCATGATTTGAACTAGTTTGTCACCTTGCATCGTCGGCCTATCATGCTCCATTCTTAAGTCTTCCCCAAGTCAAACTCTCCTTAAACCTACTGTCATCGTTTCCTGTTCCAAAAGAAGAGGTGTCTCCTTGTTGTGCATTGTGGTATGCTACAAACACAACTGAGAGAGAGAACATCACTCTTTTACTTCATGGAGGCCAACAATCAAATATATATATATATATATATATATATATATACATACATACAATTGGACAAAGACATGATTTCAAATTGGAAGAGATTAGGGTTGTGGTTTTTAGTCCAAGTAGGTATGAGACTCTAATCCCACACAATCTAGTTAGGATTCAAAAATAGAAGTTGAAATCTGGGGGGGGGAGGTTTACATCCTTTCCCCCAAAAAGAAATTTTTGTCCTTGAAAACAAAACACTAAAAGAATAAGACTTACCAAAAAGGTGACAGTGACTGTCCTTTATATCCAACTCGAGATCCCATGTAACCTCTTCCTCACTATTATGTTGCCATACCACCTTCTCTCTAGGAGCATCACCTCTTTTTAGTTGGCGAGCTTGTTGCTCCACTATACATATCGATCTTTCTTCATAAGACAAGTCACGAAGGATTTGTGAGACATCAAATCTAATCAGATGAGATGGAATACAAATATAGTATGTAATCATTAAAACATGAAACACATCATGAATAATGAGTGACCTAGTGGAAAAGAAAGCTTGCATGCAAAGTTTGACGTCCCCAAATTTTAAATGCCTTGATTATGGTTGTGATGTCCAACTTGAAATCCTCACCTTAGTGTGAATCTCAATTTCAACACCGCACACTAGGACAATAATAAGAAGATTAGAGGAAGTCAAAAGGAAACAATAGTCACATGCACATGCACAATATACAAACCACAAAAACACAAGCTCATCATTCAACATATAATTACAAAATGAATTGTTACAACATTAATATTACATAGAATCTCCATATCTATGTAGGATCTTATAAGGTTCAATGTATCCTGGACCAAGCTTACCATTCTTACCAAAATACAACATTCCCTTAGCTGGAGATGTCTTCTAAAAAACATGGTCCCTAAATTTAAAGATAACCTACCATCTTCTTTTGTCTGTGTGACTCTTTTGTCTACTTTGGTCAGTCTTCAACTTTTCTCTAATCAGATCAACCTTTTCAGCACATTATTGTATATAGAAGGTCCTATCAATTTTATTTCTATCACATCACTCTAACACAATGGAAGTCTACTCGATGTCCCATATAAAGCTTCATACAGTGCCATGCCAATGCTCACACAATAACAATAATTATAAGAGAACTCCAGCTTCCTCCCAATTATCCTTTTAGGATAGCACACAAGCTCTCAACCTATGCTCTAGTGTTTGAATTGTCCCTTAGATTGACCATTAGTTTTTGGATCAAAGGTTTCGCTAAACTTTGATTTTTTTCACAATGTTTTTTGCATGATTTCCCAAAAATAGAAGGAAAAAAAATGGATCTCTATTTGAAGCTTTTGATTTTAGAATAACATGAAGCCTCAAGATTTCATCAACACATAGATTGGCCATACGATCAATAGTTTGCCCCACTTCTATTGTAAGAAAATGTGATGTCTTTGTCAACCTATCCACAAGAATCCAAGTACAGTCATTGTTTTGACTTGTCTTTGGCAACCCCACAACAAAATCTGTCTCTACAAAATCCAATTTCCTTTCAGGTATCTCTTGTGGTTGTAGTAACTTGACGTGTCTTTGATGTTTGATCTTTACTTGTTGGCAAACCATGTATTTGGAAATGAAATAAACTATATCTCTTTTATTCATGGCCATCAAAAATTCCATTGAAGGTATTTGACATCTTTGTACTTCCTGATGGACAGAGAATTTTGACATGTCAACATTCTTCATTACTTCCTTTCTCGTTCTAAAAGTATTGGGTAGCCAAATATGCATCATAAATCTTATACTCCTCATTAGACCCTATTGAAAATTGAGACCCTTCTCCCTCAACTAATTTCATCATCTTCTCTCTTCAATGTCTTCATGTTGGGACTCCATAATCCTCTTTATCATCTCATGTGTTCTATAAATCATGCCATTGCTATCTTATTTGGTCCTTTGAAAGATGGTCCCCACTGAGTAACATCTTCTAGTAGCTTCTATTCTTGGATAATCAGATTAGTCATTGTACCAATTTGTTTCCTACTAAAAGCATCTACCACAATATTGGCTTTTTGTGAAACATAATAAATGGGAAATCATAATACTTTAGGAATTCAAACCAACAACGATGTCTCATAATCAACTCCTTATGAGAAAATATATATTTCAAGATTTTATAATAAAAAATACTTAAAATTGTTCCATGTAAAGATAATGACGCCATATCTTGAGAGCATACACAAAACAACCAACTCTAAGTTGTATGTGGGGTAATCATTTCATGATTTTTCAGTTGCTGAGAGACATATACTACCAACCATGCTGCATCAAAACACAACCAAAACTTATACCAGAGACACCAATAAAAAATTAAAAACCAACACTTCCACTAGGAAGGGTGAGCTTTGATGTTGGTTAGTCTTTCTTTAACTTCAATAAACTATCTTCACAATTTGGCGTCCATAAGAACTTAACACCCTTCTTTGTCAAATTCGTTAGTGGAAGGGCTATACTACAAAAGTTCTCAATAAGCCTCTTATGGTAGCCATCCATTCCCAGTGAACTCCTGATCTCCATCACTATCTCGGGCCTGTCCTAATCCATCATAGATTCAACCTTAGCAGGATCCACATATATACAATATTTAGAAATCACATTCCTAAGAATATAACTGTGTAAAAAAAAATCACATTTAGAGAAGCTAGCATAAAGCTTGTTGTCTCTTAGAATTTGAAGAATTGTTCACAAGTGTTCCTTGTGTTTCTATTTGATAAGAGAGAAAACTAGAATATCATCTACAAAGACTATCAAAACTGATCTAGATGTTGTTGAAATATTCGATTCATTAGATCTACAAATGTGACAGTGGTGTTGGTTAACCCAAAAGGCATAACACAAAATTAATTATGCCCGTATCTTGTTTGGAAAGAAGTATTAGGAATGTCCTGTTCAGATATCCTCATTTGATGTTATCTATGCCTTAAGTAAATCTTTGAGAAGAATTCAACAGATTGCAGTTGGTCAAATAAGTTAGAAATATGCAGAAGATGATATTTTTTTCCCATAGACATGATTCAACAACATGTAATCAACACATTGTCGTAAGTATCTATCCTTATTCTTTACAAATAGTACTGTAGGACCTCAAGGGGACACATTGGGTCAGATTAAACCCTTATCCATAAGTTCTTACAACTGTTACTTCATCTCTAGCAGTTCAAGATGGCACATTCAAAAAGGTGGTTTGGATATAGGAGCAGTCCCATGCAAGACACTAATAGAGAAATCAACTTCTCTCTTTGGAGGTAGTCATGGGAAAACCTCAGGGGTAATATTAGGAAAATCCTTCTCTATCTCTAACTCCTCAACACTAGCTACATAATAGTCAATACTCACTATGCTATCCAAGAAATCCATATAACCATTCATCAATAGTTTGTGAGACCTCAAAGTTGAAATCACTTGCTGAATGTCTTTATGTCGCATACATATGATAATTAATAGCAGATTTGAAATTGGACCTATGAGAACCTTCTTCTCTTTACAAAAAACACAAGCATCATTCTGATCTAATCAATCCTTGAAACTCTCATTCTTCACCATCTAGTCAAAGTTAGCCATCTCATGAACTACAAGATTAGCCTTGAAACTCTCATTCTTCACCATCTAGGCACATCAGATACATATCTACTACAGTTTTAGGGGGGACGAATGGTCTAGATATAACTAGATAAGCTAGAGGTTTTGATTCTATATTTAACTTGACAACAAAATCCTCCCAAGGTACAAGTGCACTAGGAAAACTAATGTCACGTGTGTGACCACCAATTCTCAACTATTCCATCAAGGTGAAAAGTACCAAAATACACCTTAAAGCTTTAAGGACAAGAGGGATCTCTAAAGAACATTTTTTTATTTTACGAAGCCATGCCACAATCTTGTTTGGGTTAGTGTCTCCCTTAAATGACAGTCAGGGCTTCATGCACTGATTAATAACAAGGGGGCAACAATTTTATATAAGAAAGAAACATATAATGATTGGAACTAAATATTAATTCCACTCATTGATGGGATGATGATTTTTTTTCTTTTCCTTCATATGTTGTCTGAACACTAGAAACCTTGGATCTCATACCATAAAATGTAACTCCCAAAAAATGCAATTGAAACACACAAACGCATAAGGAATGTCATCCAAATCTAGGCATTTGTGCCAGAAGGATCATCACGCTGACACACCTAAACTGTGCATGCAAAGCACAAGTGTACACGTCGAGTAGTATAGGCCTATGAGGCCTGAATGGCAAACTTAGGGAAACGTACTCCAGAAACTACTACTAACTATAATCGAATCAGATAAGAGGGAAAAGAATTATTGGTTGTTTGTTTGTAACTAAGGACAAGAATTAAAATCTAAATTAAGAGGGATGTGATCAAGAATTGGTGGATTCCTTAGGATTACAGTTTCACCATGGCATATATTGCATTTCAGTCCATTTTATTAACAACATTTTACCCCATACTCTGAATTGTGGGTCCTATGTCAAGTATTACCCACTCCTACAATGTAATAAACTATCTATACTAAGTCAAACCACATGTTCGTAGCAACTTAGGAGTTAAATAGGTGCATTGACAAAAACTCTAGGCTATTCCCTTCACAACCGTAAGCCCTTTCCCGAGGCATGCTATTGGTTGTGTAAATCTATAACCTGTCCAAACCTTAATCCCTCTCCGAAAGAAATTAATGGTCTAAGCAACTGATTATGTGGATCTAGCATAGGCATTCATTAAGCAATCTTATATTTATATCTAGAATTAAGGAAAATTAATATAATCATGGAAGTCAAATACAATGCAAAATCGAGCTACACATGGGTTGTAAAGGAACTAGGGAATTAGCCCACATGATATCTATCATCGAATAGATAGAGGAAGAGAGAGAAAATGATATAAACAGTAGAAGACTAATGAAAACCCTAGAGAAACTAGTGTGGATGATCCCCTCTGGTAAGAGCCTCAATATGCAACATTCTAGTTGTAACAGAGGTGACTAAATTGTTTGATACATGGCCATCTCCTTCATCTCCTCCTCACTTGGCTTTGTGATCTGTTGCAACAAGATGGAATGTCCTTTGTTTATTAGATGATCTCCCCTTAGGTCATAAGTGAGGCTCTAGTTGTCATTAAGTGTCAACTGTTAGATCTGTCTTAATCTTTAATCTGTTCAGATCATGCAAAGTCAGTACCACCAACAGGATGTTAGTGCCACCGAGTTGTTGGCTAACTTGAAACCCTGATATGTCTTAGTACTACTGAATGGTTTATCGGTAGCACTGAGTTGACCCCTACGAGATTTGACTTGTTATGGATGTGAAAGTCAGCACCACTGACTATGGTGTCGGTGGCACCCAAACCATAAAGTCTGGTTCTTGACGTTTTCTGGATGGTGTGTCGGTGACACCAACTCTGTTTTTTAGTAGAATTAAATGTCATCTCAATAGAACAAAGTGCAGAATAAGTAGCACCAAGATATCTAGAATTACCTATTGGATTTTTCCTAATATAAGTACCACCGGCTTTTATGTTGGTAGCACCGAGTTGTCCTAAAAGTGCTCAAACAGTGTGAATGGAGTAAAACTCAACATTAGTTCAAATAAAAATCGATATTTTAACATAGTTTGGTAAAATACGTATCATTTGATGCATTAGTGTTTCACAGGCTAATAATGATAAACAATACATAAAAATGATCAAAATGGGAAATTATGCAACAAAATCATAGAAAAGACAACATGTAAAAAACACCTAAAATCCAGTGCATCAAAATCCCCTAAGCTTGAATGTTGCTCGCCCTCAAAGAACACTAGGCTTGGATTTGTTTGAAATAACTCTACAAGAGGACAAAACAATATGAACTACATTTCTCAAATACTTTCACATGACGATCCCAAATTGTCCCTTAGAAACCAATGAACAAATAACTACTCTGAAGTGACCAAAAATGTTCATGAAATATGTCCACTCTTAGATCAATGAAACACTATTAATAGAGCAATTAACATCTAGTTAATAGGGCATATGCTTATGAACCATATGATTCCCTATCTACGTTGGTATTATCTACATACCAAAATATGATGGAAGCAGTTCCCCATATAATAGAGAATGAGGGAATAAATCATTTATGTGTCCTATCATAAATATGTGTGGAATGAAATAGGCGGCTATGAATAAGAATTACAAGTAACATCCAAATAAATTTATGCAAAACCAAAATACGATGAACTTATAGAATGAACAAATTTAGAAATGCATGAATACTTATGCCTTCTAATTGTGGTGGAATGATGAATGCACAAAAGGTGTCATCTATGAGTGTGAGGGTAAAGGAATTTAGACATGCAACTATTTTCACTTCTCCTTTAATCACTTTCATATTTTAGTTCAAGGCATCTTTTTCTCCCTATTTATTTTATTTCTCTTTTTTTTCTCTAACATCTTATTCTAGCACAATTTATGATTTATGATCAAGCTTTTCTTCAACATATCATTGTTATTTTTCATTGGGAGGGAAGTAAATGTGCATCATTTAACTTTATATTTGAGGATAAAGCTACATAGATACATGATGAAAAGAATGATGCAAAAGAAAATGCAATCTATAGGAAAAGTGATATGCCACTAGTTACTATGCACATCTCTATGTTTTTTCTAACAAATGCTATTATAAAAAATTAGCTACCATGCTACCTATTATGCTATGCAATGCAATCAAGAGTAAAAACTTGGGTTACTTGATCATCTTAAGGTGGTGGATGAAATATAATGAAAGGTGGGTCGAATCATATGATTAAGAGATAATGGATGTCTTAACTATGATATGTCCCTCTCCTATCAACATGTGTAACCTTAGGATTCCTTTCCAAAAATCCCATTTAAGATCTCATTATTTACTTTGTCGGTTTGGGTGCAAACTCCATCGTAGTACACAAATCTTGGTTAAATTAAGATTTTAATTCATATTCAGTGTTCCCAAGATGACTTACCCTTACACTTCCTCTGAATAGTTTGCCTCAAACTTTGCAAATTAACATTTAAAATATGTGATCGTTTTAAATTTTACAATTCATTACAAAGTCACAAAATACATTTTTCTTTGTTGATAGATGAAATCATGTTAACGAAGCTCCACTATTACACTAGATAGATGTGGACCCTATAATTGCAAATAAGAAAAATATAGTAAAATAGGATAGAAAGTAAAATAGTTAAAATCATTCCAACATTCCCTAAGATTGAACTTGATTGTGCCCTCATAGTCAGAATTCAAACGAAGAGGTGGAACAAGGGTACCATGTGCGGTGGCGATAATGGTGGTGGCTGAAATGTTCTCGGTGGCCCCTGTGAATTCAGATCTTATGGCGTAAGTCCCTCTGTGTCAGTGCCACTGACTTGTTTGTTGGTGGTACCAAGTGATACAACCCCATTTCAGGGCTCTATTTTATGTCTTTTATCATTAAAATCACATCTAAACAATGTTAGATTGCACATCAATTCCCGTAATATGCAATATCATATCAAATGCACTTATCGTTGCTTTTTGTGTTTTGTTAGGGTTTATACATTCATTGGATGTAACGGAGAGAGAAGGAATCATCCTTGGGTTTTAACACCCCAATATTATACCCAAGTCTTCCCTAAGCATCCTTTGAGCTGATAAAAATTTCTCCAAACCAATTAGCAACCATCTGAAGATGTTTAAAGTTAAGTCAAGCAACTGAGCCCTCACCACGGGCCGTGGTACTCCGCCACGACCGTGGTGAGATGGGCCTAAAGTAATTAGGGAGATCAAAACTTTTATACATCAACTACCACGGTTGTGGCCACTAAAATCAGTGTAGTACATTGAGCCCCCAAGGAATGTGTTCATCAGATTGATCGTTACAAACAAAGACTACCATGACCATGGAACAACGCCACGATCGTGGCGAGATGGTATGAAATTCAACAGGGACCCTACATGAAATACAAAGGAATGACACCGGTCATGGCCACCACAATGAACATGGAAACTGAAGACCACCACGACTGTGGAAACTGTCATGACCTTGGGCAGCAGAAGATAGCACGAGTAGCAAAGAATAATGACCAAGGCACCTCCCCTCCAGCATGACTATTCTCTACACCACAGTCATTGTTCAATCCACCTAGAACAACTGTGGCACCCACCACGACCGTGGTCAGTCCACCTTCCTAAGCTCCACTCCACAACACATAACCACCATGCCTGTATCGCTCCCCACATACGTACATTCTCATACTCACCTAAGCCATAGTACCCTATAAGACCTTGGTGACCTTGCAACCCTCATTATTTTCCACTACATTTTCTACTTTACCCCCACTTACCCTATTGCTTCCCCACCATCTATATACACCATAGTGACGACCACAACACTAGGTTACCTACCTCCAACATTAATTTCCTTCTCTTTTTTCATTTAATAGTTCCACCTACCTCCCTTCTTCCATTCCACCTCATTTACACCCAAAAATCTTAATTTTCTAGGGTTTTCCACCATAATCCCCTATATTCTCATGCCATTTCCAACCTTGGAGGGAGGTGCTTTGTCTTATACAGAAAGGAGGTGAAGAAGGAGGATCTACCATAACCTACCATGGCCTTCTACCTCTTTCTTCTATCCATTTTTCTCTTTAGCTTCATTATGTGTAACTAAGCCCCCTTGGTGGGCTGTTTGGGGGATATACTGTTACTTTGATACCATGTTGGGGGCAAATAACATGTAATCAACATATTTCCATTCTATGATGACCGTCTCTTACTTATATCTCATTTCTCATTATCTTACTTGTGATTTATGCTTCTAAACATGGATTGCTTATTGTATGATGCTTGAAAACACCTAGCTTCTAGGGGAAAGCTGATTGTATGTGGCTATCTTAGGAATTGCTCCTAGGTCCATCTAGTGGATCCCTATCTAGCACCCTATATTCCTACATACAAATCCCTTCCCTACAACTAAGTTTGATATCTAAGTATCTAGTTTATGAGTGATTAGTGTAATTGCCTAGAGTTGTCTAAAGGCTAGATGGTGAGTAAAATGAGGTGAAACACCCTCATATATACCCCCATGCATACCCTTGGCTCTCATTTTCCCTAATACCACTTACACTAGAAACCTAGACTTTCCCAGTCCTATTACAATTACACCTAGCCCCACTTTCCCAACTAGTAGCTTATTGTAGAATTAAATATCAATTGCCTTGTTGTTTGGTTTGGCAATCTAGATTGAAAATATAAGACTTGCATGCCATGTTAACCCCCAACTTGGATTCTAGTAACATTTTTCCCAAATAGCACACTCTAGCCATTAATTGATAAAACTCATCTTTGTGTCTCTTATCTTGTTGATGCTAGTTTATTTAATTGCTTTTATTGCCTCTTACTCAATTGCTTATGTTTGCATAATTAGGTCTTGCTTAAGTAGTTAATGCTCTTCTGAGCTTGCTAGTGTTAATCTTACTAGTTAGTGATAACCTAGGTCATTAATTTATCTAGTTCTTAGCTTTTCTCTTTAGTGCTAATTTGCATTTCTTGTGTAACTTAGCTTTTGTCTCTTGCGATTTCTTAGTTAGTTACCTTGTTTTGTTAATTAGAGTTAACTTGTTATGATAAGTTAAGGGTAACTTGGTGTTTTGATAATATAGTTTTCTTTCTTTCTTTTAATTTCTTGACTCAATTAGTTTCATCAATCAACTCACCATCAAACCCTAAAAATGCTACACTCCACTTTAGGAACATATATTACCCTAACTTAGCTCTAGTGCCCCCTCTCCCTACGGATCAACCCTTCCATTATAACTTGCATGTACTACAACATGACCCCATGTGCTTGTGGGTAATGTGTGATTGTCTTAAGTAAGTGTGTTAGACTAGGTCTGTTATAAATTTGAAAGATCCTAGTGCGTTTTCCTTTGGTTTGTATCCAATCAAAATTTAATTAATTTGGGTGTATGTTTGAGAATTGCACCAAGCATTCTGGCACCGTTGCCAGGGATAGAGGTTCTCGGCCTATCTAGTTAGAGTACCTTAACTTTTCCTATTGCCCTCACCATTGCTATTATTTATTCTTTGCTTACTTTTCCATACTTGTTTTCTAACTTGCCTCTTGTTTCTTGTTTGTGACTTGGGTAGGTGACATGTGTGCATGCTTGGAAGACATTTTATTTCTACTGCCTTGGTTCCCTTCAACCCCGATATAGGTAGAAGAAGATGTCATCATTGCCACTAACGAAAACAAGCAGATAAGATGGATGAAGAAGGTCATGATGGGGATGCCCAATCACCATCCAACTGCCCCCTCCATGAGTACTTCACTCCAGGGAACTACACCTCACCCATTTCCACCCTTGTTGAACAAATGTTAGGTCAACAATTTTCTATCCCACCAGCCCTTTTTAGATTCCTACCCACTTTTTATGGGATGGAGAATGAGAACTCATAACACCACATTGATGCTTTTCTAGATACATGCTCCACCTTATGCACTCATGTATAGCCACCGATGATTCTATAAGAAGAACCCTCTTCCCTTCCTCCCTTAAAGAAAAATCCAAGGAGTGGTACATAGATGGCAGTGAAGAATGAGTTGTAGAAGAAGTTCTATCCTATCTCCAAGCTAACTTAGAGGAGGAGATGCATCACATACTTCACACAAAGGGATAATGAGTCTTTTCATGAAGCCTGGGAAAGATTCTAAAAAATCATGCTAGATTGCCCCCACCACAAAGTTCCTCTATGGAAGCTAGTGCAATCTTTTTACACTGGACTTGTTTAGTTGAACCAGACTAGAGTTAACTCTTCTTGCGGAAGAACATTCATGGCTAATCCTCCAGAAGAGTCATGTCCACTCTTTGAGCACCTTGCTGATAACTCACGCCACCGAGCTTCAAGCAAGGGAGATCACCTTGACAGGAACTGGATTCCTACCCCTCCTCCTCCAGCTCCATTCAAAGATGAGGCCAATCCTCAAATGATGAAAATCATGGTCGATATGATGAATGTGATGAAGAATCAAGTTGGAGGATCTTCTAGTCACTCTACCAATGTTGTGGAGGCAATATGTGAAGAAATGCAAGCCTTGCAATCTTTTGGGAACATGAACGACCAAGGCCCCCTGTAAAACTACTATACTTTAGAATGGAGGAATCACCCAAATTTTTCTTGTAGTCAACAACGTGATGAAGGACAAGGGAAAGAAATGCAACACCAAGGGTCAAAGTACAACTCTAAGTTTGAAGAGGAAGTTCTTAGAAGGCTAAGGAGCCTTGATGATGTGAAAAAATATGTGTCCACCCAAGGGAAAAACATTGGAAGATTGGTGTAAAGGATTGATAAGATATCTCTTTAACTTGCTCATCATAAAGAGAGGAGACTCCCTTCCCAACCCATGGAAAATTCGAAAAAAGAAGGTTGTTCTATGATATCTCCTCAAGGTTCTTATATCCCACCACAAAGCCAAGTGGATACTCTTCAACAATACCAAGGACCTCCTAACCCCTATGCTCCTCCACCTCTACTACCCCCATTCAACTACCAATACACTCTGCCTCCACCACACTCATACCAACACCCCCTCCACAATATCACCTCCATACCCAACCTCCACCATCTTAGTCACAATTCATTCTCTAAAACCCAAACCCACCACACCGAAGGCCACCACCACCTAAACAACCACAAAAACCACCACAAGCTTCATCTTCTACCACACATGAGCAAGTGAAGGTTGTGACAGTGTTGAGAAATGGGAGGACTTTGGAGCATCCAAGAGATGCAACAATTGATAGTGCAGGCAGTGAAGCTAGACTTGATATGGCGATTCGAGGCAGTGATACTAAGATTCAGGGTGATGATATTATGATAGGCAGTGGCATGATATTGTGATCCGGATTAATGATATTATGATTCTCGTGATACCATTTGATGATTTTGTTGATGTGAGCCAGTAGGGATCACAACTACCTCCCTTTCCTAATGTTCTTGAGGAGCAATCCACCGAGAAGAGAAAGAAGAAACCCACTAAGGATATCATGGATATGTTCAATCAAGTGAGGATAACATTCCATTGCTAGACTCCATCAAGCAAATTACCTCATATGCAAAGTTCTTGAAATATTTGTGCACATTCAAGAGGACGACAACCGGAAGAACAACAAGGCGAGTCAAGATCACATAACAAGCTCACTTCTACAACATAATATGTCAATGAAGATGAAAGATCCTAGTACACCCATCATATCTTGCTACATTGGAGCACAACACATAGACCAAGCTCTTCTTGACTTGGGTTCTAGTGCAAATATGATGCCATATGATGTGTATGCTGAATTGCAAATGGGACAATTGGGTCCAATTAATTGCACCTTGCAATTGGTTGACTGTTCTTTGAAAATGCCTAGAGGGTGCATTGACAATGTGTTGGTGAGACATAATGATAAAACCTCCACATTCTTTCTTGCTGATTTTGTTGTGTTGGACATGGAAAAGTACACAAGGAAGGTACATATTATCTTGTGAAGACCCTTCCTAGATACAACTGATGCAGTGATTCATGTGAGAACTGGAACCATGTATGTGATGTTCATGCACATGAAGATTTGATTGAACATCTTCAAAGCTTCTGCTAAGGCCAAGGTAATAAGTGATACAACGTGTCTTGATGAGATTGTAGAGGAATGCCTACATGCATGGATTCAGACTGCTACTTAGGGCAGATCTCTAGAGACTATTATGGAGTTTCTCAATGATGATGATGAGTATGAGGAAGATGAGATAGCCTTAGTGGCTGCAAGTGAGGTCCTCCTGTCCATTTATGAGAAACCTCTGAAGAACTCCCTCGAAGAACCTCCAGTGCTTGAGCTCAAGTCTCTTCCTGAAGGCTTTAAGTATGCTTTTCTAGGTTCCAATGACACCCTCGTGATCATTTCTTCTATCCTATCTCCTGAACTAGAAGATGCTCTAATTTTTGTGTTGAATAGAAACATTCAAGCCATAGGGTGGTCTATTGCTGATTTTAGGGGTGTTAACCCCTCCATTTGCGTCCATATGATCTATCTTGAGGTTGATGCAAGACCGACCAACCAAATGCAGAGAAGGTTGAATCCAAAGATGAAAGAAGCTATAACACATGAGGTTGTGAAGTTTCTTGATGCTGGAATCATATATCCTATTTTTGATAGTCCTAGGGTGAGTCCCATCCAAGTTGTACCCAAGAAGGATGGGATCACCGTGGCTAAAAATGAAGATGGAGAGTCGATGACCATGAGAGAGACATCCAAATGGAGAATGTGGGTTGATTGTAGGAATCTTAATGAGAAGAAAAAGAAGAACCACTTCCCTCTCCCTTTCATTGATTAGATCTTATAGAGACTTGCATGAAAAAGTTTCTATTATTTCCTTGATGGATATTCAGGTTACTTTGAAGTGTCTGTTTATCTCACGAATCGAGAGAAGAAAACAATCACTTGTCCAAGTGGCACATTTGCTTATAGGGGGATGCTATTTGGATTGTGTAATGCCCCATATACATTTCAAAGATGTGTTATATCAATCTTTGCAGATATGTTGGATTCATCTCTTGAGGTCTTTATGGATGATTTCTCTAATTTTTGCAAGACTTTTGATGATTGTCTGCTTCAACTCACAACCATTCTAGGAAGATTTGTCAAAGTTAATATAGTGTTATCTTGGGAGAAGAGTCATTTCATTGTTCCCAAAGGAATAGTGTTGGGACATATAGTTTCAAAAGCTGGGATTGAGGTTGACATGGCCAAAGTGGGCCTAATTTCCAATCTTACTATTCCTTCCACCTTAAGACATGCTCACTCTTTCTTGGGAAATGCATGTTTCTATCACCGGTTCATCAAGGACTTCAACAAAATCTCTAGACCATTATGCAATTTTCTTGAAAGGATGTGGAATTCAATTTTTATGACAAGTGTGTTGAATCCTACAACCACTTGAAGCATAAGTTAGTTTTTGCTCCTATTATGCAATCCCCAAATTTCTCTTTGCCATTTGAGATCATGACTGGCTTGACCTTGGTATCTCATTTTCTTTGAGGTTCTTTTGTGGCCGTGAGAGGAGCCTTTGGAGGAGCTTCTTCAACTCTTGGATTGTATGCTTGTAGCCCTTGATCTTGGAGCTTGAACCCTTGGTGTTGAGATTCTTAAGGTGAGTTTTATAACTTTCTACCCTCCTCTATTATTAGCTCTCTTAATTTTATTTGCATGTTGCAATTTTGTCTCTAAAAAATGTTCCCTTATCATGTTAGTAGATAAAGGTGATCTCTAGATCTGGTTGGTGGAGAAAATCTTGTTTGGTTTGATTAGAATCTAAAACCCTAATTGTATACCTGATTTTTTATAACTATGAGATAACAATATTTTTCTTTATCTCTTACTTATGATCTAGAGTATGCTCTTTGGCATTTGTGTACATTGATGTCTTACGGTGTTTTAGGTTCTATTTTGAGTATGATAGCCATGGTTTTCCACCCTTTCATGTGGTGCTTTCATGGATTTCTCTTGGTGCAAGTTTAGGGTTCTTGGTGATCATCTTCTGTGGAGATTTTCCACCTTGACGATGGAGGCATTCCATGGTGTTCCTTATTGTTCCAGTTCTATTTCCTTCTTGTTTAAACCTTGGGGATGTGTTGATGATGGTGTTGACGTTGTGGGGTGTCTACCCCTTGAGTGTTGTGGCTGATACCATAGCTTTGGGTGAACATGGTCACAACATGTTAGCCTCTTGAGTGGTAGGTCGATACCCTTTCCTTGTAGCAGTTAAAACCATGTCCTTATGGACCCGTTTCGCTTATCTTTTGCAACGGTCATAACACCATGTAGGTGTTTAACCTTTTATTGATTTGATTCTCATTGAAACAAGTATAATGGTGATTGGTCATGACCTACATGATAGTGGGCCAAACACACCTAAGTGATGTGGGTTAATACCTAACATGAATATAGGATTGACACACATACTTATGAATATGTGATGATACACGTATGTTACTATTTGGATAACTTAATGATTGAATCTAAACTTTCTTCTTAACTCTCTTATGATCCAAGAAAGTGGCAAACAATACACCTAGGGTTTGATGATGTTATATGATACAAAACCTTAATGTTAAACCCAATTTGGAGGATGGATGTGTTGTGGTGATTTACTTCCCATATTTTGATCTTGGTTTTGGTCGCATACATGAGTTCTATGTGCTTTTATATATCGTGGAGTCGGGGTTCTATTTTGGAGGTGTCAATTGTGGTTTTCTCTCTCTTGCACAAAGACCTTTCATGATGTTTTTATGATAGAAGTATGGGGTTTTTAGTGACCAATTTTGAGTGAAGTTCCTCTCCTTGAGGATGGGGGCCTTCTTTGTTGTAATGTACTCTTTTAACCTCTACAAATGATGTTAATGAGCTATATTATGTTATCATAAATCTAGGGTTGAAGACTTTGTAGTATTCTCATTTTGATTACTCTTTTTCTTAAACCAGAAATTCATGTAGCCGATTTGATTATGTGTCAGTTGAGGTTATTTTGATACATGTAATACAAGCTTGGGTCGTATCACCATGATAAGTTTCTTCCTTTATATTTTCCTTAGTGTTTTGGATGTCTTCCTCATGTGTTGAGATTTAACTTTTTTTATCTCCTAAGTGGGCTTCCTTGATTATCTTCATGGAGCTTGTTCTAGGGTTTGATGCTATTAAATTCATGAGTTTTAAACTTGATGGTGTTTGGTTTTCTTTCTATCTATCCTTGTTTCTGCCAATACTTTTGTGTCCTTGATGTTATAGGTCAAGACATAGAGCCTATTGTTGTTTTAGGTTTGAGATACTCATGTCCTTGTGTAGGTCAAGACACCTACCTCTATTTCCGCCGAGATGTTTTCTATGAGCTTTGGTCGAGACATGGCTTTGCTTTTGAAGTGATTGAGACATTGTTCCATGTGGTGCTTGATACACTTGGGTATGTTTTGGTCATGACATGTATATGGTTGTGGTCGAGACACATGATGTGTTATGGTCGACACACCTTGCTTCATGGGTGCTCGAGACACATACTTGATCATATAATCAACACATGTATATGAGTAAGCAAGTAATAAATCATGATTAGTACTATTCAAATGATTGTTTGATTAACTCTAATCATGCTCCTTAATCCTAATATGCTCCTAGAAAGTGGGATATGGTGTACCTAGGGTTTAGTTCTATAATCATGATGAAAACTCTATTCGATTAAGAGTGTGATTCCTAACCCTAATCCTAGGGTATGTTATACTCGTTGAAATATGTAGAGATGTATAGCACATGATTATATTTTCTCTTTCCTACTTGTGTAATGCTAACCTTGCAGGTTGAATGTATGCAATGGATTGTGTATGCTATGGTGATGGATATGAAGCATATGAGGCATGTTGAGATCATGTTGATACATAGGTATTTATGATGTTTTCTCTCTCTTGCTTATGAGCCTCTAACCTTGCAGGTGAAATGAATGTCATACATCAGTGAATGCTATGGTGATCTATATGTAATACAACGTGATAATCATGCCATAGTACTTGTTGAGGCATGATGTGATGTTAACACATAGGAATAATGTGATTGGTCTTATGACATAGTGAAGGCTTGATACCTATTGAGTGGTGATATCCTAAAATGATGTGATTAATTTATTGATATCCCATGGTGATATGTGACCTTGGTGATAGACTTATGAATGATAGAACAATGATATCATGTGGTGATTTTGTGACAATTTCATTACTTATACATTTGATATCTTTTGAAGTTGCAATACACCCTTATTTTGTTGGAGTTTGTTTTGACCTTATACGTTGTAACTTGATTGATGCTAAAAGTCACCCAATTGGCTAACTAATCAAGTGAAACTTAATCATGTAGTTTTCCCTAGCCATAGATCCATTCTAGTATCAACTTTATTTTCTGGATTGGTGAAACGAGTTTAACTTGGAGCACATATTTTTGAATATGCGGGGTGGAAGTTGAGTATCTCCTTGCATCCTTAATTGTATTCATGTGAGAGGGCCATGTGTGAGCCGATCTCCTTGTGATGTGGACGGAAATGCATGAGCCAATCCTTCTTTTAAGAATGACCATGTGTGAGCCTATTCTTATCACATCGTTACATGTACCATGGTGGGCTAGGTATTTATATATGGACCATCATGTGTGAGTTGATCCTTGTGTTGACTATATGTCACTTTTTGTAGTTGATTGATATGTCTCTACAGTGTTCTCTTATGCTGGCCAAGAGGTGTTGGAGTGGTCATGGATTCTGGCTCTTCCATGGACCTTGTATGGCACTGATTTTGATTTAGTAGTGGTGTTACAACCTCATTTTCTTGAAAATATAATGTAAAGTGTATTTCTCTTTTAATGAATAAATGAGATCCTTTTCTTTGAATTGTGATATATTTCGTATGAAATCGCTTTGATTGATTGATTGTGGGCTTTGTTGGCCATTGAGCCCAATTGAAAAGAAAAGGGAATTAAAAAGGAAAAAGGATTGATTAATAAAAGGGAAATATGAGAGATTGACAGTTTAAAGAAGATAAAGGCAAACCAATATTCCCCAATATGGGAATCCGTGCCTTTGTGTTTTCTTGAGGTTCAAGGGACCCAAAATAATAAGATAAAGGCAAAAGGAATAGGAATATAAATTAATTTTAAAAAAATTGATGAGTAACTTGGGAGAGAAGGAAACCTTCTCATCCATTACAAGTTGTTTCCCCAATTTAGTACAGAGTTAGATAATGGCAAGACGTACATTCCCTTAAAATTTGAGAAAGAAAGGAATTATGGTTTAGGAGAAATCGATTTTGCAAGTTATTTGCAATTTGGGAATTAATTCTGAATTAATGGAATAAATCCTTCCTTTGCTTTGAACGCGAGCAATATCGTCCGTTGGATCCTGATCCAACGTTGGATGCCCTTCGCCTAAGTCCCACTATGACTGTGTTTCTACGATTAACAGAGGGACTTTCCCTCTTGAATTTCTCACGATCCTCTGGGTTTGCACGCTGGTTGAGGTTCCCATTGGGTTTAGGAGACGAAACCGCGGGGAAACATCCCCAGTTTGATTAGCTTTGGTCTTGGTTTTAGGAAACTCCCAAACCAGCAGAGACCTTGCCTCGACCCTATAAATAGGGGAGGGTGATCCAAGGCACCAGCATCACTTTTTGATAGCCCAAACACTGCAGAAGGGAGCAAGGATCGTGAGTGTGCGATCAATTGCCCTGTTCGTCCTGACCTTCTCCCTCGTCATCGCCACAAAGCTCACCGGAGTTCGGCAAGCAGGGGAGGGCCATGACGTGGTTGCGGCCGCAATTGAACCTGTCATCAAGTTCGGCTAGGGGAGACAGAGCTCCCTTCATATTTGCGTGCTCGCTGGTGGCCAGAAGCTCCAAGTCAACCCTGAGGTTGACCATCGGAGCGCAACAGAGAGACACGCGAGGTTGAAGAAGGACCAGGGAAATTACAAAGATACCCCCACCGTGCCTTCAGAACGGGTAAGGGAAGTCTGGTCTCTCACTTATCTGATCGTTAACATTAGGCACACATGTCCATGGCCATTGGATCCTCAGTGGACCGCGGACCATGGATCAATCGATCCACGAATTTCCTAATTACCCAATAAATCGATAAAAAAGGAAATATCTTGGTAAAATCATATCTGGTGATAGGAAACTCGGATGAAGAAAATTTATACATGAAAAATGATCAGAAAAATGTGAGGAATATGTTAAAAATGGTTTGACAGACTAAATCTATCTATTTTTGCAAAAGTGTGTATTTTGATTAGAAAAGGTTTTAAATTTGTGGTTAGAAACCCTAATTGTTGATAAAAGATATGTTTAATCTTGCAATTAGGTTAATTCGAGTATGATTAACTTCTTTACTGATTTAGATGGTTTTTAACCTATTTTGATAATAGAATTACATGTTTAGGGTTTTTAATTCAATATGTTGATTAATATGTTTAAGAACCCTAAATTAGAGAAAAAGAAAAGAAAAGATAGAGTAATCTGAAAATTAGGGATTTTGTGGACCAAACCTGATCTTAAGAATCTTAATGGAAAATAAGACAACAAAATTAGGGTTTGATGTATATTTTTTTGATAAAAGTGAAATAAAATTGGTAAATAGGTAATGAAACCCTAATTCTCAAGAAACCCTAAAATTGGAGTAGCAATCCTAAGGAATAATATGAAATTGGATAAATATTGATACAAGGAAATTGGAATGTTTATTTTTAGGATTTCTGTGCACATTGCTTGCTTAATTGGACTTTCTCTTTCTACATAAATTCTGTCTCCAAACCTGTGATACATGTATGTGGTTACGCTTATGACTACCCAAATTAGTTTTCTGGGATTTTGTCGATGTTTCCATCGTGACTTGAATTAAACTGTTGGATGTTTTAATTCATGCAAATTCTAAAGTGAATATGGATATCACCTAAGAGATATGCCTACTAGCTCAGATCCCAGTCCCCTCTGTAGCTTAATGGGTCGACCTAGTAAATGGATACCAATGGGGTAGGCCCATCAGGTCATTGGATGACTTAGTAAATGGCTACCAATGGGGTAGGTGCATCAAGTCACATTGAGTTAGAGATTGGACTACCTATGGGTAGTGCCATGTGACTCAACCCTAGATATTGATCTACCTGTTAGGTAGGATCATGTGGGGTTTAATAAGGATCTACCATATGAGAGAGGTAGTAACTATGTCCACTGTAGGGACAGTACAGTGGAAGGGGATAGGAAAGGATTGAGTAATATTGCTTTAAATGTAATTTTGAATGTTAAATGATGATTGGTTGTTTACATTGTTAATATAGTTGCACAATTTTTGTAATCCCCCACATACCAACTTTATGCTGATCGCGGGTTTGTTTGTCGGCATTTTAGGTACAAACCCTAAAAGAACAAACAATAAATTGTCACACTGCAAAATAAGAAGTAAAGTGCAAGGAGGATTAGATAGAGTAGAATCAAGCTATGGATACTTAGAATTTCCAAGTTTTAAAAAGGTAAACAAAGTTTTAATTTTCCTGCCAATATTCAGTTAGTAGTAGAATTTCATAATTATCATTGATTATTTGTTGAACGTTTGATCTTGTTATTTGATTAATGGCTCTGACCTTCGGGTCTCCCTTAATTGGGGGTTATCAGGAGGCGAGGTCGTTACAATTGGTATCTGAGCGTAGGTTCTTCATCTAATCATTAATAATTATTAAATTTTACAAATTCCATAGAACTGAGGGAGTTATTAGAGGATTTTCCGAAAGATTGAGGTGTCTAGAAAAGGATCACATCTGGGGGCTGACAAAATTTTCCTCCGCACCGCTAGTCTGAATACGAGGACTCCCAAATCGCGTGACTGCCTGGACGATGTCTTAGGATAAAACTCGAAATAAGATACCTTTAGGACTCTCTCATCGTTTTCATCCCTAGTGCGATTCTGCTAGTGGTGTTAACACACTACTCAATTGAATAGATGCGCCCCATGAGGTCGGGATGCACGGTGTATGGGGGTTGGCTTTCAAAATTTATAAACCTAGACTGGCTACCTACTCACACTAAAACACTACACCCACAAGCGCACGGGGTCATGTCGTAGTATAGGAAGGAGGAAAGTATAGGGTCGATCCACAGGGAAAAGAGGGGACACTAGAGCTAGGGTTAGTTTTGCTAGCTTCCTACTGCGGAGACTAGGGTTAAGGGTTTAAAGGTTGATTTGATTGTTAAACTACTATGAACAAACAAGGAATTAAAGGCAAGAAGGAAATCTAAGTTAACCCTAGACTAGATTAAGACTAAGCAGGCAAGAAAGGACTAAACTAGGTATGAAAGTGCAAATTACACTAAGGCAAGCAAGAGAGAAGCAAAAGAGCAATTAGAGAGCTACACTATCATGAACAAGATAAAAGAAAAGCAAGAAGTTAACTAAGCAAGAAAAGAGCTAACTAAGTTAACACTAGCTAAGCAAGATGAAAACTAGGGTTTTAAGCAGTAAAGACAGGTGTGGGCTGTTTAGGGGTATGAACTTATCACTTAAGTTGGGGGTGACATATGAGCATTACGATTACATTTAGATCATCCAAACCAAACAACAAGTTAGATTATAATGGATTAACCTAAGCTGCTAACTGGCAATGGATATGCTAGGTTGTGTATAGGGGAACTAGTCCCTAACACCCCCTACTACCCTTACGAGGCTCAATTGGGTTAGGGGATAGATTCAATCCAATTAGAGTCTAATCAAGTCTAGGTTTCTAGATTAGACATTCCTATGGCAATTAGGGGCCGAGGGTAGTAATGGGGAGGTGAAATTAGGGTTTTGGACCCCAATTCCCCCACATTCTAGCCTTGAGAAGGCTCCATGCTAATTGCACTAGAATCATCTAATATAGATACTTAGATCTCTCACTTAGGTTTGGGAAGATTGATTAGGATGTAGGAAGATGGGAGGAAACCTAGGGATCCAAGAATTGGACCTAGGGGCAAATCCCAAAATTCACACATATAAGTAATTTGCCTAAATTCCTAGGTGATTTCACACACAACCCAACAAGAAATTCATGGAGAATGAGATGAAAATAGAACATAATCATTAACAAATGGAATTACACTGTTTACATGTCATTTTCCTCCAACATGGTATCAAAGTAACATAATTTCCCCAAAATAGCCCACCCAAGGGGGCCTAGCTACTCATAGAAATGGAAAATACAAAAAGAGAGAAGATAGAGGAAGAAGTAGCCATGGAGCTCAGTGTAGATGAGGAATCTCCTCCCTCCAACTGCTTCAAGGACGTCCTCCTTCTTCTTCTTGGATGGAATGGAGTGGAAAGGTGGTGGGAAGTGGATAGAAGGTTTAGATATGGGGGTTATGTGGTGGAAATGGTGAAATGGAGTGGATTTGAGGTGGAGGTGAAGGGGAATGGAGTGGAGGTGACAAGGGGGCGAAAATGAGGTTCTAAGCAGCCAACCTCCGACCCCCAGCCGCCACTAGGGCTTATATAGGGATCTAGGAGGTCTAGGGTTAAGTTAGGGGTAAAATGGGGGAAAATAGTGAAAAATAGGTGGATTTTGTGAGTAGCACGGCCGTGGTGAGTTACCACGGTCGTGGCGGATAGGGTAGACCACAGCCGTGGTAGATGGGCATGGTCATGGGTTTATTAGAATGTGGAGATCACTAGTATATGTGCATGGATGACCACGGCTGTGGGGAGTCACCACGGTCGTGGTGAGGTCCTTTGGCCACGGTCGTGTTGATCACCACAGTCGTTTTGACCATTTTCATCAATTTCTGGGAGTTTTAGCGATTTTTTGTGCTTGGGGCATGTCCACCACGACCGTGGTGAGTTACCACGGTCGTGGTGGTGTCTCTCCCATGCATTTGAGCCTTGAACTTGATCATCCATGGAGGGTATTGCTTCAAAACTTTCTTTGACCACTTGGGGTAGGTTGGAAGTGGTTTTGGCTTCATTTTGGGCTCATCCAAGCCTGAGGAAACCCTAGATTGGACCATCCTCTTTCCATGCCATCAAGTAGTAGACAAAGTACCTATAAAACTTTTAAAATGCCTCCATAAGTGCATTTGATATAAATAAGCATATTGGGGGATATAACATGTAATCTAACAAGTATAGATGTGGCTGAAATGCAAAATGACACAAGATAAAGCCCTAAAATAGGGTTGAATCACCACCCCAAACTTGAAACATACTTGTCCTCAAGTATGCACCAACTCAATCTCTCTACAAAACTTCCACAAAAAGAAATGACAAATGCAATGTAAAAGATGATTATTGCTGAATGGGATCAAAAAATGACTAAGTGCATGCATTCCACCTCTCTCCTATCCTACTTTCACAAACCAATCATGAAAAGATCACAAAGAATATGAACTTCAAATATAGTGCATAGAATACACAAGCTATCCATATTTCTTTCATGTAGTTCTGGGTAATCCGTTTCATAATGGCGTTAATCCAGGATGACTAGGAGTGTTGTTTCACCTTCATGCTTTCAATATTATGCTTCGAATCATACCAAATGACCCACGTGGTTGCTGAAAAGAGAAAAATGAACTAGGTGTGATGTTTCCTAGCTCAATGGGTAAGAAAATGGAAGAAAGGGTTGCGGTAAGATTTTTGGAGTGTTTTTACACACTCATGTTTTCTTTATTTGAATGCTCTTAAACAAGAGCATCCTTTTATTTTCTTTTTCTTTTTTTTTGCAATTTTCTCTTTTTTTTCTTCTTTGCCCTTGGAGTATGTAGGGCATATGGTGATGGGATTGAAGCGGTGAGATGTAGATGTGGCCACCCCAAATTTTTGGAGGTGGCCACGGCTAATATGTGCCCTTTGGCATACTTTAATGAGGCGGAGGGGTAAGAAGATGGTGGTAGAAAAGTCAGATCAAAGAGGGGTGATTGGTATGATTTTCCACATAAGACATCCTGCATGAAAATTAATCCAACACTTCATTCTAGATATCACACCACATGAATGAACAAGATGAAATTGATATATCCAACAAGTGATTCTACAAACACTAAGCGTTCAAAGATTGCTCAAATTCACAATTCAACCAATCAACCACAATCACAAGAGAGGTGATGCACATGTAAAAAGTCAAGAGTTGAAACCATTTAGCAATAAACAATGATAAGTCACTTGCATTTGTCAAAGGTCATCATTTTTACTCAAAACAGTAGAGATTGGGTCAAAACACTCTTTTTAGACAAGAAATCTCAAATTTGGGCAAAATTGACCAAAATGGTGCCAAATTGCCTTCAATCACATCTAAGCCTATATTATTGAACTTAAATTAGTAAACAAGCAAATACTAGCTATAACATGCAAGAATGACCAAAAGTCTACTTGATATGCAATGCATGGCAAAAATAGCAAATTTTTTGAAAATTACGCAAAAATGACAAGAAAGTAAACTACATGGCATTCATGTATGCAAAGTAGTAAAGATGACTAAGGTAGATAGCAAAAACAAGAAAACAAAAGTGGATGTGGAAGATGAAATGCAAAGTGAAACTACGGCATACCTGCCCTACCACCCCAAACTTTTGAATCATGCGGTCCTCAGCATGATCCTAGAGTTTAGGATGATAGGGTAGATGATCATGGCTCTCTAGAGGCTCCAACAGTGTTCCTCCCTGTGATGGAGGATATGCATAGTAGCTGCCCCACTAATCTGCCTTGAGTGGCTAAATTGGTTTGCAGCACGGCCGTGGTGGCTTCAAGTTGCACGGTCGTGCTGCCTCGCACGACCGTGGTGCAGTCCTTTGACAGCTTTTCTCAATTTTGCTTCTAAATCTAGGGACTTGGTGTGTTTTTCATGCAAGTGACCACGGTCGTATTGATGTGCCATGGCCGTGGTGGTCCATGTAGCTACTACTCTCAAAATGAGGAACATCAAACACTCAAAAACTTGATCCAAAGTGATTTTTCTTGGAATCCTTCTCTCAATTATACTCAAATTTCCTTCATTTCACCCTGTTATCACCTGCACATCTTAAAACTAGACAAAAACTATTAAACACAAGTGTGTGTGTGTTCTTGGAAAGTGTAAAAACAAAGCAATTGTATCAAAAAGTGAAGGTTGGGTCAAAATTTCCCAAACCTATGTGGGTTGCCTCCCACAAGCGCTACGTTTCGTGCCTTTAGCCAGGCTTCTTGTTCTTTCACCATCAACCATGGTCCAAAAACAAAATGTTTGCGCCCCCATCATATGCAATCCTCTCAAATGCTTTCCTTGATTGATCTTCCTCCCAAGGGTCATGCGAGCTTCGTAAGTCTTTTTCAGTAATTCTCTCTCCTTGGGGATCATCATCACAGATCTTAATAAGCCTTAAGACCCTTAAAAATCTCATGCCATAGGTTTTCTCTCTCTTGAGGAACGGGTCTTCATAGGCACCAAAGATAGGTGTCTCAATCATATCCATTTGTTCATGGGAAGTAGGGGGGGCATGTGATAGTTGTGGTGGTGGCATCAGTGTTGATGTCCCTTGGACTTTAGGTGGAGGAGGGCATTGAGGTTGGAAGGTGAATTGGTGGGAGGGTTGTGGTGATGGAGGTGGTAGAATGAATTGAGGTTGGAATGTGAACTGGTGGGAGGGTTGTGGCGATGGAGGTGGTGGGGGTGTGTAAGGCTTAGGATAGCCTTGGAGGTAGGGTAGTGGCGGAAATGGATGGGTTTGTCCATCTTGGCCTTCCATCTTGTCTTCCTCAAATGGCTTGTCACATGCACAAAGCACAACCAAACAAAAGAAAGCAAGTTAGCAAACAAATATACACAAAGAATGCAAAAAAAATGAATAAATAATAGCAATGATGAGGGTAGTAGGAAAAGTCAAAGCAAAACTAACTAGCTAGGCCGAGCACCTCAAATCCCCGACAATGAAACCAATACGCTTGGTGTGATTCCTCTAGTGGTGCTAGCACACTACTCAATTGAATAGATGCGCCCCATGAGGTTGGGATGCACAATGGATGGGGGTTGTCTTTCAAAATTTATAAACCTAGACTGACTACCTACTCACACTAAAACACTACACCTGCAAGCGTACAGGGTCATGTCGTAGTATAGGAAGGCGGCAAGTATAGGGTCGATCCACAGGGAAAAGAGGGGCGCTAGAGCTAGGGTTAGTTTTGCTAGGTTCCTACTACGGAGACTAGGATTAAGGGTTTAAAGGTTGATTTGATTGTTGAAATACTATGAACAAGCAAGGAATTAAAGGCAAGAAGGAAATCTAAGTTAACCCTAGACTAGATTAAGACTAAGTAGGCAAGAAAGGACTAAACCAGGTATGAAAGTGCAAATTACACTAAGTCAAGAAAGAGAGAAGCAAAAGAGCAATTAGAGAGCTACACTATCATGAACAAGATAAAAGCAAAGCAAGAAGCTAACTAAGCAATAAAAGAGCTAACTAAGTTAACACTAGCTAAGCAAGATGAAAACAAGGGTTTTAAGCAGTAAAGAGAGGTGTGGGCTGTTTAGCGGTATGAACTTATCACTTAAGTTGGGGGTGACATATGAGCATTACGATTCCATTTAGATCATCCAAACCAAACAACAAGTTAGAGTCTAATGGATTAACCTAAGCTGCTAACTGGCCATGGATATGCTAGGTTGTGTATAGGGGAACTAGTCCCTAACACCCCCTACTACCCTTACGAGGCTCAATTGGGTTAGGGGTTAGCTTCAATCCAATTAGAGTCTAATCAAGTCTAGGTTTCTAGATTAGACATTCCTAGGGAAATTAGGAGCTGAGGGTAGTAATGGGGAGGTGAAATTAGGGTTTTGGACCCCAATTCCCCCACATTCTAGCCCTGAGATGGTTCCATGATAATTGCACTAGAATCATCTAATCTAGCTACTTAGATCTCTCACTTAGGTTTAGGGAGATTGATTAGGATGTAGGATGATGTGAGGCAACCTAGGAATCCAAGAATTGGACCTAGGGGCAAATCCCAAAATTCACACATATAAGCAATTTGCCTAAATTCCTAGGTGATTTCACACACAAACCAACAAGAAATTCATGGAGAATGAGATGCAAATAGAACATAATCATTAACAAATGGAATTACAACTTTTACATGTCATTTTCCTCCAAAATGGTATCAAAGTAACATAATTTCCCCCAAATAGCCCACCCAAGGGGGCCTAGCTACTCATAGAAATGAAAAATACAAAAAGAGAGAAGATAGAGGAAGAAGTAGCCATGGAGCTCGGTGTAGATGAGGAATCTCCTCCCTCCAGCTACTGCAAGGACGTCCTCCTTCTTCTTCTTGGATGGAATGGAGTGGAAAGGTGGTGGGAAGTGGATAGAAGGTTTAGAATGGGGGGTTATGTGGTGGAAATGGTGAAATGGAGTGGATTTGAGGTGGAGGTGAAGAGGAATGGAGTGGAGGTGACAAGGGGAAAAAAATGAGGTTCTAAGCAGACAACTTCTGCCCCCCAGCCACCACTAGGGCTTATATAGGGATCTAGGAGGTCTAGGGTTAAGTTAGGGGTAAAATGGGGAAAACAGTGAAAACTAGGTGGATTTTGTGAGTAGCACGGCCGTGGTGGGTCACCACGGTCGTGGTGGATAGGGTAGACCACGACCGTGGTAGATGGGCACGGTCATGGGTTTATTAGAATTTGGAGATCACAGGGATATGTGCATGGATGGACACGACCGTGGGGGGTCACCACGGTCGTGGTGAGGTCCTTTGGCCACGGTCGTGTGGATCACCACGGTCGTTTTGGCCATTTTCATCAATTTCTGAGAGTTTTAGCGAGTTTTTGTTCTTGGGGCATGTCCACCACGACCGTGGTGAGGTACCACGGTCATGGTGGAGTCTCTCCCATGCATTTGATCCTTGAACTTGATCATCCATTGAGGGTATTGCTTCAAAACTTTCTTTGACCACTTGGGGTAGGTTGGAAGTGGTTTTGGCTTCATTTTGGGCTCCTCAAAGCCTAAGGAAACCCTACATTGGACCATCCTCTTTCCATGCCATCAAGTAGTGTAAAAAGTACCTACAAAACATGCAAAAGGCCTCCATAAGTGCATTTGATAGAAATAAGCATATTGGGGGAAATAACATGTAATCTAACAAGTATAAATGTGGCTGAAATGCAAAATGACACAAGATAAAGCCCTAAAATAGGGCAGAATCAATCCCTTCTAAACTCAGATTCTTTTAAGGATTTTAAGGATTAGGGTTTCTCTCTCTTCCTCACCCTCATACGGTTTGGGCAAGTAAGTTAAGGATTTAAGGGATCCTCCATCAAATTAATAAAAGATACGTAATGAGACATCACCGACATAAGTATAATTAGTTTAATGATAGACTAAAAGTATGTTTGTTATGCTTATGTAGATGGCTCGTACCAAGACCGTTGCTATCCCCGAGGGTACTGGGAACCCATCTAGGAGTTCTTGGCCTCCCCACAAAGGAAAGGGGTCTTCAGAGAAGAGGAGGAGGAACCAAGATGGTGAATCCTCTAAGAAGAGAAAGACGTCTGAAGAGACCACTCATGAGGTCCCTAACCCTGACCCGATACCCTTCAGCAACCTTGAGCAAGAGGGTGGACCGGAATACGAAGAGCAACATGAGTACGAGGAAGTAGCTCAGATGGAGGAGGACCACTTTGGTGGACCAGAACAAACCATTGTAGTTCACACTACGGAATGGATGGAACAATAGAAACGGCTGACTGAGGCTATTCATGCCCTGGCTCTGAGAGACATAGCTCGAGATGAGAATGGTGAGCCACTTCCAGTTCATCCTCGATTGGGAGCCACCATTCTGGACTTCATCAAGCTGAACGTTGAGATGTTCTGGGGAGAATACAAGGCTGAAGTGGTCGACAAGGCCGAATCTTGGCTGCTTGCAGTCGAGAACGGGTTCTGGATGCTTGAGGTGTAGCCGAATAAGAAGGTTCTATTTGCTACTCACCTTTTGGAAGGTGCAGCCAAGATATGGTGGGAGAACCATATCACAGGATGAGACCTATGTGAGGAACCGATGGCGTGGACCGACTTCAAGACCATCTTCACCGCCAGATTCATCCCCGGCTCAGCCAAGAAGGAGGAGCGAGAGTTCACCAACATGACACAAGGAAGCTCGTCAGTTGTGGACTTTTGTCGCAAGTTCTGCTTCTTGGAACGTTTCGGGCACATGATGGATGAGGAGAGGAGGGTGGACCATTTCATAGAGTGTCTACACCCCGCCATCAAGCCTCATGTGATGGCTAGTAAGACAAAGACCTTCGCTGAAGCTTATAACACTGCCTTAGACATGGAAAGGACGGTGATGACTACACAGAATCAATCCAACGGATACCTGGGTTTCACTGAAGGAGCTCAAGGTCAAAAGAACAACCATAAGAAAGGTCACGGGCGTCACCAAGCCAAAGGAAGGCATGAAGGGAAAGGGAAACCCCATCAAGAGAACAACCGACCTTGATGTCACACCTGCGGGAGATGGCATATCGGTGAGTGCCGCTACAAGAAGAGGGTCTGTTACCGATGTCAACAAGAAGGACACCTCATCGCCAATTGCCCTCAGCCTAACCCAAGAGGACCTTTGGGGTCTTATCCGGTGGAAGTACAACCAGTAGCTGCAGCACCTCCAGCTGGAGAAAGGAGACAAGCTAGAGTATTCACCATCGATAATGAAGAAGCTCAAGTGAATGCTAATAAGTTGATTGAGGGTAATAACCCATAGAGTTTTTCCTTTTAGTGCAGTAGACTATGTAATAGCTTTTTGATATGGAATAACTATGTAGGCTTGCTGGAAGTCATGGGACAAAATGTAAAAGTGCTTTGATTCTGGTTCTACTAATACTTTTATTTCAAGAAATTTGGCAACTATGCTTGGTTTGGATATCTAGGATTTGGGTTATGTCTTGGATGTAACAACCCCGAGTGGTCGTATTTATACCTCTCTTTTGAAAACCACGGTCTTGCCAGTAAAGTACCTGAACCATGAGCTTCCCACTGACTTTATCCTTGTCGATATGAATGGTTTTGATGTGATCATCGGTATGGATTGTCTTTCCACCTACAGAGCCCAGATTGACTGTAGAGAGAACAATATTCTCATTAGGAAAACTGGCTATCCACACTTCACCATTCGAGGAAGGAAAGATGCGACAACCAACCTTTATGTGTCCGCTTTGAAAGCTGAATGGATGCTATCCAAGGGTTGTAGAGCCTACTTAGCCACAGTTACCACACCCGAGGTTAAGGACCAATATTTAGAGGATATAGAGGTGGTTCAGGAGTATGCAGATGTGTTTCCAGATGATCTACCAGGGATCCCCCCTGAGAGGGAGGTAGACTTCTCTATTGAGTTAGCTCCTGGGACTAACCCTATATCTAAGGCACCCTATAGAATGGCCCCTGCAGAGTTGCTTGAGTTTAAAACCCAGTTGCAGGAGTTGTTGGATAAAGGTTTTATCTAACCCAGTACATCACCTTGGGGAGCACCAGTCCTCTTTGTGAAAAAGACAGATGGGTCGCTTTGGATGTGCATTGACAATCAGATGATCAACCAAGCAACCATTAAGAACAAGTATCCTTTGCCTAGAATAGATGACCTGTTTGACCAACTCAAATCAGCTCGAGTCTTTTCCAAAATCAATTTGAGGTCAGGGTACCACCAGGTGAGAGTGAGAAGTGAGGATATACCTAAAATGGCTTTCAGACCCCGCTATGGCCACTATGAGTTTGTGGTCATGCCGTTTGGATTATCCAATGCACCCAGTGTCTTTATGAACCTCATGAACAGTGTGTTCCAACCTTTCCTCGACTCTTTTGTGATAGTGTTCATAGATGAAATTTTGGTGTACTCAGATGACCTAGCCCAACACCATGATCACCTGGGTGGAGTCCTTGATATCTTGAGAAAGAATAAGTTTTTCAGAAAGTTCTCAAAATGTGAGTTTTGGTTGGACCAAGTCATATTTCTTGGACACATCATCTCAGGAGGAACAATCGCCGTAGATCCAGCCAAAGTATTGGCAGTTTGAGACTGGCCAGCACCGAAGAACCCCTCCAAGATTCACAGTTTCTTGGGGTTGGCCGGATACTACCGTCGCTTCATCAAGGATTTCTCCAAGACTGCTCTACCGCTAACCATGTTGACCTGGAAGGATGTGAGGTTTGTGTGGTCTGAAGTATGTGAAGCACGATTCCAAGACTTGAAGGAGAAGTTGACTACCGCTCCTGTGCTGACTCTACCTTCTGGCAATGAGGGTTTCATGATATTCACCGATGCTTCCATGATGGGACTTGGCTGTGTGTTGGAACAAGATCGGCATGTGGTTGGATATGCTTCCCGACAGCTCAAGCGGAATGAGGTGAATTACCCGACACATGACCTAGAGTTAGCTACTATAATCCATGCCTTGAAGATATGGCGGCACTACCTGTACGGTGCTACCTTTGAAATCTTCACCGACCATAAGAGTTTAAAGTACATACTGACACAGAGAGACCTAAACCTACGACAACAACGATGGATGGAGTACATGAATAATTATGACTTCACCATCGCCTACCATCCTGGTAAGGAAAATGTCGTGGTTGATGCTTTGAGTCGTAAGTAGCTTAAGTGTGTAGCTGTTCTGTCTAGTCAGTGGAAGAGTTTGGAAGAGCTTGTGAAATGGACTCCACAACCTCTAGAGGATCAAGTTCGGTTGGCTAATACTCAAATTCAATCTGAGTTGTTGAGTGAGATCATAGCATCACATTTGACCAGTGAAGAGCTTGACAAAATGAAAGGTTTGATGATGAAGCCACAGACTCGTCTATCGGTGGGAGTAGACAGAGGACTCAGGTTTGAGAATCGCATTTGGGTTCCTCCGGATTCACCAATAAAGGAGCATATTCTGCAAGAGGCCCATGGATCCAAATACACCGTACACCCAGGGACTACTAAGATGTACAAGGACCTACAACGGTTTTTCTGGTGGCCAGGAATGAAGAAAGAGATTGTGTCATGGGTGGCCAGTTGTCTTACGTGCCAAATGGTGAAGGCTGAACACCAACGACCCGACGGACTTTTACAGTCAATAGAGATTCCAGAATGGAAATGGGAGCAGATCAACATGGATTTTGTGGTGGGTCTACCCCGGACCAAGAGAGGTCATGATGTGATATGGGTCGTGGTAGATCGTCTTACCAAGTCAGCACACTTCCTTGCCTTAAAGGCCACTGCTAAGGTGACGGACCTAGCTGAGTTGTACATCAGAGAGATAGTACGTTTGCATGGTGTACCAAGATCGATTATTCCTGATAGAGACCCAAAGTTTACTTCCAAGTTGTGGAAGAAAGTTCAAGAGGAACTTGGTACAAGGTTAAAGTTTAGTACCGCTTATTAGCCCCAAACAGATGGTCAGTCAGAAAGGACGATCCATACATTAGAAGATCTGTTGAGAGCTTGTGTGCTCGATTGGGGTGGCTCATGGGAGAAATACTTACTGTTAGCAGAGTTTGCCTACAACAACAGCTACCAAGCCAGTATCGGGATGCCTCCGTATGAAGCTTTGTACGGAAGACTGTATCGGTCGCCACTTCACTGGGATGATGTGGGTGAGAGGACCTTGTTGAGGTCAGATGAGCTCCAAGTGTATGCTAATAAAGTGGCTTTGATCAAGCAAAGGTTGAAGAAAGCCCAGTATCGACAGAAGTCGTATGCTGATGCAAAGCGAATTGATGTGCATTTCAGTGTGGGAGATCATGTGTTTTTGAAATCCGACCGCTCTGAGCTATAGCCAAGAACAGAGGAAAGTTGAGTCCCCGATACGTGGGTCCGTTTGAGGTGTTAGAACGGATTGGTGACGCTGCATACTGTTTGGCGTTACCGCCTCAGTAGAGCATGATGCATGATGTGTTTCACGTGTCTAACCTGAAGCGATATGTGCAAGATCCGAGCCATGTGCTAAGCATTGAACCTATTTAGCTTCAAGGAAAGCTGACTTATCTTGAGTCACCTTTGCGGATTCTAGATACCATGGTGAAAGAACTCAGATGCAAGAATATAGAGATGGTAAAGGTTCTTTGGAAGAACCATGGAGAGGATGAGGCCACATGGGAGCTGAGGGAAGACATGGAGAAAGCATACCCTGAACTATTTATTTGATTGATTGAATTTGAGGGCAAAATTCCTATAAGGAGGGGAGGATGTTACAACCTCATTTTCTTGAAAATATAATGTAAAATGTATTTCTCTTTTAATGAATGAATGAGATCCTTTTCTTTGAATTGTGATAGATTTCATGTGAAATGGCTTTGATTGATTGATTGTGCGCTTTGTTGGCCATTGAGCCCAATTGAAAAGAAAAGGGAATTAAAAAGGAAAAAGGATTGATTAATAAAAGGGAAATATGAGAAATGGATAGTTAAAAGAAGATAAAGGAAAACCAATATTCCCCAATATGGGAATCCGTGCCTTTGGGTTTTCTTGAGGTTCAAGGGACCCAAAATAATAAGATAAAGGCAAAAGGAATAGGAATATAAATTAATTTTAAATAAATTGATGAGTAACTTGGGAGAGAAGGAAACCTTCTCATCCATTACAAGTTGTTTCCCCAAATTAGTACAGAGTTAGATAATGCCAAGACGTACATTCCCTTAAAATTTGAGAAAGAAAGGAATTATGGTTTAGGAGAAATCGATTTTGCAAGTTATTTGCAATTTGAGAATTAATTCTGAATTAATAGAATAAATCCTTCCTTTGCTTTGAACGCGAGCAATATCGTCTGTTGGATCCTGATCCAACATTGGACGTCCTTCTCCTAAGTCCCACTGGGACTGTGTTACTGCTATTATAAATTTCAGTTTTGGAAATAAAATAGAATCAATAGGTGTTCAAATTGTTCATTTGAATAGAGGGACTTTCCCTCTTGAATTTCTCATGATCCTCTGGATTTGCACGTTGGCTGAGGTTCCCATTGGGTTTAGGAGACAAAACTGTGGGGAAACATCTCCGGTTTGATTAGCTTTGGTCCTGGTTTTAGGAAACGCCCAAACCAGCAGGGACCTTGCCTCGACCCTATAAATAGGGGAGTGTGATCCAAGGCACCAACATCACTTTTTGTTATCCCAAACGTTGAGGAAGGGAGCAATGATCGTGAGCGTGCGATCAATTGCCCTGTTCGTCCTGACCTTCGCACTCATCATCACCGCAAAGCTCGCCAGAGTTCGGCAAGCAGGGGAGGGCGATGATGTGGTTGTAGCCGCAATTGAACCTGTCATCAAGTTTGGCTAGGGGAGATGGAGCTCCCTGCAAATTTGTGTGCTCGCTGGTGGCCGGAAGCTCCAAGTCAACCCTGAGGTTGACCATCAGAGCGCAACAGAGAGACGCGCGAGGTTGAAGAAGAAGGACTAGGGAAATTACTAAGATACACCCACCGCGCCTTCAGAACGGATAAGGCCAATCCGATATTTTACTTATCTGATCGTTAACATTAGGCACGTGTGTCCATGGCCGTTGGATCATCAGTGGACAGCGGACCATGGATCGAGCGATCCACGAATTTAAATCGATAAAAAAAGGAAATATCTTGGTAAAATCATATCTAGTGATAGGAAACTCGGATGAAGAAAATTTATACATAAAAAATGATCAGAAAAATGTGAGGAATATGTTAAAAATGGTTTGACAACCTAAATCTATCTCTTTTTGCAAAAGTGCATATTTTGATTAGAAAAGGTTTTAAATTTGTGGTTAGAAACCCTAATTGTTGATAAAAGATATGTTTAATCTTGCAATTAGGTTAATTCGAGTATGATTAACTTGTTTACTGATTTAGATGGTTTTTAAGCAGTTTTGATAATAGAATTACATGTTTAGGGTTTTTAATTAAATATGTTGATTAATATGTTTAAGAACCCTAAATTAGAGAAAAAGAAAAGAAAAGATAGAGTAATATGAAAATTAGGGTTTTTGTGGACCAAACCTGATCTTAAGAATCTTAATGGAAAATAAGATAAGAAAATTAGGGTTTGATGTATATTTTTTTGATGAAAGTGAAATAAAATTGGTAAAGAGGTAATGAAACCCTAATTCTCAAGAAACCCTAAAATTGGAGTAGCAATCCTAAGGAATGAAATGAAATTGGATAAACATTGATACAAGGAAATTGGAATGTTTATTTTAGCAATTCTGTGCACATTACTTGCTTAATTGGACTTTCTCTTTCTACATAAATTCTGTCTCCAAACCTGCGATATAGGTATGTGGTTACGCTTATGACTACCCGAATTAATTTTTCGAGAATTTGTCTATGTTTCCATCGTGACTTGAATTAAACTGTTGGATGTTTTAATTCATGCAAATTCTAAAGTGAATATGACTATCACCTAAGAGATATGCCTACTAGCTCAGATCCCAGTCCCCTCTGTAGCTTAATGGGTCGACCTAGTAAATGGCTACCAATGGGGTAGGCCCATCAGGTCATTGGATGACTTAGTAAATGGCTACCAATGGGGTAAGTCCATCAAGTCACATTGAGTTAGAGATTGGACTACCTATGGGTAGTGCCATGCGACTCAACCCTAGATATTGATCTACCTGTTAGGTAGGATCATGCGGGGTTTAATAAGGATCTACCATATGAGAGAGGTAGTAACCATGTCCACTGTAGGGACAGTATAGAGGAAGGGGATAGGAAAGGATTGAGTAGTATTACTTAAAATGTAATTTTGAATGTTAAATGATGATTGGTTGTTTACATTGTTAATATAGTTGCAAAATTTTTGTAATCCCCCACATACCAGCTTTATGCTGATTGTGGATTTGTTTGTCGGTGTTTTAGGTACAAACCCTAAAAGAACAAACAATAAATTGTCACACTGCAAAATAAGAAGTAAAGTGCAAGGAGGATTAGATAGAGTAGAATCAAGCTATGGATACTTAGAATTTCCAAGTTTTAAAAAGGTAAACAAAGTTTTAATTTTCCTACCAATATTCAGTTAGTAGTAGAATTTCATAATTATCATTGATTATTTGCTGAACCTTTGATCATGTTATTTGATTAATGGCTCTGACCTTCAGGTCTCCCTTAATTGGGTGTTACCGGGAGGCGGGGTCCTTACAATTGGTATCAGAGTGTAGGTTCTTCATCTAATCATTAATAAGTATTAAATTTTACAAATTCCATAGAACCGATGGAGTTATTACAGGATTTTCTGAAAGAGTGAGGTGTCTAGAAAAGGATCACATCCGGGGGATGGCGAAATTTTCCTCCGCACCACTAGTCAGAATACGAGGACTCCCGGATCATGTGACTACATGGCCGATGTCTTAGGATAAGACTCGAAATAAGATACCTTTAGGACTCTCTCATCTTGTTCATCCCTTCTCAACTCAAATTCTTTTAAGGATTTTAAGGATTAGGGTTTCTCTCTCTTCCTCACTCTCATATGGTTTGGGCAAGTAAGTTAAGGATTTAAGGGATCCTCCATCAAATTAATAAAAGATACGTAATGAGACATCACCGACATAAGTATAATTAGTTTAATGATAAACTAAAAGTCTGTTTGTTATGCTAATGTAGATGGCTCGTACCAAGACCGTTTCTATCCTCGAGGGTACCGGGAACCCATCAAGGAGTGCTTGGCCTCCCCGCAAAGGAAACAGGTCTTCAGAGAAGAGGAGGAGGAACCAAGATGGTGAATCCTCTAAGAAGAGAAAGAGGTCCGAAGAGACCACTCATGAGGTCCCTAACCCTGACCCGATACCCTTCAACAACCTTGAGTAAGAGGGTGGACCGAAATATGAAGAGCAACATGAGTACGAGGAAGTAGCTCAGATGGAGGAGGACCAGTTTGGTAGACCAGAACCAACCATGGTAGTTCACACTACGGAATGGATGGAACATCAGAAATGGCTGACTGAGGCTATTCATGCCCTGGTTCTGAGATACATAGGTCGAGATGAGAATGGTGAGCCACTTCCAGTTCATCCTAGATTGGGAGCCACCATTCTGGACTTCGTCAAGCTTAACATTGAGAAGTTCTGGGGAGAAGACAAGACTGATGTGGTCGACAAGGCCGAAGCTTGGATGCTTGTAGTCGAGAACGGGTTCCGGATGCTTGAGGTGCAGCCGAATAAGAAGGTTCTATTTGCTACTCACCTTTTGGAAGGTGCATCCAATATATTGTGGGAGAACCATATCACAGGAAGAGACCGAAGTGAGGAATCGATGGCATGGACTGGCTTCAAGACCATCTTCACCGCCTGATTCATCCCCGTCTCATCCAAGAAGGAGAACGAGCGAGGGTTCACCAACATGACACAAGGAAGCTCGTCAGTTGCGGACTTTGGTCGCAAGTTCCGCATCTTGAAACGTTTTGGGCACATGATGGATGAGGAGAGGAGGGTGGACCATTTCATAGAGCGTCTACACCCCGCCATCAAGCCCCATGTTTTGTCTAGTAAGCCAAAGCCCTTCGCTGAAGCATATAACACCACCTTATACATGGAAAGGACGGTGATGCCTGCACAGAATCAATCCCAGGGATACCTGGGTTGCACTGAAGGAGCTCAAGGTCAGAAGAACAACCACAAGAAGGTCACGGGCATCACCAGGCCAAAGGAAGGCATGAAGGGAAAGGGAAACCCCATCAAGAGAATAACCGACCTCGATGTCGCACCTGTGAGAGATGGCATATCGGTGAGTGCCGCTACAAGAAGAGGGTCTACTACCGGTGTCAGCAAGAAGGACACCTAATCTCCAATTTCCCTCATCCTGACCCAAGAGGACCTTTGGGGTCTTATCCAGTGGCAGCACAACCAGTAGGAGCACCTCCAGCTGGAGAAAGGAGACAAGATAGAGTATTCTCCATCGACAATGATGAAGCTCAAGCGAATGCTAATAAGTTGATGGAGGGTAATAACCCATAGAGTGTTTCCTTTTAGTTCAGTAGAGTATGTAATTGCTTTTTGATATGGAATAACTATGTAGGCTTGCTGGAATTCATGGGACAAAATGTAAAAGCACTCTTTGATTCTGGTTCTACTAATACTTTTATTTCAAGAAATCTGGCAACTATGCTTGGTTTGGATATCAAGGATTTGGGTTATGTCTTGGATGTCACAACCCCGAGTGGTCGTATTAATACCTCTCTTTTGAAAACCCCGATCTTGCTAGTAAAGTATCTGAACCATTAGCTTCCCACTGACTTTATCCTTCTCGATATGAATGATTTGATGTGATCATCGGTATGGATTGGCTTTCCACCTACAGAGCCCAGATTGACTGTAGAGAGAAGAAGATTCTCATTAGGAAAATTGACTATCCACACTTCACCATTCGAGGAAGGAAAGATGCGACAACCAACCTTTATTTGTCTGCTTTGAAAGCTGAACGAATGCTATCCAAGGATTGTCGAGCCTACTTAGCCATAGTTACTGCACCTGAGGTTAAGGGAAAATCTTTAGAGGATATATAGGTGGTTCGGGAGTATGCAGATGTATTTCCAGATGATCTACCAGGGATTCCCCCTGAGAGGGAGGTAGAATTCTCTATTGAGTTAGCTCCCAGGACTAACCCTATATCTAAGGCACCCAATAGAATGGCCTCTACAGAGTTGCTTGAGTTGAAAACCCAGTTGCAGGAGTTGTTGGATATAGTTTTTATCCGACCTAGTCCATCACCTCGGGGAGCACCAGTCCTCTTTGTGAAAAAGAAGGATGGGTCACTTCAGATGTGCATTGTCTATCGGATGATCAACCAAGCAACCATTAAGAACAAGTATCCTTTTCCTAGAATAGATGACCTGTTTGACCAACTCAAATCAGCTCGAGTCTTTTCCAAAATTGATTTGAGGTCAGGGTACCACCAGGTGAGAGTGAGAAGTGAGGATATACCTCAAATGACTTTCATAACCCACTATGGCCACTATGAGTTTGTGGTCATGCCATTTGGATTATCCAATGCACCTAGTGTCTTTATGAACCTCATGAACAGTGTGTTCTAAACTTTCCTCGACTCTTTTGTGATAATGTTCATAGATGACATTTTGGTGTACTCAGATGACCTAGCCCAACATCGTAATCACCTGGGTAGAGTCCTTGATATCCTGAGAAAGCATAAGTTTTTGGGAAAGTTCTCGAAATGTGAGTTTTGGTTGGACAGAGTCATGTTTCTTGGACACATCATCTCAGGAGGAACAATCACCATAGATCCAGCCAAAGTATTGGCAGTTCGAGACTGGCCGGCATCAAAGAACCCCTCCGAGATTCGTAGTTTCTTAGGCTTGGCCGGATACTACCGTCGCTTCATCAAGGATTTCTCCAAGACTTCTCTACTGCTAACCATGTTGACCCGGAAGGATGTGAGGTTCGTGTGGTCTGAAGTATGTGAAGCTCAATTCCAGGAATTGAAGGAGAAGTTGACTACCGTTCTTGTGCTAACTCCGCCTTCTGGCAATGAGGGTTTCATGATATTCACCGATGCTTCCAAGATGGGACTTGGCTGTATGTTGGAACAGGATCGGCATGTGGTTGCATATGCTTCCTGATAGCTCAAGCCAAATGAGGTGAATTACCCGACACATGACCTGGAGTTAGCTTCTATAATCCATGCCTTGAACATATGGTGGCACTACATGTATGGTGCTACCTTCGAGATCTTCATCGACCATAAGAGTTTAAAGTACCTGCTGACACAGAGAGACCTAAACCTACGACAACGACGATGGATGGAGTACATGAAGGATTATGACTTCACCATCGCCTACCATCTTGGTAAGGCAAATGTCACGGCTGATGCTTTTGAGTCGAAAGCAGCTTAAGTGTGCAACTGTTCTGTCTAGTCAGTGGAAGAGTTTGGAAGAGCTTGTGGAATGGACTCCACAACCTCTAGAGGACCGGGTTTGGTTGGATAATATTCAGATTCAATCTGAGTTGTTGAGTGAGATCATAGAAGCACAGTTGACCAGTGAAGTGCTTGATAAGATGAAAGGTTTGATGATGAAGCCACAGACTCATCTATCCGTGGGAGCAGACGGAGGACTCAGGTTTGAGAATCACATTTGGGTTCGTGCGGATTCACCAATAAAGGTTTGATCAATTGAACCTTCAATTACATGAGGTAACCAATTGGATTGATCGATTGAACCTTCAATTGCAATAGGTACTCATTTAGGTTAATTAATTGATCCTTCAATTGCAATAGGTTCTTAATTGGATTAATCAATTGAACCTAAATTTGCAATAAGTACTCAATTGGATTAACCATTTGAAACTTCAATTGCATATCATAACTTGACCTTGAAACCACCTAGGTCTCCAAACGGTTTGAGACCGTTTGGTCCCAAACGGTTTTGAGACCGTTTTGACTCAAACGATCTTGAGACCGTTTGGTCCAAACCTCTCAAAACCACATGGACCAAAAAGGTCAATCAAGACTCAACTAATTCCTGATATCAAACATTGAAACTCCAACCAATTGGATCATTAATCCATTCATCAATGGAATCATGGGATCACCCTTCAATTGGACCTCCAATTAGGGTTTTGATCTCAATTAGATTAGGGTTCATAATAATAAAGTATGGATTTGAAGTTGATCATCAATAGTGTTATTGATTGTATATGGATTGATATCAATAGATCTTCAACCAACCAATCACACTCATCCATGGGTCCCCAAACGGTCTTGGATGACCACCAAACGTTATTAAGACCATTTGGATGAGCTCCAAACGGTCTTGAGACCATTTGGCTCATCCAACCCTTGGATTCTAGTGAAATTTCTTTAGGCTTTGGTCTATTGGGTTGATCAACAAATCACTACTTGATTGCAATGTAATTTGGTACCTTTGGACCATCAATTGGTCAACCATAGTTAACCCTAGACCTACAAACGGTCTTGGGTGACACCCGAACGGTCTTGAGACCATTTGGGTCATCCCCAAATAGTCTCAAGACCGTTTGGGGTAATCAACCCAAAAATCCAAATCAATCAATTAGAATTTCAGCACTTAACCCAATTAGGGTTTTCTAATTTATGAGCCTTCAACTAATGAACCCTTTGGAATTAATCCATCAAATTTTTTGGGTCATCAACCAACATCATTATCATCAGATTTCTCAAACGGTCAACCCCATTAAACGCTCCCAAACAGTTTCAAACTGTTTATGTTCAAACAGTCTCATGAAACCGTTTGCCATCAAATGGTTTTTTGAAACCGCATAAGCAAACTTGTTGAAACCGATTGGAACATAATTTCTTTGGGAAAAGTGTCCAATATGATGTCATCATCATATACCTTCGTCCCTTAAGTCCTTATTACTTCTGATTTCATGAATTAACCAATTTCAACCAGCAATTAATCAAGATAATGAAAGAATCAATGAAATTGCAAGATTAATGGTTGAATAACAATGTAAAGGGGTTCAAGTTATATAACCCGCCTCAAATTGAGCTTCCAAGCTCCAAGCTCACGTCAAAAATGGTGGATGCAACTCCTTTCACTGTCCCAAGGCACGTCCTCAAGATTTGAGTGAAAGGGATTGGCTAGGATTGAGAATTGATGGAAGAAAAGAAGAAATCCATCATTTATTTTCGATTTCTACCATGGAATCATGGTTGAGGGTGACCAAGAAGCTTACCTACAGGTTGGAACTCGTCCTCCTGTTTCTCCTAAGTCTCCTTGAGCTCATCCAAAGCAAACAAATAAGAAAGGGCCAAAAAAGCCTTTCAATTGAGTTGGAAATGGAGTTTATATAATGAAAATTGAAGAGAGAAAAAGTATTATTCAACTCTTTCAATTCCCAATTTGATGCCACCACAACCCCCTCTCTTCCTTGATAACTAAGGTATCTTCCTACCCTTCGTTTTCCTTTTCTTTATCCATAAATTAATGGAAAATAAGTTAAGCACCTTAAATCATATAATAATAATATCCCAAATTGAGTGGATATTACTTTTTCCTTTAATAAGGTGTGTGAGTTATCCATTTTCTTAGATATTTTCGTGACCTTTGCAAGGCACAAGCTCGTCCACATATACATGGATTTCAACCATTTCAATTTTGGTTGAAGAGCAAACAAATTAATATATTTATTTTTTGCAATAAATTGAATTAGGGTTTCCTTTATGCTTAAATCTTGATTATTTTAATATCAAGATCCTCTCTCCTCCAAAGTGATACAAATGATACACCCCTCTCATTTTATTTTCTCTACATGATTCCAAGAAACATTAGAAACTCTTTGGAAGATGTAATTTTCATATTGGACCTTAGGTTTTGGGTAAATTGCACATTACACCAAAACTAGGTTTTAATGCACAAACATTGCTTTACCAGCTCTTTCTTCATACTCAGGCTATCACAAGCCATAAATCTGTATCATATTCATCCTTATGATGCATCAACACATGAGGAACATTTTATCATGTAAAATTTTCAATTTAACCCCTCAACTTGGATAATTTGCACTTTAGTCCAAAACAAGCAAACATTGCTTCAACATTGTTCAAACATGACCAAAATTGAAACATAAGTTCCTCAAGAGCCTTAATTACTTTTAAAAAAATAAAATAAAGGATATAATGAACTTGATTATGCAAAACTCCGAGGGTTAAGGCATAACCCAGGTCAGGGATGTTACAAATTATAAACCCCTAACAAGGATTTCATCCTCGAAATCTCAGATAAAGGAAACATATTTTATTCATTCATCATATCATCATGTCTCTTCATAACCCTTATTGTTATGGAGACATCATAGAACTTTGATTCAATATAAAGTTCCTTCACACAAGATTCTTATAGAATCAATTATACAGGACACATACTCCACTGTCCTTTTTATTAATGATTGTGGAGTTATTCCTGTGTCAGGTAACACTTTTCTTATTTTATAGTTTCATGTGACTGATTCATGTTTCTAAGGAGACTCCCATGCTCCTTACTTAATTCAACATTTCTCTTTCAAGATCATAATTAAGTTCTATCACCCTTTCAGGATTATAAATCTTTTCATACCTTGGTTATGTCATCTGTTGACACAACACTAAGATTTCTTGTTACTTGTACCAACTATCTCATTAGTTGTACATTTTCTTATTATAAGAAAAGATTACTTATCAATTAAGAACTTATCTTTAGTTATTATGCTTATGCAAAGCATAAACCCCTAACATGTGATGTTCATACTATTTTATATATAGATAGACTGGTTTCATGATTGACCATTCCAGGTAGCCAACATTAACCGTCTAATATTTCTTGGATACCAGTATCTCTTACCTTGGTATCTATCACATGTCTTAACACATCATATATTCATCTTTCTTTCATCCTGGCATATCACTTGTTACATATATCTTTACCATGGAACCAAAGTCCAAGATATATTGATACATCCATCACATGAACATTTTTATTTTGTGCGCATCAAGTATCTTAACTCTTACTTGATTTCCATGTCCCTGAAAGGAAAGGAAACAAGAAATCATATTCCTCTTGTTATCTCATGAATTTTCAACTATTCCTGAATCAATTACTCTTTATCTTATCCTAGGTTCCTTGCCCTCAACATAGGCATTTTATAAGGATGATCACATAACATTATTCCTTTCTTTGTTATGTTCTAACATGTTCATGAGCATCTTATGATCTAATCACTTCTCCCATTTCCTTATTATGGAAAAAGATCTTTATCATATTTACAACTTTTATCGAACAGGGATCACCTCCCTTGTTCTCATACTCATCATATGAGGATCATACTTTTACTTCCTCATATATACATACTAATCTGAAATCATATCAGATCCCTCTTTCTTGTACTCAAGGAATGATACATTTATCCATACCTTAATTCAAATTTTATGATACTCATTAGATTGTCTCAAAATGACTTCTTGATCAGAGCAATAAAAAAGATATCAATCTAAGAGTTTCCATACTCACTTTATCATCAATAGTTGTATACCTGGCTAGGGTTTACAAGTACTGAGATCAAGTAGTATGCACTTTTTATACTATCATATTTCTTACTTTTCTTACTATTACAAGAATAAGATTTTTCATGTCCCAGAATTTTATCTAGGCATCTCTTCTATACCTCTTCCTCTTTCATAGAGGTAAGAACAATATAGAGCATTTAAAAGAATACAGAACATAATAGAATTCAAATTCTAGTTCTTATCATTTCTTCCCTATGTTCCCATAGGGCAACCAGTAGGGAAAACCAAATCAACAATCCTCCTTTTTATAACAAAAGGGTTTAGTGTACTCAACATGTACACGTCTATAACATACCTTGTCCTCACACCATGGTCTTATCGATCATATTACCGATGCAAATACTAAGCCATGGGTTCTTACAGGTGAATGGTTAAGACCTTTTCCTTTACTTAGTGGCTACTGCCTTGGTACACTAGGCATTTATTGCACCATTGGTACCAAAAACTTTGGCTTTTTAGAACCATTAGGCAAATGTCTCTAAAATTATAGAGATCATCACCTACTTTTTATCTTATTGTCCCTTCTTGGGCACTGCCATCACAGATTTATTATCTGTCTAAACTCATGGAAAAGTCTAATTTCTTTCCATAAGTTAATCTTTTCCATATTTTCCCTTGTTCCAACATGACTAACTCATTCAGGAACTCCTTTAAAGCTCAAAATTTCCTGTATTAAGGACTGATAACCTAGGTTGTAAGGCTAGTATCCAGTCCACTATATGCATTACTATTGCCCTAATCTGCCCAACAAGAGCATGATCATAGGATTCCCTATCTTGATCAGTTTTTAATGGGGATTCTCAGGCACTCATTCTATTCTTGCATGATCCCTTGCACCTCTTCTTGGTGCAACAACATTGCCCTTAGCAATGTGTTCCTTGTGTTCTCCAATCATTTTTAAACTTTGTCCTTTCTCTGCATAAGAAGAAATCATTATAGGGTATACTGGAGGACACTAACACAGACTCAACAGCTTAGTCCTATGACTCTATAGACTCCGTGAACCTAGAGCTATGATACCACTAAATTGTAACAACGTCGACCGAACAAACGTTATTAACTAAGCGGAAGCAATTACTAACAGCGGATTATTGAAAATTACTAAAAACTAAAACTTTTTCAAAGATATCTATTCACAAGAAAACTCTTTAACCAAGAACCAAAGTATTTCATATACATCTTTGTTCACAAGTACACAACCTGTACCATTCCTTCTCAAGGATTACAACATTGACTGCCCTGTTAACAAATATACACAGGTAGTATAAAAACTTCTAGGCACTAAGCCAAAACTCAGATTAATTCATTAAAAACTCCGAGGACCTGAGAGTACAGAGACTACACATAGGAGTATTGTCTAAATGACTTGATAGTCAATATCTCCACCTGAGATCTCATTGTTGTCCTTGCAGTTGTTGTTGCTGTTGCTCTTCCTCTGTTCTAGGGATTTCTACCTTGCCTTCCATGTATACCTAAAAATGTTTCCCATGGGGGTGAGACAATTGAGAATTGCCCCAGCGAGAGATATAGCTCTCTGCCAAAACATTTTTATTACAGTTTATTAAAATAAAATTGAGTAGGGGTTACTTTTACATTATCAAGCAGAATTATTCATCTTAGAACAGAATAAGGTAATCTTCATTTTCAAGGAGAGCATTTCATCTACCCATGGTAGATAGGTAATTCATCTGTCTACTTTGCTGAGAATATAAGGAAACATAATTAACATCTATCCACTAAGGAATGCACAAAGAAATGCAACATCATCCAATGAATTTCCATATTCAATCCTTAAGCAAACATGCTATATGGCTGATTACATTTTACAATCACACTTAAGCCCTGAGGAGATGAGGTATACCGACCGACCATTGCAAAGTCGAAATCGGTACCATACAAGGTCAATAAAGAGCCAGATTCCCATGACCTCTTACATCCCGGTCAGTGCGGGACCAAGTAGGACTTAATGTCAGCTGCTCAATTATCTTTCCAGGGTATACTGGCAACTTCGCTATAGAGTTACAGCGTCAACTGTACTCTCATCGGCAATCAAGAGATTTAATGTTTATCTCCGTCGACCCGACATAATTTGGGGGATTAGTGAAACATCCAACCCAACATCAGGAGATTCATGATACATCCATCCCGACAAAATGAAGGATTGAGAGGTTTGTTATTAACCTTCCTCAATTCCTCATACGGACATAAGGATATTTTTGCCCATTTACCCCCGCATATTCAAAATATGCATTCCGGGTTTTTCCACGGAGCAACCCGTTTCACCATCAGTAAAATACTGACGCTGATGGATCTATGGTCAAGGATCTACATGAATAGATTTCACTTGATTAATTAAGTACATTATCATATTCTTTTAGCATCAGTCAAATTCTCAATCATAACATATTATGACAATTGCTACAAAGAAACATGTACTGATTTCACAAGTATTTCACAATCTTAAAAGACATTGGGATCTCAGTCCCTCATTTCAATACTGGGAATTCTCATCCCTTCATAATTCATCACCATAATAATATGGCCCTGGGTATTCAAACCCTTAGCTCACTATTGAGCATTGTTACCACTTTCCCAGGTAACTATCACCTTCAGGTCATCTGACCAAGGTATACATGATACTTATTACACAAGCATCACACATGGATCAGAAGGCCATTGTACATCTTGTAACCTCTCACTAGGAAACAATTAAAATAAAGGCTTACAAAGCCCTTAGTCATCTTGTTACTTCTTCCTAAGTAAGAAAAACATAATGGCACATAAGGCCAATCAATAATTATTAGGTGAACATCATAGCTCATACATGGCTATTATCATCACCTCATGAGACCTGCATGATTATCATACATGATAATAGACTTGTCAAGTTCTCATCACATCATGCAATACAATGGTAACACCACTATTCCCTTACCAGGGTTAGGGTTTACCATCAATTAGGGCTTTTCATCCTTTTACTCAAAGCTAGGGTTAGGATTTCCTATTCCACATATAATTAGGGTTTCATGTTTGTATTGTCACTCCAACCCTAATTTATTGCTACACTCCTCTAGGAGCATTAATTGATATCATAAGTATTCATTAATACTTATTACTCTGATCATATATCATTAATGATTATTAACACAAGGTATGAGTTCATCTCTCATCCTTACCATGGTATGATTGCATCATACTTATTATCTTGGCTAAACTCCTTTCTCATGGTATATTAGCCAACACTTATTAAAATGCATTAAACCCATTACATCTCATTGTAAGAGTTTACATAGAATAATTCATGTGTTTCTTATCCAAATATATTGGACTTAATAGTGTATCAAGGTGTATCACCCTGAAATACTAAATGTGATATCTATCATATCATGATGTATCACTTTTCTCATCATATCCAGCTTATTCAAGCTTATTATCTGATCTTGTATTAAGGTATTTCCCTCTTAATACTTTTAACCACTAACCTATCACATTTATCATATAGTGCATAGGTCATATATTACGAAAATCCAACTATCTTAAATGATATGGACTTATCTCAGGTTAAGGCATTTCTTACTATAGGGTTGCCTATAAACAACCACAATAGGTACTTCCCTTATCAGGGTACTAGCCACTATTCCGTTATTAGGGTTAGGGCTTCACATACCATCACCCTTCATAGGGTTAGGATTTCACATACCATCACCCTTCATTAGGGTTTCTCATCTCATTATTGTATTAGAGTTTCACATGATATCATCCTTAATTAAGGTATCACATGGCATCACCCTCAATTAGGATTTCACATGGATACACTCTCAGTTAGGGTTTCACATGGATACACCCTCAACTAGGGTTTCACATGGATACTCCATCAACTAGGGTTTCACATGGATACACCCTCAACTAGAGTTTCACAAGGATACACCCTCAACTAGAGTTTCACATGGATACACCCTCAACTAGGGTTTCACATCAAATCACCCTTCATTAGGGTTTACCTTTAATAACCCACAATTGGGGTTTCATATTCAATTACCCACAATTAGGGTTTACTATTTATCCTAATTAGGGTTTCTCACGTAATCAATCTCAATTAGGGTTTTGCATGGAATCAACCTTAATTAGGGTTTACTATTCATCCCAATTAGGGTTTCATTCAATTACCCATGAATTAGGGTTTAGCATCATGTATTGAATCCATGCATTTATTATTCATCATTGATTAGTACCACTAAGGGTAGCTCTCACATAATTTCATTAGGTTTCCAAAAGGTTTGATCAATCGAACCTTCAATTACATGAGGTAACCAATTGGATTGATCAATTGAACCTTCAATTGCAATAGGTACTCAATTAGGTTAATCAATTGATCCTTCAATTGCAATAGGTTCTCAATTGGATTAATCAATTGAAACTTCAATTGCAATAGGTACTCAATTGGATTAACCATTTGAACCTTGAATTGCATTCATAACTTGACCTTGAAACCACCTAGGTCTCCAAACGGTTTGAGACCATTTGGTCTCAAACTATCATGAGACCGTTTGGTCCCAAATGGTCTTGAGACCGTTTGGTCCAAACCTCTCAAAACTGGATGGACCAAAAAGGTCAATCAAGACTCAACTAATTCCTGATTTCAAACATTGAAACTCCAACCAATTGGATCATTAATCCATTCATCAATTGAATCATGGGATCTCCCTTCAATTGGACCTACAATTAGGGTTCTGATCTCAATTAGATTAGGGTTCACAATCATCAATTATGGATTTGAAGTTGATCATCAACAGTGTTATTGATTGTATATCGATTGATATCAATAGATCTTCTACCGACCAATCACCCTCATGCATGGGTCTCCAAATGGTCTTGGATGACCACCAAATGGTATTGAGACCGTTTGGATGTTTGGCTCATCCAACCCTTGGATTCTAGTCAAATTTCTTTAGGGTTTGGTCTATTGGGTTGATGAACAAATCACTACTTGATTGTAATGTAATTTGGTACCTTTGGACATTCAATTGGTCAACCATACTTAACCCTAGACCTCCAAATGGTCTTGGGTGACCCCCAAACGGTCTTGAGACCTTTTGGGTGATCCCCAAATGGTCTTGAGACTGTTTCGGCTAATCAACCCAAAAATCCAAATCAATCAATTACAATTTCAGCACTTAATCCAATTAGGGTTTTCTAATTGATGAGCCTTCAACTAATGAACCCTTTGGAATTAATCCATCAAATTTTTTGGGTCATAAACCAACACCATTAGCATCATATTTCTCAAACGTTCAACCCTGTTCAACATTCCCAAATGGTTTGAAACCGTTTAAATTCAAACAATCTCATGAAACCATTTGCCATCAAACAGTTTTTTGAAACCGCATAAGCAAACTTGTTGAAACCGATTGGAACATAATTTCTTTGGTAAAAGTGTCCAAGATGATGTCATCATCGTATACCTTCGTCCCTGAAGTCCTTAGTACTTCTTATTTCATGAATTAACCAATTTCAACCAGCAATTAATCTAGATAATAAAACAATCAATGAAATTGCAAGATTAATGGTTGAATAACAATGTAAAGGGGTTCAAGTTATATAACCCCCCTCAAATTGAGCTTCCAAGCTCCAAGCTCACATCAAAAATGGTGGATGAAACTCCTTTCACTGTCCCAAGGCTCTTCCTCAAGCTTTGAGTGAAAAGGATTGGCTAGGATTGAGAATTCATGGAAGAAAAGAAGAAATCCATCATTTATTTTTTATTTCTACCAAGGAATCATGGTTGAAGGTGACCAAGAAGCTTACCTACAGGTTGTAACTCATCCTCGTGTTGATCCTAAGTCTCCTTGAGCTCATCCAAAGCAAACAAAGAAGAAAGGGCTGAAAAAGCCTTTCAATTGAGTTGGAAATGGAGTTTATATAATGAAAATTGAAGAGAGAGAAAGTATTATTCATCTGTTTCAATTCCCAATTTGATGCCACCATAACCCCCTATATTACTTGATAAATAAGTTATATTCCTATCCTTCGTTTTCCTCTTCTTTATCCATGAATTAATGGAAAATAAATTAAGCACCTTAAATCATATAATAATAATATCCCAAATTGAGTGGATATTACTTTTTCCTTTAATAAGGTGTGTGAGTTATCCATGTCCTTAGATATTTTCGTGACCTTTGCAAGGCACAAGATCGTCCACATATACATGGATTTCAACCATTTCAATTTTGGTTGAGGAGAAAACAAATTAATATATTTATTTTTTGCAATAAATTGAATTAGGGTTTCCTTTATGCTTAAATCTTGATTATTTTAATATCAAAATTCTCTCTCCTCCAAAGTGATGCAAATGATAAGCCCCTCTCATTTTCTTTGCTCTACATGATGTCAAGAAACATTCGAAACTCTTTGGAAGAGGTAATTTGCATATTGGACCTTAGGTTTTGGGTAAATTGCACATTACACCAAAACTAGGTTTTAATGCACAAACATTGCTTTACCAGCTATTGCTTGATAATCAAGCTATCACAAGCCATACCTATGTATAATATTCATCCTTATGATGCATCAACACATGAGGAACATTTTATCATGTAACATTTGCAATTTAACCCCTCAACTTGGGTAATTTGCACTTTAGTCCAAAATAAGCAAACATTGCTTCAACATTGTTCAAATAGGACCAAAATTGAAACATAAGCTCCTCAAGAGAATTAATTACTTTTCACAAAATAAAATTAAGGATATAATAAACTTGCTTAAGAAAAAATCCCAGGGTTAAGGCATAACCCAGGTCAGGGATGTTATAAATTTAAAACCCCTAACAAGGATTTCATCCTCAAAATCTCAGACAAAGGAAACATATTTTATTCATTCATCATATCATCATGTCTCTTCATAACCCTTATTGTTATGGAGACATCATAGAACTTTGATTCAATACAAAGTTCCTTCACACAAGATTCTCATCGAATCGATTATACATGACACATACTCCACTGTCATTTTTATTAATGAATGTGGAGTTATTCCTGTGTCAGGTAACACTTTTCTTATTTTATAGTTTCATGTGACAGATTCTTGTTTCTAAGGAGACTCCCATGCTTCTTTCCTAATTCAACATTTCTCTTTCAAGATAATAATTAAGTTCAGTCACCCTTTCATTATTATAAATCTTTTCATACCTTGGTTGTGTCATCTGTTGACACAACACTAAGATTTCTTGTTACTTGTACCAACTATCTCATTAGTTGTACATTTTCTTATTATAAGAAAAGATTACTTATCAATTAAGAACTTATCTTTAGTTATTATGTTTATGCAAAGCATAAACCCCTAACATGTGATGTTCATACTATTTTATATATAGATAGACTGGTTTCATGATTGACCATTCCAGGGTGCCAACATAAAACATCTAATATTTCTTGGATACCAGTATCTCTTACCTTGGTACATATCACATGTCTTAATAAATCATATATTTATCTTTCTTTCATCCTGGCATATCACTTGTTACATATATCTTTACCTTGGAACCAAAGTCCAAGATATACTGATACTTTTCTAAGTATCCATCACATGAACATTTTTATTTTGTGCACGTCAAGTATCTTAAGACTTACTTGATTTCCATGTCCCTGAAAGGAAAGGAAACAAGAAATCATATTCCTCTTGTTATCTCATGAATTTTCAACTATTCATGAATCAATTACTCTTTATCTTATCCTAGGTTCCTTGCCCCCAGCATAGGAATTTTATAAGGATGATCACATAACATTATTCCTTTCTTTGTTATGTTCTAACATGTTCATGAGCATCTTAAGATCTCATCACTTCTCCCATTTCCTTATTATGGAAAAAGATCTTTATCATATTTACAACTTTTATCGAATAGGGATCACCTCCCTTGTTCTCATACTCATCATATGAGGATCATACTTTTACTTCCTCATATATACATACTGATCTAAAATCATATCAGATCCCTCTTTCTTGTACTCAAGGTATGATACATTTATCCATACCATAATTCAAATTTTATGATACTCATTAGATTGTCTCAGAATGACTGCTTGATCAGAGAAATCAAAAAGATATCAATCTAAGAGTTTCCATACTCACTTTATCATCAATAGTTGTATACCTGGCCAGGGTTTACAAGTACTGAGATCAAGTAGTATGCACTTTGTATACTATCATATTTCTTACTTTTCTTACTATTACAAGCATAAGATTTTTAATGTCCCTGAATTTTATCCATGCATCTCTTCTATACCTCTTCCTCTTTCATAGAGGTAAGAACACTATAGAGCATTTAAAAGAATACAGAACAGAACAAAATTCAAATTCTAGTTCTTATCATTTCTTCCCTATGTTCCCATAGGGAAACCAATAGGGAAAACAAAATCAACAATCCTCCTTTTATAACAAAAGGGTTTAGTGTACTCAACATATACACATTTATAACATACCTTGTCCTCACACCATGGTCTTATCGATCTTATTACTGATGCAAATACTAAGCCATGGGTTCTTACAGGTGAAAGGTTAAGACCTTTGCATTTACTTAGTGACTACTGCCTTGGTACACTAGGCATTTATTGAACCATTGGTACCAAAAACTTCGGCTTTTTAGAACCATTAGGCAAATGTCTCTAAAATTATAGAGATCATCACCTACTTTTCAGCTTATTGTCCCTTCTTGGGCACTGTTATCACAGATTTATTATAAGTCTAAACTCATGGAAAAGTCTACTTTCTTTCCATAAGTTAATCTTTTCCATATTTTCCCTTGTTCCAACATGACTAAGTCATTCAGGAACTCTTTTAAAGCTCAAAATTTCCTGTATTAAGGACTGATAACATAGGTTGTAAGGCTAGTATCCAGTCTACTATATGGATTACTATTGCCCTAATCTGCCTAACAAGAGCATGATCATGGCATTCTCTATCCTGATCAATTCTTAATGGGGATTCTCAGGCACTCATTCTATTCTTGCATGATCCCTTGCACCTCTTCTTGGTGCAACAACATTGCCCTTAGCAATGTTTTCCTTGTGTTCTCCAGTCATTTTTAAACTTTGCCCTTTCTCTGCATAAGAAGAAAATCATTATAGGGTATACTGGAGGACACTAACACAGACTCAACAGCTTAGTCCTATGACTCTGTAGACTCAACGAATCTAGAGCTATGATACCACTAAATTGTAACAACGTCGATCGAACAAACATTATTAACTAAGCGGAAGCAATTACTAACAGTGGATTACTGAAAATCACTAAAAAATATTTTTTTTAAAGAGATCCATTCATAGGAAAACTCTTTAACCAAGAACCAAAGTATTTCATATACATCCTGGTTCACAAGTACACAACCTATACCATTCCTTCTCAAGGATTACAACATTGACTGCCCTATTAACAAATATACACAGGTAGTATAAAAACTTCTAGGCACTAAGCCAAAACTCAAATTGATTCATTAAAAACTCCGAGGATCTGAGAGTAAAGAGATGACACATATGACTACTATCTAAATGACTTGACAGTCAATATCTCCACCTGAGATCTCATTGTTGTCCCTGTTGTTGCTGTTGTTGCTGCTCTTCCTCTGTTCTAGGGATTTCTGCCTTGCCTTCGATGTATACCTAAAAATGTTTCCCACGGGGGTGAGACAATTGAAAATTGCCCCAGCGATAGATATAACTCTCTACCAAAACATTGTTATTGCAGTTTATTTAATTAAAACTGAGCAGGGGTTACTTTTACATTATCAGGCATAATTATTCATCTTAGAACAGAATAAGGTAATCTCCATTTTCAAGGAGAGCATTGCATCTACCCATGGTAGATAGGTAATTCATCTGTCTACTTTGCAGAGAATATAAGGAAACATAATTAACATCTATCCACTAAGGAATGCACAAAAAAATGCAACATCAGCCAATGAATTTCCATAGTCAATCCTTAAGCAAACATGCTATACGACTGATTACATTTTACAATCACACTTAAGCCCTGAGGAGATGAGGTATACCGCTAATACTCCAACCGACCATTGCGAAGTCAAAATCGGTACCATACAAGGTCAAGAAAGAGCCAGATTCCCATGACCTCTTACATCCCGGTCAGTGCGGGACCAAGCAGGACTTAATGTCAGCTGCTCAATTAGCTTTCCAGGGTATACAGGAAACTTTGCTACAGAGTTACAGTGTCAACTGTACTCTCATCAATAATCGAGAGATTTAATGTTTATCTCCATCGACCTGACATAATTTGGGGGATTAGTGAAACATCCAACCCAACATCAGGAGATTCATGATACATCCATCCTGACAAAATGAAGGATTGAGAGGTTTGTTATTAACCTTCCTCAATTCCTCATACAGACGTAAGGATATTTTCGCCCATTTACCCCCGCATATTCAAAATATGCATTCTGGGTTTTTCCGCGGAGCAACCTGTTTCACCATCAATAAAACACTAATGCTGATGGATCTATGGTCATGGCTCTACATGAATAGATTTCACTTGATTAATTAAGTACATTATAATATTCTTTTAGCATTAGTCAAGTTCTCAATCATAACTTATTATGACAATTGCTACAAAGAAACATGTACTGATTTCACAAGTATTTCACAATCTTAAAAGACATTGAGATCGCAGTCCCTCATTTCAATACTAGGAATTCTCATCCCCTCATAATTCATCACCATAATAATATGGCCCTGGGTATTCAAACCCTTAGCTCACTACTGAGCATTGTTACCACTTTCTCAGGTAACTATCACCTTCAGGTCATCTGACCAAGGTATACATGGTACTTGTTACACAAGCATCACACATGGCTCACAAGGCCACTGTACATCTTGTAACCTCTCACTAGGAAACAATTAAAATAAAGGCTTACAAAGCCCCTAGTCATCTTGTTACTTCTTCCTAAGTAACAAAAACATAATGGCACATAAGGCCAATAAATAATTATTAGGTAAACATCATAGCTCATACCTGGCTATGATCATCACCTCATGAGACCTGCATGATTATCATACATGATAATAGACTTGTCAAGTTCTCATCATATCATGCAATACAATGATAACACCACTATTCCCTTACCAGGGTTACAATTTACCATCAATTAGGGATTTTCATCCTTTTACCCGAAGCTAGGGTTAGGATTTCCTATTCCACTTATAATTAGGGTTTCATGTTTGCATTATCACTCCAACCCTAATTTATTGCTACACTCCTCTAGGAGCATTCATTGATATCATAAGTATTCATTCATACTTATTACTCTCATCATATATCATTAATGATTATTAACACAAGGTGTAACATACTAAATCTCAGGGTCTTCCCTGAAATTTACCCACTTTTGATCTTTTCTTTGCCTTCAAGTCTATTTGGACCTTTTCCATAAATTCCCCATCCTTATGGATCATTTTTGGACTCTATGTGCAATCTGAGCATAATTTGATGTTGAAATCACTATTTACCCTCATTTATGTAAATGAAGGGGTGTTTGCACAAATAACCCACATTAGGAGATAAGTTAGGGTTAATTATGTAATTTGGTCATTTATGTTGTAATTTTATTAGATAATATTTATTTGGAGCTTTTTGGATAAATATGTTAGTAATAATGTGTAATTGAGTTCATATATGTGTATATTAACCTTAATTATTTCTCTCTCCTCGAAATATGATTTTAATTCATATTAATATGTTATTTTGTTGAGAAATGATTATTTGTATCTTAATGTGTTTTGTATATAGAATTTACTCATATGTTTCTTTTAATATAGTCTTTTCATATAATTCATTCTTTTTAATATATTATTATACTCTTTTATGAGCTATATATTTATTAGGGGCCTTATTATGTATTAAACGAGCTTGTGATAGCATAGCATTGTAATATGCGTCATTATCAGCCTGTGGTTCAAATTTGGTGTTGTTTGGAGTTGATTTGACCCCTCAAATGGATTTTATTAGCTTTAGTATAGTGTAACTATATGGCATTGAATCGATTTCATTTATTTCTTTTGTAACGCTATAGTTTCAGTTCATTTCCCCTTGTCACGCGACCTGGATAATAATCGTCCGCGATCCAACGGCTGTGAGCTGACCCGCTCTGATCTAACGGCAATCAACCCTTCCTCTACCTCCAACGGATCACGAGTCTGAGAACAGTCCTGACTCCCTGGCTTCCCCAAGCCCTTCTCTCGCGCTGGTTAACAGTTTCTACAAATTCCAGGTACTTTGCCTTCGTCGCATGAAGGCGGTTCGAATGAACCCTTTCTCGCTTCATTTCCTCCGCCACAGGAAAAATGCCCAACCTGGGCCATCTCCTCCTCTCCGCCGCTCCCTTACAATAGGCTCTAGACCCTACCTCACTCAATTATTAGGGCAGAGAAAGCACGCCCAGCCCCAGAACATCTCTTCTCCTCGCCCAATTGGACTCTAGCTACCCCCTATCTCCCCGCCCTACTCCATTTACTTTTCCGGCGACCTTGTGCAGCAGCTTGTACCTCCGGTCACCTCCCATCAATTCCTCGCACGGTAAGCACCTAGGGCCTTGGCTCTACCTCCTTCTACTCTTGGATTTCCCTGTGGGTGCCCCAGCCGACGTGTCCTATAAGCTCGCCGTCGAGCTCCGTCGTCACCTGGCCATTTCATGGTTCTGTGCTCCTCCACCCTCTCCGATACCGGTGTTTGACTCACCCTTCATCCATAAGTACTTTCTGATCGCTTCCTTCTCGAAAGTGGGCCTCTGAGCATGTGTTGGTCCACCGGTGGACTCCTCTGTTTCAGTTTTTGCGGGGCTCAGATACAGGTTTCTGATGCCCGCAGTCTCGCCTAGGGGGTCTCTGTGACCGATGGAACCAAGGGATCATAGTCCCGATCTTTTCCAATGCCAACGCGCCTTGGTCACAAGCCATGGATCCTGACCTCCAGGGGCTGCTCGTTGTGGCTGGCTGGAGATGTCTGGTAAGGTAATGACCTGGGCACCCTTGCCCCCTCAATAAACCAGGAAGGGTAGTAGTGACATTTCACAATTGGTTTTGTTTTATCGGCCGTAGGTCTTTGTTGGAGTCTAATTGACTCTAGCACCCTCGCAAACCTAATTAACTGATTTATATCGCGAGGGCAGTTTGGTCATTTGACCAGTTGCTCATTCGCCTTTGACCGAGACCTAGTGAGCCTGGACCGGCTGATGGGGCCAAAGCTGATTAGCCCAGGTCAGCGTGGGTCCAGCCACTGTGGCATATGTTTCGCAAATAGAATTGCTTATGTGGCTTTTTCCTAATTTCTGATTGGTCGGATTTACTTAATTCATAGTAAATCAACCATTGGGCATAAAAATGCAAATAAATAGTCGATGGAAAGGACTTTTAACGTAGAATCTGATTTTATGATTTTTGAGACCTGATTCCTAAGGATTTTTTGAAGTTTTCTTTAAATGGCATTTTTAGTATGTTAAATGTTCTAAAATACATAATTAATTCATTTTAACCCCGATTTGTAAAATAAAATATGTTTTATTAATCAGGAGAGTATGTATAATCGTTTGGTCAAGGTTTTGAGTCACAAATCGAGTTTTGGTTTTGAAGGTAGAAAATTAGGGTTTTCCCTATGTTTTATGTCTTATTATATATCAATGCATGTGTTATGTTTATAACTAGGGATATATGGGTTTGGATACTATCAGTTTGGTGGATGTGATGGTAATGATTATTATCTAAGGTATGTGGGCCCTATTCATGTATGTGACACCTATTTATGTATGTGAAGCCTATTTTAGTATGTGAATCATATTTATGTGAACATCTATGATGAATGTGACAGTATGTGGAATGTATATTGTGCAATCAACCTACTCTTCAGTTGGGATCTTATCCAACCCTACGAACATTATGTTCTAGCCTTGATATCCTCCTAAATGCCTTTATTTGGATCTTTACTTATTTGATACTTTTGTTACCATTATATCCCATCTAATTGAATTATATGGACCTTGTGATTGCCTATATTTGGCTCCTTACTTGAGAGATGCTTCTAATGTTTATGTGGCTCATTTGATTATAAATATTGAATCTTGCGATTTCCATGGTGGCTCATCTATTTGAATTATGTGAATCTTGTTATTGCCTATGTTGGCTCATCTTTTTGAAATACTTGGAAACATTGTATATTGATGTTGCTTATGTTGGCTCCTTTATTTGTTGGGTTTTATTCCCATTTGCTATGATGCAACTTTCTTTATATTTCTCTATACTACCAAGTGACTATTTAAGCATGATGTATTTTAGGCCAAATGACAATGTAGTGTACATGAGTACAAACCACCCACAGGGCACTGAGGTTTTAGTCCTCCTGTCGGGCACTGGGGTTTTAGTCCCCCTGCCATTTTATATATTAGGCACTGGGGTTTTAGTCCCCCTGCCTCTTTTTAGGCACTGGGGTTTTAGTCCCCCTGCCACTGGTGAGGTCCGGTAGGTGCCTCACCCTGCATTGAGATGACTTTGTGTCTTACTATATTCATGCTATGTGATTATTATTGTGGTGATTGTTTATGGTAGTTTTCTCTCTCTTATTGATATGCTTGCCTCATTTCTTTTGAAATCTCTTATTGGAGAGAATCTTTTATATTGCAATGCTTTAGATTATTTAATTGTCCTATTCCTTTTGATTGACACATACTTTTATCCTTCTCTTGCTGGATGACCCCAACCATCCAGGCTAGGATCAGAGTGTGCATGGAAGCTTGGTGAACCTAAGGCTAAGGATAGGACAAGAAGAAAAAGGAGCATATAGCTTGCATGTTCATAGTTGCCTTATATAATAAGTTGTTTTGTTTGGAGACAAGTTGTATTAGTATAATTCTTCCTCTACCTAGATCCTATGTTTGTATAAAGTTGTACTTCCTTTATGGAAATTTTATAATGTACTCTTTATACATTTTGAATAAAGTCAAGTTTTATTTCTTCCGCTTCCACACATTTGGTGTTTTTGTTTGCCATGGTTTTTAGTAGAGACTTGGTCTTTACACAAGGTATAAGTTCATCTCTCATCCTTACCATGGTATGATTGCATCATACTTATTATCTTGGCTAAACTCCTTTCTCATGGTATATTATCCAACACTTATTAAAATGCATTAAACCCATTACATCTCATTGTAAGAGTTTACATAGCACACTTCGTGTTTCTTATCCAAATATATTGGACTTAATAGTGTATCAAGGTGTATCACCCTGAAATACTAAATGTGATATCTATCATATCATGATGTATCACTTTTCTCATCATATCCAACTTACTCAAGCTTATTATCTGATCTTGAATTAAGGTATTTCCCTCTTAATACTTTTAACCACTAACCTATCACATTCATCATATAGTGCACAGGTCATATATTAGGACAGTCCAACTATCTTAAATAATATGGACTTATCTCAGGTTAAGGCATTGCTTACTATAGGGTTGCCTATAAACAACCACAATAGGTACTTCCCTTATTAGGGTACTAGCCACTATTCCGTTATTAGGGTTAGGGATTCACATACCATCACCCTTCATAGGGTTAAGATTTCACATACCATCACCCTTCATTAGGGTTTCTCATCTTATTATTGTATTAGACTTTCACATGATATCATCCTTAATTAATGTATCACATGGCATCACCCTCAATTAGGATTTCACATAGATACACTCTCAGTTAGGGTTTCACATGGATACACCCTCAACTAGGGTTTCACATGGATACTCCATCAACTAGGGTTTCACATGGATACACCCTCAACTAGAGTTTCACAAGGATACACCCTCAACTAGGGTTTCACATGGATACACCCTCAACTAGGGTTTCACATCAAATCACCCTTCATTAGGGTTTACCTTCAATAACCCACAATTAGGGTTTCATATTCAATTACCCAAAATTAGGGTTTACTATTTATCCCAATAAGGGTTTCTCACGTAATCAATCTCAATTAGGGTTTTTCATGGAATCAACCTTAATTAGGATTTACTATTCATCCCAATTAGGGTTTCATTCAATTACCCATGAATTAGGGTTTAGCATCATGTATTGAATCCATGCATTTGTTATGCATCATTGATTAGTACCACTAAGGGTAGATCTCACCTAATTTCATTAGGTTTCCAAAAGGTTTGATCAATTGAACCTTCAATTACATGAGGTAACCAATTGGATTGGTCAATTGAACCTTCAATTGCAATAGGTACTCAATTAGGTTAATCAATTGATCCTTCAATTGCAATAGGTTCTCAATTGTATTAATCAATTGAACCTTCAATTGCAATAGGTACACAATTGGATTAACCATTTGAACCTTCAATTGCATATCATAAATTGACCTTGAACCACCTAGGTCTCCAAACGTTTTGAGACCATTTGGTCTCAAATGGTCTGGAGACCGTTTGGACTCAAACGGTCTTGAGACTGTTTGGTCCAAACCTCTCAAAACCACATGGACCAAAAAGGTCAATCAAGACTCAACTAATTCCTGATTTCAAACATTGAAACTCCAAATAATTGGATCATTAATCAATTCATCAATTGAATCATGGGATCACCCTTCAATTGGACCTCCAATTAGGGTTTTGATCTCAATTAGATTAGGGTTCATAATCATCAATTATGGATTTGAAGTTGATCATCAACAGTGTTATTGATTATATATTGATTGATATCAATAGATCTTCTACCAACCAATCACACTCATCCATGGGTCCCCAAACGGTCTTGGATGACCACCAAACGGTCTTGAGACCGTTTGGATCATCCAACACTTAGATTCTAGTGAAATTTCTTTAGGGTTTGGTCTATTGGGTTGATCAACAAATCAGTACTTGATTGCAATGTAATTTGGTACCTTTGGACCTTCAATTGGTCAACCATACTTAACCCTAGACCTCCAAACGGTCTTGGGTGACCCCTAAACGGTCTTGAGACCGTTTGGGTGATCCCAAAACGGTCTCAGGGCTAATAAACCCAAAAATCCAAATCAATCAATTAGAATTTCAGCACTTAACCCAATTAGGGTTTTCCAATTGATGAGCCTTCAACTAATGAACCCTTTGGAATTAATCCATAAAATTTGTTGGGTCATCAACCAACATAATTAGCATCATATTTATCAAATGGTCAATTCTTGTCAACATTCCCAAATGGTTTGAAACCATTTAAGTTCAAACGGTCTCATGAAACCATTTGCCATCAAATAGTTTGTTGAAACCACATAAGAAAACTTGTTGAAACCGATTGGAACATAATTTCTTTGGGAAAAGTGTCCAAGATGATGTCATCATCATATACCTTCGTCCCTGAAGTCTTTATTACTTATGATTTCATGAATTAACCAATTTCAACCAGCAATTAATCAAGATAATGAAAGAATCAATGAAATTACAAGATTAATGGTTGAATAACAATGTAAAGGGGTTCAAGTTATATAACCCACCTCAAATTGAGATTACAAGCTCCAAGATCACGTCAAAAATGGTGGATGAAACTCCTTTCACTGTCCCAAGGCTCGTCCTCAAGCTTTGAGTGAAAAGGATTGGCTAGGATTGAGAATTGATGGAAGAAAAGAAGAAATCCATCATTTATTTTTGATTTCTACCATGGAATCATGGTTGAAGGTGACCAAGAAGCTTACCTACAGGTTGGAACTCGTCCTACTGTTTCTAGTAAGTCTCCTTGAGCTCATCCAAAGCAAACAAAGAAGAAAGGGCCGAAAAAGCCTTTCAATTGAGTTGGAAATGGAGTTTATATAATGAAAATTGAAGAGAGAGAAAGTATTATTCATCTCTATCAATTCCCAATTTAATGCCACCACAACCCTCTCTCTTCCTTTATTACGAAGGTATATTCCTACCCTTCGTTTTAATCTTCTATATCCATGAATTAATGGAAAAGAAATTAAGCACCTTAAATCATATAATAATAATATCCCAAATTGAGTGGATATTACTTTTTCCTTTAATAAGATGTGTGAGTTATCCATTTCCTTAGATATTTTCGTGACCTTTGCAAGGAACAATCTCGTCCACATATACATGTATTTCAACCATTTCAATTTTGGTTGAAGAGCAAACAAATTAATATATTTATTTTTTGCAATAAATTGAATTAGGGTTTCCTTTATGCTTAAATCTTGATTATTTTAATATCAAGATTGTCTCTCCTCCAAAGTGATACAAATGAGATGCCCCTCTCATTTTCTTTGATCTACATGATGCCAAGAAACATTAGAAACTTTTTTGAAGAGGTAATTTGCATATTGGACCTTAGGTTTTGGGTAAATTGCACATTACACCAAAACTAGGTATTAATGCACAAACATTGCTTTACCAGCTCTTTCTTGATACTCAGGCTATCTCAAGCCATACCTCTACATCATATCCATCCTTATGATGCATAAAAACATGAGGAACATTTTATCATGTAACATTTTCAATTTAACCCCTCAACTTGGGTAATTTGCACTTTAGTCCAAAATAAGCAAACATTGCTTCAAAATTGTTCAAACATGACCAAAATTGAAACATAAGTTCCTCTAGAGCCTTAATTAATTTTCACAAAATAAAATTTAGGATCTAATGAACTTGCTTAAGCAAAAATTCCAGGGTTAAGGCATAACCCAGGTCAGGGATGTTACAATTTACCTCTTAAAAAGGAGTTGGAAAACATATTAAAATAAGAAAACATACATGTAGATGATGAAAAATAACTAGAAATTAAGTAATAAGATGTATTAACCTTTATGGTTCCTATGTTGATAGAAAGGAATACAAGTTGAAAAAGGGAAAATGACATATAATAATTTGTAACTCTATATGATAATAAAGAGAGTTGGTAAACCCTTCCCCGTTAGTTGGACTATTGATATAGTCACCAGTAAGATCGATGTTGAGTTAACAAATCAAAGTGGCACAACAAAATTATGGTGTTCCCATAACCCACATGTATTGTGACATGAAGTAATGGTGATATTAAGATCAACATACAAGAGTGTTCAAATATGGTAGTGTTAGCCCCATAAACCAATGGAGACATGTTGATTCATAATAGATGATGGTTCAGGTTGCCACACCATAATGTAACAAGTATCCTGAGTTGCTTTAATTATATCCCTTATCTAATAGTTCCTTTGGTTATATGGCAAGAGTTAAACCTACATATCAACCGATAGTTTTGAAATGGTTAAACCTAATTCATTAGTTGTGAATAAATGCAATAACATCCAATGGTTTATAATGAAGTTGATAGTATATTGTTTTGGTTCTAATAATGAGAATTCAATGATTTATACCCTTAAACTTGTAGTCTTACCTTTTCCATTAGATAAATATGATAAACTCCCAGATTTTGGAACCTTGTCTTGTAATGTTACAAGTTGAGAAGGTAACTTACAAATTAAAATTGTCATCTGGGTTGTACAAGGTACGAACAATGTTTCTATGTTGAGGTGTGTCCTATGTGGCCAAATCCTGTGTAAATCTTGGGCAAAGAACATGATGTTGGATAAAAGGTGTTATAATATAACCAAGGTGTATAATAATCCACGTGGGATCTTGATTTAGTGATGTTGAGGTAGAGCTTGTCTCTTTCTGTGGAGAATTTCATAGGAAAAACCCCTATTAGGGGTTTATAGCTTGTAAGGCCCCTAACCTAGGATTTAAAATAAACCTTGTTACTTTGGATTTATTATGTGCTTATAACCTTTCTATAATCATTTTATATGAACTTAGAGCTTGTGGAGATCTTATGTTTCAAGTTTGAGCTTGTTTGGATGATGTTTGTGCTTTGTGTGCTAGTTTTGGTGTAAATTGCAATTTACCCAAAATAGGGGGTTGGTGTACAATTTATCACCTCTAGAGTGTGTCTTCCATCCCTTTACATCATATATAAGATAGAGGAAGAAGTGTGTGTCTTGTTTGGGCCTTGGTTGAGTAGTGGCATCACTAGAGGTGATTAGGGTTTCTAGGTCTTTGTGAGTGTCAACCTGGATGACCATAGTTGAAGGGTAGTGGCCCTTGCATCTACCCTAGTTGGTGTTTTGGTTGTGTTACAACTGAAACACCTTCCCTAGATGTTTTGGTTTTGACCATGATGGTTTCGGTTGGCTTAGGTCATGATGGTTTGCCTTTTTGTGAAGTGTATCGACCTTACATGTATGGTGACCTTTTGTTTCGACCTTGCTTGTGTCATGGTCTTGGTAGCACCCTAGGGGCTAGTTTTGGTTGTTTTATGACAAAATAACTTGCCTAGGTGTTATTTTGTTACGACCATGATGGTTTGGGAGCATGTGTTTCGACCTAGAGGCTTGTCCTTTTATGTTTTGACCTCCTTAAAGGTGATAAACCTATTTCGACCTAACCTTGATGTTTGGCTCTTTTTTCGACCTCTAGGATGTGTTGCGACCTAGAACATCTATTAGGGACCTAAGTAGGTCAGTACCCAACATAGGTTATATCACCATCTCATGCATGCAAGGTTTAAGTGATTGCATGTTGGTTTCTTGGGTGGACAAGTGTCTCTTTGGTGCTTTTAGGTGTTGACACCTCATCTCCACACTACATTTCTCCTCCTTTGGCATAGAAACCCTTTGTTCTTCTTACAAGTGAAACTTTCAGTTATCCTTCTTCCTCCCTCTCTTTTTCTCGTCCTTGGATCTTTTTGGAGCAAAGAAGGGCTGCTCCTTGGAGGTTTTGTGATCTGATCCCTTGCATGTGGTGATCCTTGCTTATCTTCAACCTTGGTAAGTATCTCCTCTTCTTTTACAACGTTTTCCTTGGAATATCTACTCCATCTTCTTCCCTTTCTTCGTCCATAGAGCATGATTAGATGTGATGGTCATTCTTGAGTAAGAAACCCTCATCTCTAGGGTCATAGGCCATGGTAGGAGGAAATTCTTTCACTCTTTTTCCTCCTCCCTTTAGTTCAGCTTGGGTTTTCTTTCCTCCTTTTTATTGGGCTATCTTGACCTTGGTATCTCCTTTTCTTTGAGGTGCTCTTGTGATCGTGAGAGGGGACTTTGGAGGATCTTCTTCAACCCTTGGATCGTATGCTTGGAGCCCTTGATCTTGGAGCTTGGACCCTTGGTGTTGAGCTTCTTAAGGAGGATTTTATAACTTTCTACCCTCTATTATTGGCACTCTTAATTCTATTTGCATGTTGCTAGTTTCTCTCTCTAAAATGTTCCATTATCATATTACTAGATAATTATGATATCTAGATATGATTTGTGGAGACAATCTTCTTTGGTTTGATAAGAATCGAAAACCCTAATTGTTACCCGATTTTTGATAACTATGAGATAACAATGATTTTCTTCATCTTTGGGCTATTTTATAAGTATGCTCTTTCAGGTTCGTGTACCTTGATACCTTAGGGTGTTTTAGGTTCTAGTTTTATAATGATAGCCATGGTTTTCCACGCTTGCATGTGGTGCTTTCATGGAGTTCTCTTGGTGCAAGTTTAGGGTTCTTGGTGATCATCTTGTGTGGAGTTCTTCCACCTTGATGATGGAGGCATTCCATGGTGTTCCTTGCGGTACCAGATCTATTTCCCTCCTATTTTTATTTTGGGGATGTGTTGCTGATGGTATTACCTTGTGGGGTCACTACCCCCTGAATGTTGTGGCCGATAACCTACCTTTGGGTCAACATGGTCGCAACATCTTAGCCACTTGAGTGGTAGGTCGATACCCTTTTCTTGTAGTAGTTGAAACCATATCCTTATGGATCCATTTGGGTTAGCTTTTGTAGCAATCATAACACCAAGTAGGTGGTTAACCCTTTTAGCTATTTGATTCTGGTCGAAACAAGTATAATGGTGATGGGTCGTGACCTAGATGATAGTGGGCCAAACACACATGATTGATGTGGGTTAATACCTATACATGAATATAGGATTGACACATATACCTATAAATACGTGATGATACATGTATGGTACTATTTGAATAACTTAATTCTTGACTCTAAACTTGAGCCTAATTCTTTTATGATCCAAGAAAGTGGGAAATAATACACCTAGGGTTTCATGATGTTATATGATACAAAAACCTAATGTTAAGTACCTAGTTTGGAAGATGGATGTGTTATGGTGGTTTACTTCCCATGTTTTGATCTTGGTTTTGGTCACATACATGAGGTCCGTGTTCTTTTATGTATCATGGAGTTTAGGTTCTATTTTGGAGGTGTCAAATGTGGTTTTCCCTCTCTTGTACAAAGGCCTTTCATGATGTTTTTATGATACAAGTATAGGTATTTTAGTGTCCAATTTTAAGTGAACTTCCTCTAGTTTATGATGGTGGTCTTCTTTGCTATAATATACGATTTTAACCTCTTGATATTATTTTAATAATCTAAATGATGTCATCATGAATTTAGGGTTCAAGACTTTGCAGTATTCTCATGTAGATTACTCTTTTTCTTAATTCCTAAATTCATGTAACCGATTTGATTATGTGTCAGTTGAGGTGATCTTGATACATGCAATATAAGTTTGGGTTATATCACCATGCTAAGTTTCGGCCTTTATGTTTTTCATGGTGTTTTGGATGCCTTCCTCATGTGTTGAGGTTTGTCTTTTTCTCTCCTTAGTGATTTTCCTTGATGATCTTCATGGATCTTGTTGTAGGGTTTGATGTTCTTGAATCCATAAGTTTTAAACTTGATGATGTTTGGTTTTCTTGCTGTCTATCCTTGTTTTGGTCGAGAATCTTTTGCCCTTTATGTTTTTGGTCGAGACATAGACCCTCTTGTTGTTTTAGGGTTGAGGTACTCATGTCTGTGTGTAGGTCGAACACCTTCTTGTGTTTTAGTTGATATGTTTTCTTTGAGCTTTGGTTAAGAAATGGGTTTGCTTTTGAAGTGATAGAGACATTGTTACATGTGGTGGTCAAGAAATTTAGATATTTTGTGATCGAGACATCTAGATGGTTGGGGTCGAGACACATGATGTGTTGTGGTCGACACACCTTACTTCATGGGTGGTTGAGACACATACTTGGTAATATAATCAACACATGTTTATGAGTAATCAAGTAATGAATCATGACTAGTGTTGTTTTAATGATGGCTTGATTGACTCTAAGCATGCTCCTTAATCCTAATATGCTCCAAGAAAGTGGGAGATGGTGTACCTAGACTTTAGCGCTATAATCATGATAAAAACTCTAATCTAGTTAAGAGTGTGAATCCTTACCCTAATCCTAGTGTATGTTATACTCGTTGAAATATGTAGAGATGTATGGCACATGGTTATATTTTCTCTTTACTACTTGTGTAATGCTAACCTTGTAGGTTGAATGTATTCCATGGCTTGTGTATGCTATGGTGATGGCTATGAATGATATGAGGCATGTTGAGATCATGATGAGACAAAGGGATTTATGTTGTTTTATCTCTCTTGCTTATGAGCCTCTAACCTTTCCGGTGAAATGAATGTCATATCTCTGTGAATGCTATGGTGATCTATATGTAATACAAGGTGATAATCATGACATAGTACTTGTTGAGGCATGATGTGATGTTAACATACATGAATAATGTGATTGGTCTTATGACCTAGTGAAAGCTTGATACCTATTGAGAGTTGATATCCTCAAGTGATGTGATTAAGGTATTGATATCCCATGGTGATATGTGACCTTGGTGATAGCCTTATGAATGGAAGAATGATGAGTATCATGTGGTGATTGTTAGACAAGTTCACACCTTATAAATTTTATATCTTCTAAAATTACAACACACCATTTTTTGTAGAGTTTGTTTTAGCCTTATACGTTGTAACGTGATTGATGCTAAAAGTCACCCAATTGGCTAACTAATCAAGTGAAATTTAATCATGTAGTTTTCCCTAGACATAGTTCCATTCCAGTGTCTTCTTTATTTGCTGGATTGGTAAAATGAGTTTAACTCGGAGCGCATATTTTTGAATATGTAGAGTGCAAGTAAAGTATTTCCTTGCATCCTTAATTGTAGTTGTGTGAGATGTCCATGCATGATCCGATCTCCTTATGATGTGTATGGCCATCTGTTAGCCAATACTTCTTTTAAGAATGACCATGCATGATCCTATTCTGATAGAATTGTTACCTGTCCCAAGGTGGGCTAGGTGTTTATATATGGATGGCCATGCATGAGCTGATCCTTGTGCTGACTATATGTCACCTTTTATAGTTGAATGATATGTCTCTGCAGTGTTCTCTTATGCTGACCAAGAGGTGTTGGGGAGGTCATGGATTTTAGCTCTTCTATGGACATTGTATGTCACTGATTTTGACTTAGCAGTGGTTAGTTGGATTTGGGTGGTACGACTCAAATCCTCGGCGGCATAATACAATACATAATCAGCCATGTAGCATATTTTCTTATGATCAAATACGAAACATTGGTTGATGTCTTACTTTGCTTTTGTATAGTTCTATGGATAGAAAATATACATGCTCTTCATATTCCTTTTTAGAATATTAATTTCTCTTCTTATATCATTCAACTGAATCTTCTTATCTATTAATTGTATTATGTCTTGTGTATCTATTTGTGCTTTTAATAGATTTTGGCGGAGAGTTATAACTCACGTTGGGATGTTTGGTCTCACCCCATGGGTTTCCACATCTTTTAGGTGAACATGCATGTTGTGATAGATCTCATGTTTCTAAGGCAGACATCCTGAGGTGTTGCAGCCGTTGGATCATGTATATGCAGTTAGTTTCTAGTAATAGGGTTCTATGTGTCGTCCCTATACACTCAGATCCTTGGTGGTGTTTTATAGACGTTTTAAATCAATTTGAGTTTTTGAGTCTATTCCAAGATAGTACAAAGATGGTTTGTGTACATGAGAAGGTGATTAAATGTAATAGGTTGTGGCTAGTTAGCTAGTGAATAATGTTATGTAACTCCTTGGATATGAATGCAATACAAGTGGCTTCAGTTTATTGCTTCAGACATGATGAGTTCAGCTTGATGCATGGTTATGAAATCGGTTTTAATCTCCTATGGTTTTTTAGAAAATCACTTGCTTAGTTTTAATTCCGTGTTTGGTTTTGATTAATCTCACTTTGTGTGACAATGGGTGTCACAACATGCCTTCATGACTCTTTTTTTAGGAACGGGAATTTATGTAAAATGAAGAACCTATTTAAGTTTCTTGTTGAACCCATTTCAAATTCAATTTAAATTTCAAATGAATGTAACTTTATTTGTATGAATCTTGTATCTTTTGATGTATTCCATAGTCTATTAGAGATTGTTAATTTTTCCTCAATGAAATGTCTAGTCAACCTATATTTAATTTCTAAATCCAACATTAATGTTAGTAGATGTGAAATATATGTGCAAGCTAAACCAAAGAATAAACCATGTTGGAAATGTGGACGTGGGCCACTAGAACAAGGATTGTCCTTTGAAAAAGGAAAAGAAACCTACCACATCTACAATTGAGGATGCTATCATTAACGTGATGATTGCATCCTTGAAACTCTATGATGGGAATGTGTCTACAAAATCTAAAGTCCTTTCAAATTTTGAACTTCTTACTGGATAATTGATATTACGGGTAATATACATGTTGGTGCTGATAAGTCCATGTTTGTGTCTTAATAGATCTCAATAGGTTAGTCTGTGAATTTTTGTGATTCCAACTCTATATAAGTCAAAGGTAAAGGATGGGTGGACTTAAAGTTTACCTCGACGAAGGTTTTGACACCATAGAGTTAAACATGTTCCATCCATTCGACGCAATATCCATAGTGGAACAATTCTTGTTAGGGAAGGTTTTAGAATAGTCTGCAAATGTAACAAGGCTATCATTTACATGCCTTCATGACTCTTTATTTTTTAGCAAGGGGTATTAATGTTAAATGGAGAACCTATTTAATATTCTTGTTAAATCCATTTCAAATTCAATTCAAAGTTCAAATGAAAGTAGTTTTGTTTGTTTGAATCTTGTATCTTCTGATGTTTGGCACAATCATTTGGGACTTTTTAATTTTGCCTCAATGTAATGAATGATCAATCTATATTTAATTTCTAAATCTGATATTTATGTTAGTAGATGTGAAATTTGTGTGCCAGTTAAACCAAAGAACAAACATTGTTGGTCATGTGGACATGTTGGCCACTATAATAAGGATTGTCATTTGAAAAAGGCAAAGAAAGCTACCACATCTGCAACTCAGGAGGTTGTATTCAAAATGAAGACTGCATCCTTGAAACTCAATGATGGGTATGTCTCTACAAAATTAAAAGTCCTTTCAAATTTTGAATTGCTCTACTAGGTAATTGACATTAGGGATAATGTACATGTTTATGATGATAAGTCCCTATTTGTGTCTTAATAGGCCTCAAGAGATCGGTCTGTGACTTTTTGCAATTCCATCTATCGAAGTCAAATGTAAATGATGGGTGGACTTAAAGTTTACTTGAAGGAAGGTCCTACAGCTTCATAGAATATGACATGTTTCATCTATTCGACACAATATCCATAGTGGCACACTTCTTGTTAGGGAGGGTTTTAGAATAGTCTGCAAATGTAATAAGGCTATCATTACAAGCCTTCATGACTCTTTATTTTTTGGCAAGGGGTGTTTATGTCAAATGGAGAACCTATTTAATATTCTTGTTGAACGCATTTCAAATTCAATTTAAAATTTGAATGAAAGTAGTTTTGTTTGTATCTACCTTGTATCTTCTGATATATGGCATAGTCATTTGGGACTTGCTAATTTTGCCTTTATGAAGAAAATGGTCAATCTATATTTAATTCCTAAACCCGACAATAATGTTTGTAGATGTGAAATTTGTGTGCAAGATAAACCAAAGAACAAACATGGTTGGACATGTGGACATGTTGGCCACTAGAACAAGGATTGTCCTTTGAAAAAGGCAAAGAAAGCTACCACATCTGCAACTGAGGATGTTGTAGTCAAGGATGGGTATGTTTCTACAGAATCTAAAATCCTTTCAATTTTTGAACTACTTTACTGGATAATTGACATTAGGGCTAATATTCATGTTTGTGCAGATAACTCCCTATTTGTGTCTTAACAAACCTCAAGAGGTCAGTCTATGACTTCTGGTGATTCTATCTATATAGAAGTCAAAGGTAAATGACTAGTGGACTTAAAGTTTATTTTGAGGAAGGTTCTGACACTTCATAGAGTCATACATGTTCCATCCATTCGACACAATATCCATAGTGGAACAATTCTTTTTACATTCATCTTCTGTATGTGAATGAGTCAAATTATTTATTCCTCGGTCTATTAGTGAACTCACTCTCCAGATATTGTGAAAGATGTTCCACTAGAAATATTATTTTTATTGCTTTGACTCATATTCCCTAAAAAGTGGAAGGAGGGTTTTAGAATAGTATGCAAATGTAACAAGGCTATCATTACATGCCTTCATGACTCTTTATTTTTTGGTAGAGGGGTATTTATGTCAAATGGAGAACCTATTTAATATTCTTATTGAACCCATTTCAAATTAAATTTAAAATTCAAATGAAAGTAGTTTTGTTTGTATGAATCTTATATCTTTTGATGTATGACATAGTCATTTGGGAATTGTTAATTTTGCCTCAATGAAACAAATGATCAATCTATATTTAATTCCTAAACACCACATTAATGTTAGTAGATGTGAAATCTACGTGCAAGCTAAACTATCTAGAAATCCCTTACAATCTCAGAATATGAATGGTGGATTTCTTGATTTAGTGCAAATAAATATCTGTGAGTTTAATGAGATTGCTACTACGGATCAAAAATTATTATTTCATAACTTTCATTGATGATTCATGTAGATACTATTATGACTATTTAATTAAAAGTAAAGATGAGGCATTAGATAAAATTAAATTCTTCAATATAGAAGTTGGAACACAAACTAGTAGAATACTTAAACGATTAAGGTCAGATATGGAAGGAGAGTATTGCTCAAATTTCTCTTAATTTTCTTTTTAATTTTGTGGTATAGTTCTTGAGATTAATGCTCCTTATTCACCACTATCCAATGGGATATCTGAACATAAGAATTGAACCCGAATAAATATGGTTAACACTTACTCCAGTCCTCAGGTCTACCTAACTTTTTGTAGGGGGAATCTTTGAATACAACTTTCCATGTTCTAAATACCATTTCCCATACATAAAGAAGTCATTCATTTGAGAAATGAAGAGGGAGAAAACTGAGACTCAAATATCTTTGAGTGTGGGGGTGCCTTACTAATGTACTTGTCCCTGAACACAAAGTGAATAAATCAGGACCAAACATAGTTGATGACATTGTATTGGGTTATGTAGTGGCAAGTTATTGCTATATATTCTTGATTGTAAAATCCCAAATCTTAGGCATAATAAAATTGTACAACTACGTGATGCTACATTATTTGAGAAAGTATTTCCCTTAAAATATGATATGACCAAAGAAATGCGTCAAGAGGATTCATTAACTATAGGTTCCACTCTCGAGTACATGGAACGAATGACGAATGTGGGGGTGACACAAAACAAAATATTTCTAAGTCTGATGATGTTGAAGAAATGGTTGAACCAAGGAGAAGTAAACAACCTAGGACATCCAAGGATCTCAGATGTGAATTTCTCACTTATAATATTGAGGATGATCCTATATCTTTCAAACAAGCCAAGGATTATCTAGAAGATAAGATTTTGAAATAAGTCGTTACCAATGAGATCCGATCAATAATCTCAAATGGAACTTGGGAATTAGTAGGTTTACCTCCTAGTTGTTTAGTAGTTTGATGCAAGTAGATATTAAAGAAGAAACTTCAAGCAGACATGAAAATCAATAAGTATAAATATAAATTGGTTTCTAAGGGTTACACATAAAGGTAAGGAATAAATACTTTGATACCTATTCTCATTTCCTATATGACCACAATTCGATTTCTTATATCATTGGCTTCCAATTATTATATTTTTATCCATCAGATGGATAAAGATGACATTATTACACAGTTATATGTTAGTGGAGATATATATATGGAACAACCTGGGGGATTTGTGGCGTGACAAAGTGGATTTTAGCATAAGAATGAATTAATTAATCTTTTGAACCATGTGTATTCACTCAGAACTCAAATGATTTTTCTCGACTCCTAAATCAATGTTGAGACTCAAATTTGAAATATGGTGATCAATGTGAACTTTATACACATTATACCACCTTAAATTTGATTAATTCATCACCTTGTACAAAGAAAGAAAATTAATCCATAAAAGTTCATCATATGGTTCTAAAACGTTTTCTAAATGTTCTAAATAATTTTGTGAAGCTATGATCCAAATTTCATCTCATTTGGACATTCCTACTATTTACTACAATTTCTTGAAGTTTTATGCTAAAAATCCCTTCATTTGCTTTTTAATTGTCTTTTCTACGTCAGCTATCCAGGGCAAGGCATCAAGGGAAAATTTGGGCCCTTTGATCCACCCACGTGGATTGCAGCCCAGATCGTGTGGCTGAGAGGTTGTCTCCTACCTCCCACTGATTGCAGGGAGGAGACAAGCTAGCCTTAATGGCCGATCTCCCGCGTACGACCGCGATTCAAGTTTCGAAGTGAGCCAAATTGTTCCTCTCATGAATTCGAATTGATCTAGCCCTACTTTGACCACCAATAGTGCTCTAACTACCCTCCAAAACACCTTCCTCACCTCCCCCTCTCACACCGGTGGCCATGGCTGCCACCAAAGATAGATCAAGCCCTAAGCTTAATCCTAGTGCTATAAAAGGACCCCCAATGGATCGCCATAGTCACACCTTGCAAGAACCCTTGATCTTGCTCTCTGTTTGGTCTTGAACTTCCCCAATTTTATCCTTCTTCCTCCTACAGCTCGGATGGCACCACCATATAGCCTGTCTTGGGCATCTCACCTCTTTACCCTCTCGCCTCATATAAAAACTTCCATCACCCTCGCGGGGTCATGAAAGAGATGGGAGGCAGCCTCGCCACCTCCATCAATGCCTCTTCCTCCTAAACCTCCCCTACACCGGCGGGCTCCTCTGTCACATCCCTGGGATCATGAGGGACCTTACATGATGAGGAGAAACAACATAGAACACTCGGTCCAAGAAAACCCAAACGGGTCGAAGACCCAGCTAGACCAGCATTTTGACTGACTAATTGAGGGATTGAACCCGTGAACTGAGTTTGGACAGGCCCTGTGTGCTAGCAAGTCACAAGGACTATGTATATAGATCTGGACCATTGCTTGCACATCCAACGACCCTCATATTTCATAATTAATGTATTTATTTCCGTCTCTACTCGAAATTGCAATTAATAGTCAGATCTTGTTTTAATCATAATAAATGCATCCTAGATCCAAAAATTACAAACAAATAGTCAATTTTGATCAAAAAAATCCAATGGATCGTTTAAAAATACTTGTCAAGTCTGATTATAAACGATACTCACCGATATACCTAAATATTGATCTCTTGCTTATGTAATTGGTCTAAATGACTCTAATTATGGTTAATCTTGACTAAACACTGAAAACCCTAATTCTTGACTCTAATGTTCATATTGAGACTCTAAAATCATACTTGACCCATTAGTGATCTAGATCTATATTCGTTGACTTGATTCAATATTGAATATGATGATGACATCTTTATATTATTATTTTGATCTAAATCTTGTGGCATATTTTGATATATCAACCTAATACTTGATCTCTGATTTACTTCTTATATTAATCAAAACTTGATCTGATCTTGAATTCCAATTATGCTAAGTATCATGTTAATAAACTAGATTTTTGATGATGACTTGGATAATGACCATAAATTAGGGTTAACACATATGATCCTAGAAAATCTAGGTAAGTCATTCACACTCAAAAATACTTGACACTTGAAATAATGTTGGACATATTGAAATATTGATTGATTATAAGTGAAGGACCCAAACCTATGGTTGACACAGGAAAAGTGTAACCCTAATATTGAATATTGAAACATGATATTCTAAACATCATGATCTTGACTCTTGATCCAATCTTGATGATTTAGGATCTGACTCAAAGGGTTGACTTGTTGAGATCTTACTCTAAGTCATTGGTGAAAGGTACACTATTATACCTTCTCTTTGGTTATAATGAAGATACTTTTTATGTATCTCTTGATTATGTACTTGGATGTATACTTGGTTGAGCTATTGTTCCCTATTGATTAGGATTCTATATTTCTTATATTATATTTTGAGACAAAATGGAAAACATAAATGACATTACCATTATGACTACTCGTATATTGATAATGATGATGATGATATCTATAATGTTAATAATGTTGATATTGAGTGCAAGCAACCCCTCATTCGGAGGTGGACTTGTACATTGACATCCTATCTCCTATGGTGAGAAGGATCCTGGTGATCTCCCCATCGTGTTGGGTTAACAAAGTCACACAAAATATATAAGCATGCTTATTGATTACAACATAATGGGAACTCATAATAAAAATCGAATCGTTTGAAAAACTTGTGGAATAATGTTTGATTTTTTTTCTTCAAATTTCTCACTATACTTTTGAAATATAAGTCCTACCAAGTACACTAATTTTGTTATAAACCATTTTACTTGTTTTTATAGTGTATCATGCAGTTGCATTGACTTTGCGTCTTGATTTTGTGCAAACATTTAAATCTTGACTATATTGCTTTCGCACTCACATAATATGATGACAAAGACTGATCTACAATATATCCTATATTGGGTTAGTTTGTTCTTTAAATATCCAGTTTTTTGAGTTATTATTTCTTATTGTATATGTCAATTTGTAAGATCCTTTCGTGCCACTCAAGGACGGGCACTTCAATCCCTGTACCACTGTCTTGGCAGTTAGATTGGGATTGGGGTAAGAGGGGTTCCATGACAGTTGGTATCAGATCTTACACACTCCCATACACTTTAAGTAAATAATTTCTCAAGTCTCTTACATCTAAGAAACCCTAAAGTCCATAATGGTGAAAATTGAGGTGTCTAGGCTCGGGTCCTAGCATAATTTCTCCTATCCATCTTCACAGTGGCTGAGATCCCTGGCTCTACCTAGCCTTAATTGATCTAGAACTGGACCCAAATGTTCTCTTATGATACCTTAGAGAGTCTTCTAGCATCTCATCTCTTATTCAAGGACTATCCTAAGTCACCCATGTAGATGAAGATTAGGTAGTCTTCTCATCTCCTCATATGGTCCCTTATTGTGACCTTTTACCACCTGATGTCTTGATTATGGGTAGCTTATGCATGGGAAAAATGAATATCACTAAAATTTGAAAGTTGATACCATGATATGACCTTAATTTGAAATTTTGATTTTGATCAATGAAACTTGAATACTCATGTATGACCTTTCATACCATGCAAACTCAATTTAACCAAAATTAGACTGCATTCTCCCTTTGTTTGAGGTAAATGACAAAATTCTGATATAAGGATGATTTATACCTTATTGTTGATAAGGTCCCTATTGATTGAATCCATGTTATCAGTTGTTGACTAAACCTAAAACCTAGATAAACATACTCTTACCATATTTTTATACACATCATGATTATGCCATCAAGTTATTAATCTTAATGACTCACAAAATCATGATCTAAGAAGCAATTTTTCTTATTGGGTATTGATGCCTTTTGCAATCTCGATTTTGCTATGATGAGAACGAACCTAAATCATGCAACTATTTTGAAGGAAAGGAATGCAAATCTTGACATTATTGCCCTATTATGATCTTGAATTTTGATCTAATGATCTTGATAATGTGATTTGACCATCAATGCTCTCTCTATTTAAATAAGCTCAATGGATCATGACCAATGTTAGTAATGTTCTAGATTAGGGTGGTAGTTGACTCACTACTCCTCTAACCTAGGTCACATCCCTATTTTGACTACCTCTAAATTTTTGTATTGTTGATTATTTAGAGTTTGGAAAGGTATTCCCTTTCACCCTATTTGGATTGGTTTACCTAAGCCTAATAGGTTAAACCCATGGTTGATACTCGATCTTGAATATTGATTTAATAATGACCTTGATATATGAAAATGTTGACTATAGCTTGTGGTTGACTTCCTAGATAGACCTAGGTCTAGATCATTCTTCAACCTTGGATACCATGATAATGAAATGTTGATAGGCTTGAATATATTGCTCTAATATTGTTGATTGATGAATAGTATCTCCTAAGGTCTAAATAGGAATCTAAACCCTATATTTGGAATATTTATACATTTGATCTTGATGTCTAAACTTCAACTCTTGATATTGATGTACATAATTTTTAAACATGACATGGATCTTGAGACCACACTCGATATATGAATAGTGACTTTCATAAATCCCCAAATTTGGAATTTTGAAATGATGACTATTCTGACTCTCTCGATTTATGACTTAGGGTTTAGCTCTCATCAGGAATAGGGTGGGACCTCCCATTGATTTTAAGCTTAAACATCATGATATTGAAAGTATGATGTTGCCTCAAATTGTTGAAATATGAAATCATGGATGTATAACCCCACCCAGGCTGATGTAGAAGCTAGGACCCTGAGATTTTGGGATTGAAAGTCTCCTTGTATACTTGATTCAAGATATCTATTTTCTTGGCCTAAAATATGATCTCTCCAAATTTGTGACCAATAGGATGCTTTCCATATAAGTGAATCATATGATGACTTTGAATAATATATGCATTGACCTTGATACTCAATTGCTCGATGATGAAATGATATTGGTACCAAGTTGGCTATGATATGAGACATGGAATTCCAATTATGATTATTGGACTATTTAAGCTTTCAGGACATAATTTTGATTATATAATTGATGACACTTCAGTATTTGAGGATATGACTCAAGTTGAATATTCCCAACATTTTGAGGATGTTTTTGAAGTATGGGGACAAAATTCCTTTTTAAGGAGGGAAGGATGTGACAAAGTGGATTTTAGCATAATAATGAATTAATTACTCTTTTAACCCTTATATATTCACTCATGAACACAAATTATTTTTCTTGACTCCTAAATCAATGTTGATACTCAAATTCAAAATATGGTGATCAATGTGAACTTTATACACATTATAACACCTTAAATTTGATGAATTCATCACCTTGTCCAAAGAAAGAAAATTGATCGATCAAAGTTCATCATATGGTTTTAAAACATTTTCTAAATGTTCTACACATTTTTTGAAACTATAGTCCAAATTTCACCTCATTTGGACATTCCTACTGTTTACTACAATTTCTTGAAGTTTTATGCTAAATATCCCCTCATTTACCTTTTTGATTCGCTTATCCATGTCAGCTATCCAGGGCAAGGAATCAGGGGAGATTTTGGGTCCAAGGAGCCACTCACGCAGATTGCAGCCCAGATCGAGTGGATGAGAGGTTGTCTCCTACCCCCTGCTGATTGCGGGGAGGAGACAAGCCGACCTTAATGGTCGATCTCCCTCCTACGACCGCGATTCATGTTTCAAAGAGAGCCAAATTGCTCCTCTCATGAATTCGAATTGATCTAGCCCTACTTTGACCACCAATAGTGCTCTGACCTCCTATCAAAACACCTTTCTCACCTCCCCCTCTCTAACTGGTGGCCATGGCTGCCACCAAAGATAGATGAAGACCTAAACCAAATCCATGTGCTATAAAAGGACCCCAATGGATCACCATAGTCACACCTTGCAAGAACCCTTGCTCTTTCTCTCTATTTTGGCCTCAAACTTCCCCAATTTTCTCCTTCTTCCTCCTACAGCTCATATGGCACCGCCGCATAGCCTGTCTTGGGCATCTTACTTCTGTAGTCTCTCACCTCAAATAAACACTTCCATCACCCTTGTGGGGTCACGACAGAGCTAGGCAGCAGCCTCACCACCTGCTTCGGTGCCTCCTCCTACTAAACATCCCCTACACTGGTGGGCTCCTCTTACGCTTCCCTAGGGTCATGAGGGACCTTACGTGAGGAGGATAAACATCATAGACTGCTCGGTCCAAGAAAACCCAAACGGGTCGAAGACCCAGCTAGACCAACATTTAGACCGACTAATTGAGGGATTGAACCCATGAACCGAGTTTGGACTGAACCTGTGAGCTAGCAAGTCACAAGGACTATGTAGCTAGATCTGGAACATTTCTTATGCATCCAACGACCCTCATATTTTGTAATTAAGGTGTTTATTTCCCTCTCTGCTTGAAATTGCAATAAATAGTCAATCTTGTTTTAATCATAATAAATGCATCCTAGATCCAAAAATTACAAACAAATAGTCAATATTAATTAGAAAAATCCAATGGATCATTTAAAAATACTTGTGAATCCTGATTCTAAATTATTCTCACTGATATACCATAGTCATGATCTCTTTCTTATGTAAATGGTCTAAATGACTCTAATTGTGGTTAATCTTGACTAATCGTTTAAAACCCTAATTATTGACTCTAATGTTCATATTGAGGCTCTAAAATCATACTTGACCTATTAGTTATCTAGATCTATATTTGTTGATTTGATTCAATCTTCAATATGATGATGACATCTTAATATTATGATTGATCTAAATCTTGTGTCATATTTTGATCTATCAACCTAATACTTGATTTCGAAATTACTCCTTGTATCAATTGAAACTTGATCTGATCTTGAATTCCAATTATGCTAAGTATCATTTTGATAAACTAGACATTTGATGATGACTTGTATAATGACCATAAATTAGGGTTAACACATATGATCCTAGAAAACCTAGGTAAGTCATTCACACTAAAAAATACTTGAAACTTGAAATATTGTTGGACATATTGAAATATTGATTGATTATAAGTGAATGACCCAACCCTAAGGTTGACATAGGAAAAGTGTAACCTTAATATCGAATATTGAAACATGATATTCTAAACAACATGATCTTGACCCTTGATCCAATATTAATGATTTAGGATATGACTGAAAGGGTTGTCTTGTTGAGATCTTACTCTAAGTCTTCGGTGAAAGGCACGCTATTATACCTTCTCTTTGGTTGTAATGAAGATATTTTTTATGTATCTCTTGATTATGTACTTGGATATATACTTGGTTGAGATATTGTTCACTATTGATTAGGATTCTGTATTTCTTATATTATATTTTGAGACAAATTGGAAGACATAAATGACATGCCCATTATGACTTCCTGTATATTGATAATGATGATGATGATATTGATAATGTTGATAATGTTGATATTGAGTGCGAGCAACCCCTCATTCAGAAGTGGACTTGTACGTTGACCTCCTATCTCCTATGGTGAGAAGGAGCCTGGTGACCTCCCCATCGCATTGGGGTAATAGAGTCACACAAAATATATAAGCATGCTTATAGATTACAACATAATGGGAACTCATAATAAAAATGGAATCGTTTGAAAAACTTGTCGAATAACTTTTTTTCTCCAAATTTCTCACTATACTTTTGAAATATAAGTCCTACCAAGTACATTAGTTTTGTTATAAACCATTTTACTTGTTTTTTTATAGTGTACCGTGCAATTGCATTGATTTTGTGTCTTGATTTTAGGCAAACATTGAAATCTTGACTATATCGCTTCCGCACTCATATACTCTGATGACAAAGACTGATCTACAATATCTCCTATATTGGGTTAGTTTGTTCTTTAAATATCTAGTTTTTGAGTTATTATTTCTTATTGTATATGCCAGTGTGTTAGATCCTATCGGGCCATTTAGGGACGGGCGCTTCAATCCCTTTACCATTGTCTAGGCAGTGAGATTGGGATTGGGGTAAGAATGGTTCCATGACATGTGGGTTGTGGGATGAGTCTTAAGTGTGTAAACTTGTTAAGTCATCATATGACTTGAAACAAGCCCTAACCAATGACATGATAAGTTTGATTGTGTGATATCATTGTTTGACTTTGTTTTTAATGATTTTGATAAGTGTGTTTACTAAAAAAATGTCAATAATGGGTTCATTCTGATATGTTCTAATGTAGATGATATCGTAATTTTTAGATCTAATATGAAAGTAGTAAACGAGACAAAGTCATTCTTATTTAGCAAGTTTGAGATGAAGGATATGGGTGTCGTTGATGTGATTTTAGGGATACAAATCATAAGGTATGCTGGTGGTATAACTCTCTCACAATCTCACTCTATTGAGAACGTACTTGAGAGATTTGAGTACACATCATGTAAACCTGTTATGACTCCATATGATTCATCCAAGGCCTTGTTCAACAATGATACTAGAACTCTAGTGTCTCAATTATGATACTCTCAAATTATTAGAAGTTTGATGTATCTTGTGAACTGAACATGACCAGATATAGCGGTTGCCATAAGTCAGTTAAGTAGATACACTAGTTGTCCCAACAAGACCCATTGGGAAGCTCTTGATAGAGTATTGAGGTATATCAAGGGAACTTGTTCCCTTGGGCTACATTATGGAAGATATTCTTATGTAGGCAAAGGATATAGTGATGCATGTTGTATTGCCATGGACTCTCAGAGAAATGGTGTCTCGAGATATGTATTCCTATTTGGTTGAGGTGTTATTGTATGGAGGTATAAGAAACATATAATTTTGTCCCAGTCTACTTTTGAGGCCGAGTTGTGTCCGTTGGATGAAACTAGATTGGAAGCTGAATAACTGTATGGACTTATGTCATGTTTGCCCTTGCAATTTCAACTCACTGTGAAAGCACTAACCATTGCTAATATAAAGTGTATCAAGCACAATAAAAAAATAGCAAAGACATATCCAAGTCAGACTCAAGTCTGTAAGGGAATTAGTTTCTAATGGGGCCATGCTTGTGGACTACACAGGTACCAAAGATAATACAACTGATCCTTTTATTAAAGGTCTTAACCTAGCCTTAGTTGAGAAATTCAAGTTGGGGATGGGAATGAAGCCCATTTATATTCACAACCAGTAGAAACTCAACCCAAAAGAGTGGATATCCCACAAATTGGGCTCAATATGGTAATAACAAGTTGTCGAGTGAATCATATGACAATATAACTGTTCATTGATGCTTCTTGCATCTATATGTCTATCCCCTAGGAAACCTATTAGTGTCATGGTTGTAAGTCAGTAAGTGATTAGTCTTTGAATGGCATCAAGTCTTAGGATAGGATGCATGTAGTACATTCATGGAGACTCCAACTAAATGATTGATGTTGTGTCGATCATAACATGGGAAATGGGTTGTTCTCTATATCAATCATGACATGTTTTGAATGCATGTCCTTAATGCATCATATTTGTTTTCTGCCCTGTCTTTATTTTGTTGTTACCAACCGATACTCTTTCTCTCAAGGTTCAGGTTTAAGACTTTTTTTCACCTAGTTCATATGGGAGTCAAAGTTGGATAACTTAGGCATGGTTCAAACGAAAAGATACCTACTGAAATAAAATATCAAGTACTGTGTGGTAAGACACACTACACATTAGACTTTGTGGGGGACTGTTGGATAAAATGGATGTATGCCATTTATCTACATGGGATAAGCCCATTGTAGGTCCAACTAATACATAAGGAGGGTGGAGGAAAAAGTAGTTTATTCTTTTGTGCAAATGAGGAATATGACTAGGAAATTATCTTCCATCTTCCATCTTTGTTTTTTGCACAAAATGATAATTACTTAGTTAATTAATATTTTATTTAATTAATGCTTTCCATATTGAAGATAAACTCCTTGTTTTCCTTATTTATTATAAAGAGGTGTTTTCCTTCTTAATTGGAAAGGGACTCATTATTTTCCTTATTAGTCGAAAAGATGTGTTTTCTTTCTTAATAAGAAAGGGACACTATCACAGAACCATTCTTACCCCAATCCTAATCCCACTTCCTAGACAGTGGTAAAAGGGTTGAAGCGCCCACCCCTAAGTGGACCGATAGGATCTAACACACTGCATATACAATAAGAAATAATAACTCAAAAAATCAAGAAATTTAAAGAACAACTAACCCAAAATGGAGATATAGCTGATTTATTCTTATCATCAGAGTATATGAGTGCGGAAGCGATATAGTCAATATTCCAATATTTGCCTAAAATCAAGAAAATCAAGACACAAAGTCAATGCAATTGCATGGTACACTATATAAAAATAAGTAAAATGTTTTATAACAAAATTAGTGTACTTATCAAGACTTATATTTCAAAAGTATAATGAGCAATTTGAAAAACCAAAAGTTATTCGACAAGTTTTTCAAATGATTCAAGTTCTATTATGAATTCCCATTATGATGTAATTCAAGAAGCATGCTTATATATTTTGTGTGACTCTATTACCCCAACGTGATGGGGAGGTCACCAGGATCCTACTCACCATAGGATATATGAGGTCAATGTACAAGTCCACCTCCAAATGAGGGGTTGCTTGCATTCAATATCAACATTATCAACATTATCGACATCATCATCATCATTATCAATATAAGGGAAGTCATAATGGGCATGTCATTTATGTTTTCCAATTTGTCTCAAAATATAATATAAGAAATATGGAACCCTAATCAATAGGGAATAATATCTCAACCAAGTACGTAGCCAAGTACACAATCAATAGATACATAAAAAGTATCTTCATTACAACCAAAGAGAAGGTATAATAGCATACCTTTCACCGAGGATTTTGAGTACAACTCTCAACAAATCAACCATTTGAGTCAGATCCTAAACCACAATGTTTGGATCAAAGGTCCATATGATGATATTTTAAGATCATATTTCAATATTTGAGATTGGGTTTACACTTTTCTTTTGTCAACACTTACTTAGGTTTTCTAGGATCATATGTGTTAACCCTAATATATGGTCATTATCCAAGTCATCATCAAATTTCTAGTTTATCAACATGATACTTAGCATAATGGGAATTCAAGATCAGATCAACTTTCGATTAATATAAGGAGTAAATCAGAGATCAAGTATTAAGTTGATAGATCAAAATATGCCACAAGATTTAGATCAATCACAATATTAAGATGTCATCATCATATTCAAGATTGAATCAAGTCAACAAATATAGATCACTAATGGGTCAAGTATGATTTTAGAGTCTCAATATGAACATTAGAGTCAAGAATTAGGGTTTTCAGTTTTTAGTCAAGATTAACCACAATCAGAGTCATTTAGACCAATTACATAAGCAAGAGATCAAGATTTAGGTATATCCGTGAGCATTGTTTAGAATCATGCTTCACAAGTATTTTTAAATGATCCATTGGATTTTTTTGATCAAGATTGACTATTTGTTTGTAATTTTTGGATCTAGGATGCATTTATTATGATTAAAACATGATCTGACTATTTATTGAAATTTCGAGCAGAGAGGGAAATAAATACCTTTATTATGAAATAAGAGAGTCGTTGGATGCACAAGAAATGTTCCAGATCTAGACACATAGTCCTTGCGACTTGCTAGCTCACATGGTCGGTCCAAACTCGGTTAACGGGTTCAATCCCTCAATTAGTCAGTCCCAATGTTGGTCTAGCTGGGTCTTTGGCCCGTTTGGGTTTTCTTGGACTGAGAGATCTGTGTTGTTTCTCCTCCTCACATAAGGTCCCTCATGACCCCAGGGATGCGGTGGAGGATCCCACCAGTGTAGGGGAGGTTTATGGGGAAGAGGCATCGATGGAGGTGGCAAGGCTACTTCCCAACTCTGTCGGGACCACGCGAGGGTGATGGAAGTGTTTATTTGAGGCAAGAGGATACAAAGGTGAGATGCCCAAGACGGTCTATGCGGTGGTGCCATCCGAGCTGCAGGAGGAAGAAGGAGAAAATTGGGGAATTTTGAGGCCAAAACAGAGAGCAAGAGCAAGGGTTCTTGCAACGTGTGACTATGTCGATCCATTGGGGGTCATTTTATAGCACTAGGATTAGGTTTAGGGCTTGATCTATCTTTGGTGGAAGCCATGGCCACCAATGTGAGAGGGGAGGCAAGGAAGGTGTTTGGGTAGCTAGTCAAAGCACTATTGGTGGTCAAAGTTGGGCTATATCAATTCAAATTCATGAGAGGAGCAATTTGTCTCACTTTGAAACTTGAATCGCGGTCGTAGGCAAGAGATCGGCCATTATGGCTGGCTTGTCTCCTCCCCGCAATTAGCGGGAGGTAGGAGACAACCTCTCAGCCACTCGATCTGGGCTACAATCTGTGTGGGTGGATCCAAGGGCCCAAAATAGCCCCTGATGCCTGCCCTGGATAGCAGATGTGGAAACGCCAATTAAAAAGGCAAATGAAGGGATTTTTACCATAAAACTTCAACAAATTGTAGTAAATAGAAGGTATAGAAATATTGTGTTATTTACTTATTCTACTGTGTTTTTTCTCCTACTACTTTATTGTATTAGTCCCATATTGCTCCCTTGTATATGTGTCTCAACTCTCTGTAGCTATATAAGAGAGTACCATGTAAACCTTTTTCCTCACTGAATAAGAAATTCCATTTCTCTCTATATGGTATCAAGAGAAGGATCCTTTGTTCCCCGCTCACCCATTCAACCATGACGTAAGACCTCCCCCTCGCCTTCCGCCACCCCTCCCTCCACCCGACGACCCCCTCACCACCGTCGCCCTCTCTTCCTACCCTCTCTCTCTCTCCTTCCACCAACCATCTTCCCCCTTTCCCCTACCGCCACCCCTCTTCCACCACCACCGCCTTCCGCCTCCACCAGCCCCCCCCCCCCCCCCCCGCCGCCGCCCGCCGCCTCCACCCACTGTCGTCTTACCCGCAACCACCACCTCCTGCCTCTACTCCCCTTCCTACCCCCGCCACCACCAATCCACCCTGCTTCTGCCTCCCCTTCCTACCCCTCCACCCTCCTAGCCTCTCTTCCTCACTACTGCAACTGGAGTGACCGGGACAATCATAATGAAGATCGCTCCTGGATTAAGCACGACAAGCCAGCTTGGCCTAACCAGGCTGCTACAGAAACTGCTGCCGACTCTACCCCTGACACATCTACTGCTCCAGCTAACACCGACTGGTTACGTTCGGAGTTCAAGAAGATGTTCTAGGAATGTCTCACACAAATTCCATCCTCGTCTACACCAGGACCCTCTGCCATGCTTGCCTCTCCATCATCTGGTAACAAACATTGGTGCATTGACTCAGGTGCATCCACTCATATGGCCGGTGATCTTCATCTTTTTTTGAGTCTCAATAAAAGTACTCCTATATCATCTGTTATTGTTGCAAATGGATCCAAAACTGTTGTTCATGGCACTGGCACGGTTCTGATTTCACCAAAATTGCACTTGAATTCTGTTTTATATATTCCAAAGTTTCCTATTAATTTATTGTCCATTAGTAAGATGATTAAACAACTCAAGTGCTCTATTAAATTTGATCCTTCTGGATGTATTTTGAAGGATCTCCGCAAAAAGACGAGGATTGGTTCGGGCCATGAAGGACCAGATTGGCTATATTATCTGGATGGACCTCCTACTGCTGCGGCTATGCTATCTACTTCAGTGAAGGGATTACAGTGGCACTTTCTCCTGGTCCATCCATCTGCTGCCAAATTAAAGCATTTATTTCCTACTATATCTGAGAATAATTTTTGTTGTGAAACTTGTGTTTTGGAAAAACAAACTCGGTCTGTTTTTCCTGCTAAGAAAGTTATTGCTTTTAAAGAAATTTTTGACCTGGTTCATGTTGATATTTGGGTACCGTGCTCTGTATCCAGTCACTCGGGTGTGAAATATTTTATGACCTTTATTGATGATTATTCTCACACTACATGGTTGTTTTTGCTTAAAGGTCAGGATACTGTGTTAGATACTATTCACACCTTCTTTGCTGAAATTCACACTCAATTTAATTGACCTATTAAAAATTTTCGTACTGATAATGCACTGGAATTCATGCAACAATCTGTTACATCTTTTTGTGCTTCCCGAGGAACCATACATCAGACCACTTGGCCTTACACCCCTCAACAAAATGGCGTTACTGAAAGAAAAAACCATCACCTTCTTGAGGTTTCTCGCACCCTTCTCATACACTACAAAGTACCCCATCACTTCTGGCCTGAAGCTGTCTCTATGGCATGCTATCTTATCAATTGCATGCCTTCTTCTATTTTGAAAAATCATGTCCCATACGCCATTTTGTTTCCTGATAAACCCTTATTTTCTCTACCTCCTCACATTTTTGGGAGTACTTGTTTTGTAAAACATCTTCGTGCTGGCCTCACCAAACTTGTTGCTCTCTCAGTCAAATGTGTGTTTCCGAGATATTCCCGTACTTAGAAAGGCTACCACTATTTTGATCCTATTAAAAGACAGTGGTTTGTTAGTGCGGATGTGACCTTTTTTGAGCATATGCCTTACTATTCTACTGATGGTGAAAAATTGTCGGCTGATATTATGGCTACCACACCGTTACCATTAGTTATTGAGGAATTACCAGCTCCTGATGTGTCTCAAGAATGCCCATTGCAAGTCTATCGATGCCGGTCAAAGAACATCAATGCTTCTCAAGCCCCGGCCGAACCAAATCATGCGTTTGCGGTTGATCCACCATCCACTAAGGTATTTTCTGACCTAGATCTTCCTATCAGTTTAAGGAAAGGTGTTCACTCATGTACTCAACATCCTATTAGTAATTTATTTTCATCTGACAATCTCTGTGGTAGCTTTGCTTGTTTCACTTTTGTTTTGTCTGCTGTGACAATTCCTAAATCAGCCGAAGAGGAACTTCACCATCCTTCCTGGAAACATGCTATGGAGCAGGAAATGCATGCACTTTGTGATCAACAGACATGGGATCTGGTTGATCGTCCCTCTTCATTCCATACTATTGGTTGCCACTGGATTTTTACTATTAAATATCAATTAGATGGTACCATTGAACATCTGAAAGCCCGATTGGTTGCGAAAGGATATACTCAAACATATGGATTTGATTATTTTGAAACTTTTTCTATAGTCACACGCTTAAATTCTGTTCGTATTCTGATATCTATTGTTTTGAATAAAGACTGGCCTCTATTTCAACTTGATGTCAAAAATTCTTTTCTATATAGGGATCTACAGGAGGAGATCTACATGGAGCAACCTCTGGGATTTGTTTCTCATGGGGAGTCTGCTGATAAAATCTATAAACTAAGAAAGGCAATTTATGGTCTGAAACAAAGCCCACGTGCATGGTTTGACAAGCTGAGTCAGATCTTAATTACCTTTGGCTTTCGGCGTTCACAATCTGATCATTCTGTATTTATTCGTAAAACTGCAGTAGGGTTGGTCATCTTTATTGTGTATGTTGATGATATTGTCTTATCTGGAAGTGACAGTCAGGGATATAGGCAACCAAAAAGTATTTAGCACAACACTTCATCACCAAAGACCTAGGGAAACTATGATATTTTCTAGGCATTGAAGTTGCTAGATCTTCTACAGGACTATGCCTGTCACAGAGGAAATATGTTCTTGATCTTTTGTAGGAGACAGGCATGCTGGGTTGCAAGCCAGCCAACACTCCTCAGGATCCCAATATCAATTGGGATAATGATACTTCTCCTCCTTATGCTGATCATCAATAGTTTAGGAGACTGGTTGGAAAACTTATCTATTTGACTGTTACTAGAGATGACTTGACTGCTGTTGTAGGATTCATAAGACGGTATCTTGATAAACCCCAGCAATGCCACTAGGATGCTATTTGTCACATCTTATGACATCTCAAAAGCTCTCCAGGGAAAGGTCTTCTGTACAAAAAGCATGGTCATTGCAATTTATCTGGATTATCTGATTCTGACTATGCAGGAAGTCGATCTAATAGGAAATCTACATCTGGATATTGCACCTTTGTGGGAGGAAATCTGGTTACATGGTGTAGCAAAAAGCAAACAGTTGTTTCCCGATCTAGTGCAGAGGCATAATATAGAGCCATGGCTCATACTGCATGTGAGCTCCTGTGGGTCTGTGATCTTCTGAATGAGTTTGATATCACCTCTTCTAGCCCCATTCCTATGCTCTATGACAATAAGGCTTCCATTTTCATTGTGAGCAACCACACCTTTCATGAAAGAACAAAACATATTGAGGTTGATTGCCACTTCGTTAGGGAGAAAGTTTTGTCTGGACATATTTGCACTCCATATCTCAGCACTGAGAAGTATCTTGCAGACATCTTCACCAAAGTACTACCTAAAGCTTGCTTCCAGATTTTGATTGACAAGCTGGGCTTATTCGACGTCTACACTCCATCTTGAGGGGGAGTATAGAAATACTGTGTTATTTACTTATTTTGCTATTTTTTTTCTCCTACTACTTTATTGTATTAGTCCCATATTGCTCGCTTGTATATGTGTCTCAACTCTTTGTAGCTATATAAGAGAGTACCCTGTAAACCTTTTTACTCACTGAATAAGCAGTTCCATTTCTCTCTATAGTAGGAATGTCCAAATGAGATGAAATTTGGACCATAGCTTCACAAAATTGTGTAGAACATTTAGAAAAGGTGTTCAAACTATATGATGAACTGTGATGGATCAATTTTCTTTCTTTGGACAAGGTGATGAATTAATCAAATTTAAGGTATTATAATGTGTATAAAGTTCACATTGATCACCATATTTAGAATTTGAGTCTCAACATTGATTTAGGAGTCAAGAAAAATAATTTGAGTTCATGAGTGAATATACAAGGGTTAAAAGAGTAATTAATTCATTCTTATGCTAAAATCCACTTTGTCATAGACTCCTTATTTTCCTTGTTACTTGGAAAGAGACTCTTCATTATCCTTTTTACATATGTAAGAGAAATTGTGTGATCTTGTCTGACTAAGAATAGGATGTGGGATGTTGAAAGGGTTACAAATAAGTCTTTGGTCATTAGGGTTAAGAACACACACACACAAATAAGATTCAGATATAACTGCTGTCGTTCACATGGGAGAAAACCCTTGTCCCAAAAACTTATCTTGCCTCTACTTTCACTCCAAAAGTTCCTCATGGAGATTCATATCCTTTGTGAAGCTTGTCCATCCTTCCTTCACTCATAGATGCACACTACCCGTGGTGGTACCCACAATCAATGGGATTTAATGGTAGTGCACCTTAAACGTCGTCAATGACATTATTCTACTATATGTTCGTGATTGAATTGACTAGAAGATCACCACTCATCCAGGAGGATTACGAGCCACTATTTTCATTTATCATTATGTCATGTTACTCAACGGACGATCTAGTCAAGAGTTCCTAACTCTATTTTTGTTTTCTATTTTCCTACTGTGTTTGTTCTATGTATTTTTGATGTAGATATGGCCTAGAATTGTTAATTAATATTGCAACTATTGCTTCTACATGTAAGGAAATAAAAATTTATATTCAACAAAAGTTTACCTACTCATACTCAAATTCAATTTGGAAAGGCCATTTACATCACAATTGATTTTTTTGATTGATTTCCTTCACGGTAACAAATCCACATCCAATTCAATTGATTGGATAAATAGCTTCATTAACATTATGTACTTGTCAATCCCTATAAATGGCACTTCCTTTGGTTACTTTTTTAGCTCTAATGGGCTTACGTAGGGGACCCTCTTTCTTCTAGACTACTCCTTCTAGTCTGATAAAATTAGCCATCAAAACAACATTATGGACAACATCGAGGCCATGGACAATATGATAGAAGTATCATCCCAAATTTCAATGATAATATTATTTTTCTTAAACCTAAAAAATACAATTTGACCACTATTATCCACATTTTCAGCATAATCATACACCTCATTGAACTATAATTTAATATTTCTTAATCCTTGATGTTCTATATTTATGTTCCTAATATGAGGCGCTCTGATTTAACCATACCCTACATATTCATGGATAAACCTTTCCTATAAATTACATTTGGGCTCCTTCTACTCTACTAACTTAACAACTAAATTCAGACTCATGTCTTATAAAAATGAAAACTAATTAGTTTCTTGGTAGGCTAGATTTTTAATTCATGTTGGTAGACTTAATCTAGTGAATGTATCCTATCAAATATGAAATATTACTTTGTAACACACATATCTAAGGAACTATTGAAAAGTTCATCAACAAGATTCAATGACTCTTTCTTTCATCTTATGCATATATGAAAAAACATATATATCTAGTAAACTAGACTACGTTCCACAAACCAAAACTTAATTTTTGTCGGGTTATTGTTAACTTTTGAATTCACTCTCGTTGCTTTTTTTGTTAAATTGTCATTAGTAATTAACTCACCATAAAGAGATTTTTTATAAAGAAGAAACTCTGTCCGAACAAATGCCCCTAATTTTCTACCAGATCTACCCACCCCTCACTTTATATCATTAATGATACCATAGCCCGCTCTAGTGCACAAAATGAAATACTCTTGTCTGACAATTGGATCCCCTATCATAATATTTCCTCAATGAAAAAAAAACATTATCCATACCCTAAAACATAGGTACATTGCAATCAACATACCACACACACTTCTACTTTTCTATAGAGATAATCTTCCAAAAGAGATATTATCACTAAAGGATTCACTTATGAGAAAAACTTATTTTCCTCAACCTTCTCTCCCAACTCAAGTTTAACCTAAGTATCACTTAGGATGTAGGGAACACATTTTCATCTAGCATTAATTGATCAATAAATTCTCATATTTTTGTATTGTATGTCCATATATGAAAAGAAATCGACAACATAAAATTACCCATAAGTATGATTACTGATTATTGGTTGTTTAACATAATAAAGTGATTAGTGGATCTGCTTGGTATGAAATAAGCAATCATGAGCCTAATACATCTTGTTTGTAGAAAAACTCAAAAGATGTCAAAGTACAAATGTAATAAATGAGTCATTTTCCATGTCCGTTTGACATCATTTCTACATTGCTCCACCGCATACTCATGCTTGAATGAACATTTACATTTACTTTTCTACAAGAATAAATGTATGAAGAATTCACCTGAGTACAGTCATGAATAAAACTTTTGGTCCATTTGAGCGAGAGAAAGCGACATAATATTTTGAAACAAATCTTTCAATAAAGAAGAATTATACACCTCTATCAATTCAACCTCGAAACATTTGGTGTCGTTATGGATCTACATGTGATTCTACCTCAGTCTTGAAGGAAAAGGGCTCTATAAGTCATTCATATTTAGGGAGGAGATTGATTTTAGAGGATCTAGTGGAGTACTCTTGTTTGAGACTAGAAGCATTAATAACGATTTGAGTTGAGATGTATACTGCCTCCCCATCTCCAAACATGATACTTAGATTCCAAGAAGTTGACCATTGTAACCACCCATTACAATCACATTCCTGATGTTTTCACAATATATTTGTCTTGATCCTACCATACAATGTTTCACCTACATCAGCCCACCCATCCAATAAACTTGTAATATGTACCATGGTAAGAAAAGTTCTAGTCAATTCACGGTGCCCACAAGCTTTCCCACTCATGCCTTGAACCAAAATATCGAACTTTTTCTCCAAGTGACATGTGCTTATAAAAATATTTTCCCACTATATCCACTATATCTTTTTAGGAGAGTGAAATACGACTACTAAATTATTTTTCTAATAACATTTAAGTCATAATGACTTTGTTTTTTAAATAAATGCTACACTTACATATCACGATAACCACTAATCATGAGATTAGGGAATAAGTTGAGGATGTAACATAATACAAAGATCACTTCTAACTTTTTCTATGACTTCAAGCTCTTATTTCATCAAATTATATCACATAAAATAAATTTTCTATGGAGAAAAAATCTTGATTCCTCTAATTTATTACCAACAATACATATCTAACATTCATGTTGATTCTCACACTTCCATGTACATACGGCCTGATAATTAGATGCATACTCTAATAATAATGAAACAAAGTTGCACATCATCATTTACAACCCTTTCACTTATATACAAGAACCTAGAGTGACACAGACTGAAAAAACTTAACTAATATGGTACTTAGTCCTTCTGACTAATGCATTCTAGAATTGACATTCCTCAAATCCACTTGGTTTCCCTAAATTTTTTTGAGTAAAGGGTTGAGCCTACTCGATCAATGAATGACTACTTAAAAGAAACAATATAAAGTACTTTGACAGTCAAGATATATTACTGAGCAAGTGAATTTGATGTAGAATAGTAATGAACTATAGAGGCATTAACCATCCACATACTTATATATGGAAGGATACTCTAGATATCCACAAAGATCAAATCATTATCTGAGCATACTTAATTAATCACAATGGGAACTAGTAATTTAGAAACATACATATGGAAAATTACTGGAGATAACTACAAAGAATATATGAATAACTGCACACATTTAATTAATCTCTCATTTATCTTATTATGCCTTGAACCCACACTCAGTGTACCATGACATATGAATGCATCGTACAAAGCTATGATATCACTATACAAGACTTAGAAGCATATCTGGGCTCCTAAGTCTGTCTCTCGAGTAAGACCACAACTATAGTGGGCCTCGTCACGTCTGGCTCTGGGCAGCTAATGGGAGCGGCCGAATATTTGGACTCCTCCTCTAAATCTAGGTACTCATGTAGAGAGTCAAAGCACTCTAGCTTGTTGTGCATTAGTGGATCTACCAAAGATGCCCCTTGATAAACACAACTCATTACACATGTACCACCGACATCCCCAATTGATGTTGGGTACCACACAACTATAAGGAGTCTGACCTCATTGGCCTAGATCCATGCACCCTACTGGTACATTATGACTTACCTCGATCTGGACAAAATATATCCAGTCTAGAAGTACGTTTCCGCCCCATAGCACAGACATCCCGTGAGGATTCTATAGTGTTTAGGGAAAATAAATGTCTAATTCACTGTTAAAATTCATAGTTCAATCATCAAATCAACATTTCTTAATTTAACCTTATAAACAGTCTTCTTCATAAATTATCAGTAATCTGTATCTTAAATTTAGCAACTGAGCAACACCACTTATCATACTAAAGAAAACTAAGTTGAAAATACTTGATTCACTGAATACCCTATCATTAGGGTTTCATTTTCCTCATTCACATATCACATGCTCTCATAAGGATGATGCATCATAAGCTTCCACTGATAAAAGACTACTTTCAAGCGTTCACATATAACCAAACATATATATGAAACCCCATAATAAAATGAACTTGGGTTTCCACACCATTCACTAAAATATCATGCATCAAGAATAACCTTGAATAAATGAATTATAATGATAAAAGAATCACATCAGTTGAATTTCATGATGTCTATTCACAAACTTCCAATTTTCCATTCATCTAGGGTTTCACCCTCTTTACTGAGATATCTAGCAAAGAATGATAACATCAAATGAAATCTAAGATAGTATGTTATGCATATCTAATACACTTTCAGATAAAAAAATCATAAACAAGGAGATTCAAATAGGAAAAGTTCTTTATTAAGTTATATAACTAATTTCAGACATAACTAAAAATGCTACATTTCAGTGTATCCTTATAACTTTTGTAATAAATTTAGGAATTCTATTTTATATTTTTTATATCCATTTTTAAAATATTTATCATCTAAAATTCATCACAATAGGAAAACATTCTAGATCATCTTTCATATGAATAAACTAAAAGGCATATTTAAGATTTGTAGTTACATATAAAGGAATTGAAGATTACTGATGATTTAATACAATTTCATGTAGTCTAATGGTTTAAAAAAGTACCCACTCACTTATGGTGTGAAATAACCTTAAAAACTTAGCCCAAGATATGAAATTCTAGAATACAAACCAAATTCTTAGCAATCCATCACTTTGTTCTTCCATTCAGTTCGGAAACCCTAGAAATGGAGAATTATGGAGAAAGAGTGAGAAATGATGAAGATCTAATATAATTTAAATAAAATCTGAGGAGGGACAGAATCTTGACATGTGAGAGAAGAATCACCAAGAAAAGATATCTACACATGATAAACTTACTTGATTTTATCAACTCTAGGAAAAGGAAACCCTAGTCGCCATCTTCACCACTTTCTCCATCCAAACCCTAACTCCCCTCTCTTTGGGATTTTGTTTGTATAGAATGAATCATAAAATATGAAAGCTCCTAGTCTGTTAGGTTGTTCATATAGAGTAATTAAGGTGCTTGGGTCAATTGCAAATTAACCCTTCCTTCCACTTTCTTTTATTTTAGAAAAATTTTCTATCACAAAATGTTATTGTAAATGGTTTAGTGAATAAGTTACAAATCATCTAAAAATTATAAAAATTAGCATGTTGTATAAAACACAGTTTTAGAGCTACAATAAAAATTTCAGATCATTTTAGAGCTTAAATAATTAAAACTCAAACACTACACGACTCTACTACAGTCAGAATGCCTGGTCCACTGAGTTTATATTGAGGAAGTTTGGCCAACCAACATGTCAATCACACATACAAAGATTCTAATATTGTTCACTGAAACATATGGTTGAGTTATAAATATCATATCCAAATTTCAAATAAATACAATTTGCATATAAAATATAAAACATTATTTACTACTCTGATTTACTGATCAAATTCCATATTATATACTATGAAAATCCAACTAGAATTTCCACTTCTCAAATCCTAATCCTTCAAAGTAAAAGTATGATTAGAGTTCCTCCTTAGGTTTGAAAAATCACAATAGAGCTATCATTATTAATGGGGTGTAGGAAGTATGTTCCTAAAAGTGACTTCAGGGCATTTTTCAACCGTGAAGGCTCTAACAAGACCTATTTTGGTATATTGATGAGACCCTCCCCATTAGGATCCATCTGAAAGAAAGATATATGTATCTTTATACATCGTACATAGAGTGCCCAGTGCTTTTTTGGGCCATCTTAGTTCTCCAAATCATATTCTTCTAGCCAGAAGGACCACCACCATTGATGCATTGATAGTGGATTAAGCAGCAAACCTATACTATGCCCAAGTACAGAGATACTTAAGTAATGGTACCCTATTTATTATAAACATCCGGCTAACCATATACTGAAGGAAATAAGCCCATGTCTGGAGGCCAACCATCTGCCTCAATGTTCAACCAACAACTCCAACTACTTTAGAAGTTTTTGATCCCACACCATCAAGAACCATTGGTCAAGGTAGGTGGCCTAATGGGAAATTGAATGACCTAGGATCTCAACTGGAAATCACTTCCAGGAAAATGAAGAACAATGCTTTTGAGTTTTTTAAACTCCCTCACTCTTGAAAATTATGCGATTCATGAAGATGATCCAGAATTGGGTCAATCAAATCTATTAGAAGTGGACAATAGAGTGGTAGTACCAGCCAAAAGTCTAAGAGAATATCTAAACAAACTCATTCCATCAAAAGAAAAGGAGAGAAGAGCATTGAATACCTTTTTTCATGTCTGTTCAACTATTTTGTTTTCTCATTTGAGATACTATCAACCTCCTTATTCATTGACAAAGTCAGGAGCCAATTTTTTTCATAAGGAGGATGTCGGCCCGGGGGCAAAAGATTAAAAAATACACGGGTCTGACTTAGCCTGTCTCATCACTCTTCTACAATGATGAGTAGCCAGATAATCCTCAATTTCACAATTCTCTACTACATGGAGTATATTTTTTTAGCAAGGGAGGACTTTTGGAATCTCGAGAAGAGGGAGAGACTAGTCTCATTGATACAAAGACAAATGCTTCCATGTTTTTTTTGTTGAGTCCCATATCTCATGTAGAATTAAGTCATCAAAATGAGGATGATCAATTTTCCTTTTTCTTTTGTTCCAAATCCAATCAAGTAGGTGAGTGACTGTGAATTCACTATAGTAGTAGATCTGGCTATAGTGCCAAAGTCCCTATTGTACATTCGGCTTCACACAAAGCCAGTTAAAGTTAAACTCCCCTTTCCTTTGAAAGGTAGGAGATCAAATCTGGATCGGTTGGGGTCGACCCAGGAGAAGTGCATAATGGAACATGGCCATGGTTATTAAATAGGCTCGCTCTACAGTTAGACCGGGTTTAACAAATGATCAATCTAGTTAAACATGTAATCCTCCAGGTGAACCCTAATTTACCAACTAAGCTCAGACACAATAATAAAATAAGAAGTATTGGATTCCTTAAAAAAATACTTTCCAATAAGACTAATGTTGACATAATTAATAGAAAGAATAATATAAAAGAAGAATAAAAACAGAGAGGAAAGAAGTATAAAGAAAAGAAGAAAGTATAAAATAAAGATGAGGGAAGTATACAAGAAAGATGATAGAGGTCAAAAAGTGATAAGGGAAGTTTAAAAAAGAGGATTTAAGTAAACATTGTACTCTCAAAATGGGAATAATATACCCAAAAAAGGGGTATTGTACCTCAACATACGTGTATTGTACCCTAAAATTGTTGAATTATACCCCTAAATGGAAGTAACATACTCTAAATTGGGAGTAACTTAACCTAAGACAAATGTACTATACTCCAAAATATTCGTATTGTATCTTAAAACATATGTACTATATCCTAAAATACATGATCTGTACACCAATATATAGGTGATGCACCTCTCTTAATTCTTATCTTGAGTATAATACCAATGTATTGAGGTCGATAGGCGTGTTTGGGGTATAATATTCACATTTTGCGGTACATTATCCCCATTCTAGGGGTACAACACCAATGCTTACTTTCCTCAATATTTTATGTCTCTTTTTTGACTTCTCTCCTCTCTATTGTCAGCTTCCCTCATCTTTATGTTATACTTCACTCTTTTTTATACATCTCTATTCTCTTTTATAGATTTCTCTTGAATTATTCTTTATCTAAAATACGTCAACACTAGTTTTTTTGGTAATTTTTTTTAACAAGGAACCTACTGCTTTTAATTTTAATTAGAAGTTCATTAAAAATTAAAAATTATAAGTGAAATTTTCTTTTTCTCGTTATCTCCTTCATTATTTATTACTCCCTCTCACTCTACTTCCCTCCATATTTATTTCTTTCTCTTTTTTACCCCTCTTTATTTATTTCCTCATGTTTAACTAATTCATTCTTAGTTGATTTCCATTTTTTTTCTCTTTTTCTCTATTCTCATAACTATTGTAATTGGATAGTAGATGTGGAAAGTTTGTTGCTTTTTCTGCCACAATAACCGTGCTTCAAACAAACGGATGGACACTTGGGGGTTTAAGTCCTATGTGACGATGTGCCTAGCAAATCCTAGTTGAGATTTTTGCGGTTGTGATGATATGTTTGTTAATATGAAGAAAACTAAAACGACACGCTCAAACGAAATGTTAGCTGCCCTTTGGTAAGGCCAAGGGTCAATTTATCTGTAAATCATGTGAAGGTCTCGTAAGCCAAAGCTGGTAGTGACGTAGTGTAGGAGGCCTCTTGTACTTATTGTATAGGACAGCCAATGAGAACGCCAAAATCCCAACCCATAAAAAGATTTATGGAGAGAGATATTATATTTTTAATACTAAAATGAATTCTTTAATACTACAACAAATTCGGATTGGTCTCCTACCACTTTTTATTATCGGAAGCCTCCTGTAGAATAGGCATCCCTGGTAAGCCATGACAACGTCTAATATGTCCATTTGTCAAATCAACATGCACTTGGCAATTGTATTTGTTTGAGATAAAAACAAGTACTCCCTACTCCTTCGATCTCATCCATAGCACGTTCTTGCTACTCCATCCCATTTAATTGCAAAGTCAACTCAACGACGACTTGCCGGTTGCCACCGCAGACTATACCATATTGCCTGTGAGTCTGTGACGTCATACCCTTGCTTCCCACCAGTACTTATTGTATAGGACAGCCAATGAGAACGCTAAAATCCCAACCCATAAAAAGATTTATGGAGAGAGATATTATATTTTTAATACTAAAATGAATTCTTTAATACTACAACAAATTCGGATTGGTCTCCTACCACTTTTTATTATCGGAAGCCTCCTATAGAATAGGCATCCCCGGTAAGCCATGACAACGTCTAATATGTCCATTTGTCAAATCAACATGCACTTGACAATTGTATTTGTTTGAGATAAAAACAAGTACTCCCTACTCCTTCGATCTCATCCATAGCACGTTCTTGCTACTCCATCCCATTTAATTGCAAAGTCAACTCAACGACGACTTGCCGGTTGCCACCGCAGACTATACCATATTGCCTGTGAGTCTTTGACGTCATACCCTTGCTTCCCACCAAATTAAGCAAACACTTGTATTTAAGATCGTACCTGCTGGCGGTTCTGCAACCGAACTCCTTCGAGCTCATCCGTCTACCGCTCCTTTGGTTTCAAGTTCCAGCTATTCACATCTGCTTTGATGGCACTACCAGGAGCGAGCTCGTCCAAGCCCATCTTCCGGGAATACATCGGAGCAATGTGGAACGGCGTGCAGTTCTCGGACGTGCCCATCAATTCATCGGCGGTGTTCCACTTTATCCTCTCCTTCGCCGTCGACGTCAAGAAAGCCAGCCCTTCGTCCCCAGCAATCCCAACTGACGGTAAGTTCGAAGTCTACTGGGACACCGACAACTTTTCCCCAGATGCGGTTAGAGATTTCAAGGCGGCTCACAAGAACGTCAAGGTGGCGCTGAGTCTTGGCGGAGACCGCGTTGGAGATGACAACGTCTCCTTCCAGCAGCCCTCGTCCATTAATTCTTGGGTCGCCAACGCCGTATCGTCCCTTACCGAGATCATCACCCAGTACGGCCTCGACGGGATCGACATCAACTACGAGCGCTTCGAGACTAACTCGGACACCTTTGCCCGGTGCATAGGAAGGCTTCTGGAGACCCTTAAGAACAGAAAGGTCATATCATTTGCCTCCATCGCGCCTTTCGAAGAAGACGTTGTGCAGGCTCCCTACCAGGCTCTGTGGAACATGTATGGCAGCAGGCTTATCAACTATGTAAACTTCCAATTCTACGGCTACCCCAGGGACACTACAGTGGAGCAGTTCCTGGAGTACTTCAACACCCAGCTGCAAAATTACCCTGGTGGAAATCTGTTAGCCAGCTTCATCAGTGACGGCAGCATGGGGCTTATGCCGGAGGACGGGTTTTTCGATGCGTGTGCAACGCTCAGGCAGCAACGTAAGCTTGCCGGAATCTTCATATGGTGTGCCGATGACTCCAAAAAACTCGACTTCCGTTACGAGAATCAGACCCTGGAGTTTCTTGCAGGCCAGCACTAAGCGGACTTCGTTCGAGGGACATGTTGGACATGCAATAATTCCTCAAGGAGATAATGTCGGGCATATACTCTCCTCATCCGAATAACTACGCTGTGTGCCATAATAAGCATGTTGTTGCACTATATGGCTTTCTTTCAGTTCTTGTGGCTTTTTGCTTAAATAAGCGCCTATGCGAGCGCCCATGTATGCGAAGTTTGTGAGTGGATAATAAGAGCAATTTATTGTTTACATAGTCTTCGTTGAAAAGCATGATTAACAATTATTAGAATTAATTATACAATTACATCAAGTTCAACCTTATTGCTTTTACCAACCAATTGTCATTCTATAAAAGATATCCCACGGTGTAGGTGGTCTATTTTGCTGAACTGAAACGGCAGGATACTATGACCATTCCCAAAATGTACTGAGAGTGAAAAAAAATAGTCAAGAAGAACAACATTGGGAGAGTTACTTCATATGTTAATTCAAAAGCCACTTTTTAGGTGTGTGTTCTGCACGATTCTCCAAGCCTGCATGTGGGAGCCTCGTACCCTGGAATTAGCATCGTAATACGGTCGGCTACTTGGCTTGGCATAAACTGTGGGGCTAAACCTCACTCATATTCACTAGCTCGTTTGGTTGGGCTGCACTCAAATGTGTGCGGCTCCAACTGCACAGTGTTTTGCAACTCAATCGTTTGGTTCGGTGTAGGCCCAACCCACATATTGAAACTAAACCCGCACCTATTCCCAGCCCGGTACAATATTGAAGAAACGGAACCGCCCCCAATCTGGGCGCGGTTCGTTTTCCACTGCGGGACAAGGCGCTAGGGCTACCGCTGCCCTCTCGTTCTGTCCCATCTCGTTCTCCTTCCCCCGTGGCTAGTCCTCCTTCCTCCATTTCTCCGATGGCGATGGAAGCATTCGTTCACCCGACAACAGTGCTCATTCACCCGGCGGAAGTGGTCGTTCATTCCACATATGTGCTCCTTCTCCCAGTGGTTGTTCGTTTGAGGTTGTTGTGATGGAGTGGCGTCGATAGTTGTTTGCCTCAGCAACGATTCGGTAGAACAAGTGCGTTTCCCCCTTTGAAAGCATTCCCCTTCCTTCACCGTCTTCGTTTTGTCCTTCTTCGACTTCGTTTTCTTCATATTCGTTTTGGGTTTTCTCGATTTCATGTATTACGACTGAATGACGACTTCATTTGTTCACATTCTTCTGGTTCAATGGCTACCACTTGACCTCCTTGTCACATAACTCACTAATCTGATTCCTTCCTGTCTCCTCCAGCTCCTTTCCCTGTCTCCTCCAACTCCCACAAACTCGTCCCCCTAACGACAGGCTTCATCTTCACTGACATTGAGATATATGGGCAAGTCCCTGATTAATCTAGAGTCTACTTCGTACTAGATGTATGTGGTGTGCATTATTGTGCAGGTAAGATGGTCGAGGTTATGCTAAAGTTGGGTGTCAGCCACCACGTGAAGTTTAAGACATACATTTCTTTGAAAAACATTGTGCAGTTGAACAAATTCATCATCTATTTTCCTTTATCGAGTTTCATGGCACGAGGCAATGATTAGAATAGTCGAGAATCCCATGTTATCTCCATGTGGGTAATACACAATAAAATATGGCTCTCGGACCCAAATGTATTTCGTGACCACTACCACTGCATTAGAAATAGTGGGGTTCCCATTGTTAATTAATGGGCCTACGATTCTACACCTTTACTGTCTTTGTATACATATTTACATTATACTTTATCATGTAGTTGATGCTATCCAGAATAGGACCTCATGCTTCATGCTTGTCCTGTTATTGGAGCAGGAAGAAGAAGCACCTGGAAGGAGCATCCTGGGAGCAAGTGAGGAGAAGCAGCAACTGTCAAATTGCAAGTTGCCGTAGCAGCAAGGGACGAGCAGCTAGTCTTGGCTGTTTTGCAGGCTTTTATTTCATCATTGACCATCACCAATGCATTTTTGTAATGAATTTTTGGTCTAGATTCTGAAATTTGTAATTACTAGTCAGCTTTTTGGCCTAATTTTGATTTCTAGAATGATTTGACTCTGTATTTGGCCTAAATGATGTATTAGAAATGGTTTATACTAAGGATGTGATCAATGTCATACTCATTTTGATCCTGTAATCAATGAAAAATCCGTTCAACTGTGTAGTCTCATTTTCTGGAGGGTAAGCTCACCAGCGGTGTTTGGATGTTGAAACTGCATGCAACCAAACGTTGGAAAGTCAACTGGTTGAGTCGCAACCACATGCAACCAAACATTGTTGTTGCAGTTACATTTCATGGACTTCTATTTCCTGTTTTGAAACTACACGATGGGCTGCAACCACGAGGAACCAAACATGCCCTAATAGAGGAAGCAATAATCCTCATAAGGAAAAAAAGGTAAACTAATTAGGAATGCACTTATCTATCACATTTTATATATTGAGACGCTTTAGCATCACTTCCAGCAAACAACTTGAGATCGGAAGACAAATTCTCAACTGCAATGAATACAATGAGGCCTATCATTATTCGATGGGATCAATATAAAACAAAAACAACTTCTTACTAAAATGGAAATGCTACAAACAAACTTAGTCGTGAACTATAGATCAAGACAAGATGATGTCTGCATTTGACTCCAAACCAAGTGCAAGGGTCTATTGGCAATTGGAAGTAAAAATATTGATTGGTTGACGAATGGGAATGATAATACCAATATTTTCATGAATTTATCAAGGGTTAAATGAAGAGAAACAACATCATTGTATTGATGAGCAATGGCAGAGCTTGGATCACTAATCCACGATATCTTAGTGAATTAGTACTATTTCATTTCAAATTGCAATTCATACTAAATGTTCATCCTTCTCAAGCATTTGTTCATCCTTCTCGGGAAGATATGGACATGATGCCGACTATATTTCAACAATTAAGTGAAATACAATGTTAAAACTTTCAACAATTACCAGTAGAGAAGGAGATAGTCAACTCACTTAACAAAATGGGTAAGTATAAGGTTGGGGACCAAATGGAGTTGATGGAGAGTTAATGCAAGCTAATTGGAGTACAATCAAAGATTTAACAATTACTTCAGTTTGAACAACAATTATGGGATATTCTTTGCAGATTGAGCTGTGTAATGCACTCATTGCACTTATTACAATAATATATCCTACAAAATATAATTTTGAAGTAATTTTTCTTTCAAACCCTAAGGGAAACGGTCTAAAGATGCATGTGGACTTTGAATCTAAATGGTAAGGTCACAACTAAAGCTCCATACACATTCCTAATGACAAATAAATCTAGAAGTAAATATCGGCCTTGACAAAAAAGCTAAAAGCTTCATATCATCATATGGTTAATGGTACATCATGACTTAGTGATGAACAAATGCAGAACGATGTGAAACTTTATATATGAACCATACTGTAAACTATCTCCACACGAGGTTAAGTACAATCATACTCTCTGTCATTATGGAGTAGTTAGACAATTTTGGAGTCAATTGAAGATTCAGGAGCCTATCTCGAAAATTTTAACAACTACCCTCGCCGAGTGGATTGCTAACAATTAAATAATAAGAGTGAAACTACTCTCAACATTGTTATTACGTGCCAATGGATTTTCCTTTGTAGACATCAATTTGTGTTCAGTTACTGAGTACAATATTGGAAAGAAGTATAAAATTATTATTAGTGTCTAAATATCACATTATAGAAGCTTGGAGGTAGAAAGAACTTTATGTACCTTGCACAAGGATCACATTGGTCATACATAGTTTCACCCCCCTTATGGTTGGGTGAAATAAAATGCAAATGCAATAGTAGATACATGGCCAAAGACTCAAGTACAACACCCGACATGTGAGACACATGTGTTAGGACCCCCCTCACGTGCACACATAAACTCACTTTTGCCAAACTTATGAGGCAAATAGAATGTTTGTGAAGCAAAATAAAGTGAAACAAATAATCCAAGATGTCTAATTCACATATACATACAAAAATGATGAAAATAAAGGTTATAGCAGTAAGATACTTGGGATCACCAATGACAAGTTCTCATATCATTGCACCAGATGTGATGAGAAGAGGGAAATGGGAAATATTAATATTGTGATTGAGCCACTTCTACCTTGCATGGATTTTGTGAAGGTGAAGAGAGATTGTTATTCTTCATTATTCACTAAATCTATGTTTACTACAGTGAATAAAGGGGAGTGGAACAGAGGGGAGGGGAAGGGAAGGGAAGGGAGATGTGTGGAAGGGAGATTATACTTATTTTGGTTTGTTTGGCTAGACAGAAGGGGAAGGAAAGTATATCACAAAAACAACATCAATATAAATGATAGGTACCACTTTTGTCATAGAACCTATTTGAATTTTTATTCAATATGAACACATATAAGTATATGGAAAAATAGAAATTAAGGTGAACTCTAGATTTATTCCATGTTTCCCTCAACTTATCTAACATTTCTTTCAATTTTTTTATCCATATAACAATTATCTCAAAATTTGAGTTTGTTTTTGAATTTCTATCTAATGATTTATAATTTCCTGCCAAGTTCAGTGTTGAATTTTATTCAAGTTTCTTTTTATATTTTTTAGTATTTCCCTCTATGTTTCTCTACCTCCATCCAAGTCTGTCACATGTTTTCTCTCCAACAATTCATATGTCTATAAAGAAACATAGAGCATCTCTGACATAAAAAGGGTTATCAATTATCTATTTATATTGATTGTGGAATTCAATCGTATATTCCTTCATATTTTTTTCTTCCTTCATCTTTCCTTCCATAGTTCAATACCCCCATGAATTCCCAATTATATCCAACAATTAAGTAACTTTTTTAACTTTTTTTTTCATACTATGATGTGAATTATTACAAATTTTTAAAGTTTTCTACCAAATTGTTTCTTAAAAAAATAACTTCTTTTCAAGATATGCACAAAATATTATTCTAGTTTCTATTTGTATTTTAAAAATTTTCCTATAAAAATCCATATTTTCCTTCTATTATTAATCATGTTTTCCCTCTCATATTTCACATTTGCCTACAAGTTTTCTACCAAATGTCCTACTGGTAGTTTGCCTTCCCCTTGTATTCACTCTGATTTAATGTGTAAAATTACAATTGAATTTTCCCCTTCATACCCTCACTTCCCCTCCCTTCCTTTTTGCATTGTCTAACAAAACAACTTAAACCTTTCCCCTCCCCTCTCTTCCCTGATATTCCCCTGCTATCAAACATACCCTAAAAGTATAGACTAAGGTTGCTAGGAAGCCAAGTCACCTTTATTGATCCTGAATGACACTAAACTTTAGGCATGATTGATTCACAAATAATTACCATATAATCTTTTTATATGGTGTGCTTTTATTGACAATTTGATCATTAATGCATATATTTTGGTTCACATGTCACTAAAATATATATATATATATATATATATTCTTGTACATCAATTATAATAGTTTGGAAATAATATTGTATCTCATTAATCATAAGTAATCAAGGTATTAAAACTAATGATGATAGCATGAATCTTAGAGTTTAATGGTAAAAAATCAATGCATTGATTTTATAATTGAAAGCAATTACCCTATACTTGTCGATTCACAAACTTCCAGCTTCAAAATTTGATGCATAGACTACTTAGTAAGACCATTGGACATATTTTGTACCTGACAAGAAACCTCCAGAAATCAAGGATGCACCAGATCAATGCATCAACCACCCAATTGAAAGCATCAACCTCATTGCTCAGAATTTAGACACCCCAACCATGCAAACTGATACATCGACCATCCTATCCACAATGTCGACCCTATCCAACAAGATTAACCAAAATATGCTTATTCAGATCCAAGAGGGTGCTAGTAAAAGTGGGAAAAGAGAACATTAATGAAATAATTATGGCATCTAAGTGATCTAACTCACTTTTCTACTTTTGAATAGATGGGGAGTAATATGTAGAAGAAATGATGAATTATTCGAAACCTTTTTATGAACCATCATTGAATTAAATCAATGGAAGCCACTAAAAAATGCCCATACCTTGTTGTTTGGTCTTTTACATTGGAGTTCTTATCTTTTCTCATAGTCATACATTTATTTTCTTTCAATCTTTCGATTATATGGATAAACATTTGATAATGAGAATTTTAAATTATTTTCTCTTACATCTAGAAGTCTCCTAACATAATAGTATTGTTGAAGTAGCTAATTTCTATCAGTAGATTGTTTACTACATTGGTTTTCATGTTCAGATAAATTACTCATGTAATTGTGATCGGTCACCTGAATTGGATTGTTAAAACAATTTAATATATAAGAACAAGTCGTGAGAGAATGAAAGTAGCCTCATGCTTGCAAATTTTTTTAGACATCAATGCAAATTAGTTATGTGATGTATAACTACCACAAATGTATGGTTTTATTAGATAGAGGTATCTTTTAGATCATGAGGGATGTATCACTAAAGTCCATCCTTATACAATAAGAAATATTAATATGTTAATAAGTTAATACATTTTGTAATTTTTGGTTTGACATGGTCAATCGAACATTATATAGATCTTTAAATTTGAAGGTTAATTAACCCTAGTTAATTGTGTACGTGTAATGATTAGTTAATTAGTTGTTGAATATTGAACTTTATAAATGGTGACATTATAGAAATTTTGGTGGCTGAATTCCTTGTGGGATTGGTAACTCAAGTTCCAAAATGCCCTATATTACTTTGTCGCGTGCTTGAAAAACATGCAAAGTTTTTATCATGTAGAGATTGTGGTGTGTTTCTAGAACTATCTGGTGAATGAACTATTGGCACCGCAAACCTATAATGGCCTGGCCCAAGCATTTTAATATTCTTATTTTTTGAAATTTTGTCTTGTGATTCATACATGTTGGTTATGTATTTTAGGTACTAGTCATGGTACATATACGAGCCAACAAGATGTTGCATTCAGACATCATATGTTTGAACCAGAGTGTAGTTTATGGCAATCTAGGTTTTTTATTTCTCCACTACATATATCAATGATTACTCAACTAGAAAAGGAGGCACTACTATAGAAACAACATTCAACGTCACTTTTCTGGGCGGAGGTTTATAAAATAAAACTGGCCCCTATAATGTTTAATGTCGGTTGTTAAGGAAAACCGATGCCTATATTCGAAAACCAGCCAGACACGGGTATCACTTTGTATTCAGCGTTGGTTGGATAAAAAAACTGACGCCGAAAATTGCCCGCGAAATCCAATTTTTGAGCAAAAAAAAATTGACCCCAAAGTGTCACATACAACGTTGGTTTTTTAAATAAGAAATGTCATCTATATTAGATAAAAATTTGTGTGAAAAGTTCCAATTTCGGCATCGGCTGTCCATTGATAACAAATGTTGATCATGGTTCCCGCCAAATAATTCAGGGTTTAGATAGTCATTTTGGACGTCAGTTTTTTAAGTCAACTGATGTTGAAGATATTTAGGTGTCGATTTTTTAGATAACTGACGCCTTTGGTAAACCTAATAGACCCGCGATCACCCGACTTGTCCCCTTTCTTCTGTTTCATTGCGAGAATTGTCCTAGCTACCGCGCTCCCCCGCGATTCTCCTCTCCTAGCGCGACGATGCCACCGCCTCCCGTATTCAAGCTGATGGTGCATCTCTCCTCACCGTGCCGCCTGCTATCTACTCTCCGGATGCTCTGATCGCCGCCTAGCTCTGCTTGCCGCCTACTCTGCTCACACCGTCAACTGCTCTGCTCACCGCCTCCTTCTCTTCTCACCATCGTTGCTCGCACACCACCGTCGTTGCTGCTTGGTAGCCCTGTTCTTCTTCCTTCACGCCCCTCTATTCTTCCTTCTCCCTCCTTACCAACAGAAATCACAGCCGTGGCTGTGTTTCCCAGCACAGCCGTGTTGCCCAGCACGACCGTGCTGGGCAACACAGCCACGACCGTGCTTGCTGTTGGTAAGGAGAGAGAAGGAAGAAAAGAGGGTATTTTGTTCATGTACTTTTTTATCTATTCATTTGTATTTGTTTATCTACTGATTATATTTATTTATCTAACGCTTTGAGTTTACTTATTTAGATGTTGCTATTGTAAATCATCCTAGGATATGAACAAATCTTTCGCTTGCATATATTTGTGCTTCTAATCCTAATGCTTGACCTAATTCAATAAATTTTGATGCATGTTGAAATAAGATTTAAACTTGTCCATTCTAGCATCCTAATTTGATTTGATTAAACCCTAACATTGATGAAATCCTAACATCAATTATGATGAAACCCTAACACGTACATATCTATCATTGTGTTTGTTGGCCTAGAAACCTGTCCAAGATTTACTCATTAGGAGTAAATCTTGGATAGTCCCCAGTTTGGGACTGTTCTTGAACATCTAATCTCAGTTAGGATGTAAGTGTATAATGTGTATTGGGTTTTTGAGAAAATTTCGGCAGCATTTCCCCGTTTGTTCTCTAAGTACATATGTACTTAGAGAACAACGGGGAAATGCTGCCGAAATTTTCTTGAAAACCCAATACACATTATACACTTACTAGTGAGATTAGGCGTTTAAGGATGGGATAGGTGGTACACATTTATTATATATAAGAATGACATCACATGTATTTGTTGGCCTAGAAACCCATCTAAGATTTAGTAATTAGGATTAAATCTTGGATAGTCCCCGGTTTGGGACTGTTCTTGAACACCTAATCTCACTTAGAATGTAAGTGTATAATGTGTATTGGGTTTTAGAGAAAATTTCGGTATCATTTCCCGTTTGTTCTCTAAGTACATATGTACTTGCTAGGTGTTCAAGGATGGGATAGGTGGTACACATTTATTATATATAAGAATGACATCACATGTATTTGTTAACCGTAGACCCTAATCGTGTCCTAATATATACTTGTTTTTTCTTTGATCATAGAATGGATAGATCATGGATGTCCATTCGCAATCGTTGCACCCCAGAGTTTATATATGGTCTTGATCAATTTATTAGATTTTCCGAGGAACATAGGAAAGAACCTGGAGATAGGTTCTACTGTCCATGTAGGCATTGCGGTAACAACTTGAAAGTCAGCACTGGCGACGAAATCAAAAGTCATGTCATGTGCAACGGGATTGTACAAGGCTATACAGAATGGCACTGGCATGGAGAGATTTCAAACCTGAAACAAGTGGATGTCGATAGTAGTTCTTGGGTGGAAGAAGAAATTGCCTCCGATGATGTATATGTGAACGAACCAGTTCCAGTAGACATCGTTGATGCGATGCTGGATAGTTGTGGGGTAGAACACACCGATCCACCTCCCATCTTTAGAAACATTGTGCATGATGCTGAGATACCATTAGACACAGACTGTACTAAGTTTACGAAGCTTAGCGTTGTGTTGAGATTGTATAAGTTGAAAGCTAACAATATATGGAGCGACAAAAGCTTCACTTCATTGTTGACTTTGTTGAAAGAAATGCTTCCTGAAGGAAACGAGCTGCCAATCTCAACATATCGGGTAAAGAAATTGTTGTGCCCAATGGGAATGGAGGCCAAGAAGATACACACATGCCTGAATGATTGTGTATTATTTCAAAAGGACTATGTGGATTTGAAAGATTGTCTTAAATGTGGTGCGTCACGGTATAAATTGATGACTTCGGGGCAGTCCAAAACTGGTTCTCCTGCCAAGGTGATGTGGTATCTACCTATAATATCATGGTTTCAACGCTTGTTTGTAAATCCGATAGATGCAAAGAATTTGAGGTGGCATGCAGATGTTAAGAAAAATAATGATGGGATCCTACGACATGCGTCTGATTCCCCACAGTGGAAGAAGATTGATCTATTGTACCCCAAATTTAGTGAAGAAAATAGGAATCTAAGACTTGGGCTTTATACATATGGGATGAATCCGTACGGGACATTGAGCAGCCAACATAGCACTTGGCCAGTCAAGCATGTTATATACAATCTTCCTCCCTGGCTGTGTATGAAAAATAAGTACGTTATGTTGTCATTGTTGATATCAGGCCCTAAACAACTGGGAAATGATATCGATTTTTATCTTGAACCTCTGATTGATGACTTAAAGAAGCTTTGGGGTGAAGGTGTGATGACCTATTATGCTTCAAGAAGAGAGACATTTTGTTTGCACACTATGCTGTTTTGCACTATTAATGACTTTCCAACATATGGGAATTTGTCTGGATATAGTGTCAAAGGAGCTAAAGCGTGTCCTATATGTGAAGAGAACACTGATTCAATAATACTAAAACATGGCGGCAAGACTGTATATCTTGGTCATTGAAGGTTTCTTTCAAAATTCCATCCGTATCGTAGAAAGTGCAAAGCATTCAATGGATGGAATGATGAACGAAGTGCACCTAAACCTATACCAGGGGATGTTGTTAATGAAAGAGTAAAAGACATTGTCAATGAATTTGGTAGGAGATCACAATGTAGTATGGACACACAGAGTGACAATTCTTTATTCATGAAGAAGTCAATATTTTGGGATATTCCTTATTGGAGTTCTTTGACAGTCAGGCATTGTATCGATGTAATGCACGTTCAGAAAAATGTCTGTGATAGCATCATTGGTCCTCTGTTGAATATACCAGGTAAGACTAAAGATGGGATAAAATCTAGAATGGACCTATGTGAAATAGGAATAAGATCAGAATTAACAACATTACGTGAAATGGGTAATAAAAGAACATACTTACTTCCCGCTTGTTACACGTTGTCTAGAAAGGAGAAGAAAGCTTTTTGTGAATGCTTGGTAAATGTTAAGGTGCCACAGGGTTACTCATCCAACATCCATAGATTGGTATCAATGAAATATATGAAGTTGATAGGTCTTAAATATCATTATTGTCACACTCTAATGCAACAAATATTGCCCGTGGCAATTCGATCTATATTGTCGAAGCATGTAAGGTTTGTAATCACCAGACTTTATTTCTTTTTCAACAATCTGTGCAACAAAGTTATTGACCCTGATACTCTCGATAATTTGCAAAGAAGAGTGGTTGTTACCCTATGTCAGCTTGAGATGTATTTCCCTCCTTCATTCTTTGATATCATGGTACATCTTGTTGTCCACTTGACTAGGGAAGTGAAAATGTTGGGACCAGTTTTCTTGCATTGGATGTATCCCTTTGAACAATACATGAGTGCTTTTAAAGGTGACGTTCGAAACCGTTATTGGCCTGAAGGGAGTATTATTGAAGGTTATGTGGCGAGAGAGGTTATGGATTTTTGCAATGACTTTCTTAGTGGTAATGACACTCCTGTTAATGACAAGAATATTGAGGAGGGCAAAGGAATTTTGGGATCACGGGTGAAAGTAATCATCCGTGAGAAATTGGAACAAGGTCACTTGTATATCTTACACAACATGGACGAAGTGAGTGTTTATATTGAGGAACATACCAATTTCATCAAGAGACAACATCCTCAAGAAAGTTCAATGTGGCTTGCTAGAGAGCATAACAAGACTTTTACTAAGTGGTTTGAAGATAAAGTCTTACATCAACTATCTCAAACACCAGATGATATTACAGAAACTATCAAATACCTCACCTTTAAACCAAAATCGAATGTTATGTCTTATGAAGGGTTTGACATTAATGGGTTCACATATTACACAAAGTGCCAAGATGATAAGAGTGTCATCCAAAATAGTGGGGTCACCCTTCAAGCGTCGACTATGTATTTTGCAAGTGCAAAGGATAAGAGTCCATGTGAAGCTAAAATGTCATATTACGATGTCATTGAAGACATATGGGAGGTTGACTACATAGATTTAAGAATTCCGCTCTTTAAATGTAATTGGGTTGATAACATGAAAGGAGTTATAGTGGATGAATTGGGTTTCACTTTAGTGAACTTTGAAAAGAATGGTGAGAAGGGTGAACCATTCATATTGGCATCACAGGCGAAACAAGTATTTTATATCGATGATCCTGCAAATGATAAATGGTCAGTTGTTCTTCATGGTAAAAGACAGTTCATGGAAGATCCTATAGATGAAGAAGAGTACTATGATAAATATGATGACTCTAGCTCATTCTTAGTTGGGTTGCCAACTCCACAAAATATTGAAGCTAATGATGACTTATATGTGCGCAGGGATCACAATGAAGGATTGTTAATTGATAAAAGATCGCAATTTTAGAGGCATGCATGTTTATATTTTTTTATGTGTTTCAAATTTCAGTGTTTCATTTTTATATGTGAACTTTATAAAATGCTTAATGTTTTCTTTTTTAATATCAATATCATTTTTAGATTTGATCTTTCATTATCTTCTAGTTAATACAAATGCTAAATGTTTGCCTTTTTAATGACATTTTCAGATGGCTGACCATGATGAGCATGATGTCCATGATGAGCATGAAGTCCATGATGAGCATGATGTCCATGATGAGCATGGCGAGGATACCAATGTAAGTTCTAAAAACATATCTTGCATTTCTATATAATTCATTATCTTCTAGTTATGTCATATATCCTATATTTCTATGTTGGGCTAATTCAGTGTGTTTATTTTTGTCAAATTTTAGGTTGATGATGCACATGTACCCACTGAAGCACTGGAGGAACATGATGCACATCAACAAAAACTTAACAAGAAAAGGGGCATCACCCTGCTGAAGAATTTAATAGTGCTAAGGGGCAGTGGATCCATATTGGCTATGGAGTTTGATAATGGAGGAAATGCAATTGGAGTGAACCGCAATAATTTTGTAAACTATCTTGGGGTTGTCACTCGAAGCCATTGTGGTGTTCACTATGACAATTGGCATAAAGTTCCTCAGGTGAAGAAAGACATGATATGGAAGGATTTATGCGTGAGTTATTATTATTTACAATTCTATTTTGTAGATTACAAATTCTATTATTTGCAATTCTATTTTTGGATAGTAGTTAATAGCAATTCTATTTTACAGAACCTGTTTGCATTGGATGAGAAGCTGCATCGTAAAAGCATGATGCAACGTGCTGGAAATATGCTAAGGAACTATAGGACAAATCTCAATAGAGAATACATAAAAGATGGTGATAAGAATAAGAAGTCAGCCCTTGAACAGTGGAACTTCTTGGAAAAATCAGACTGGGACACGTTTGTTGCTTCAAGAAAATCTGAAGAATTCAAGGTATTAAGTGTCAATCCCAATTTAATTAATATTCACCTATTGAAGATTAACCTTTCGTGTTACTAACCAAATCAATGTGCATACTAACTAGGCTATCAGTGAGGCGCAAAGAGCAAGGCATGCACTGAATGTGCATGACCACACAATGGGTCCAAAGGGCTATGCAAGCGTTCGCCAAAGACTACATGTGGAGTCTGCTGCTACTCAGGATTCCTCTACTACATGTGCCACACCCATGCCTCGCCATGATGTTTGGATAGCTGGGAGGAAAAACAAGAAGGGTGAAATAAAGAAGCTTGTAACTGCTGAGGCGGTTGTAAAAATGGTAAAATACCACTCTTAGAGAAATCGTTCGAATATTGATTATTTGTGGTGTTAACTTACCAATTTTTGTTGATGGTGATTAGCGGGAGCTGCACGAGCAGAGGAAATAGGGCACGTTCATCCCTCAGGGCACAAGGGATGAATTGACAGTTGCTCTGGGTAACCCAGAGCATTCTGGACGTGTTAGGGGTGCAGGCGCTGGTGTGGGCATCAAAGCGTTCTTTGGGCCATCCCAGCGCAAACTCAGAGCAGGATTTTCACAAGAAGAGGTAACCTATTCTTTTTTTAGAATGTTACTGCAAAAGGGAATTCAATAATAAGAAGCTAATGTTTCTTTTATCCATGTATAGGAGAATAAGAGAGTCGAGGATATATTTGCTAAGAAGGTCAATGATATAGTTGCTGAGAAGGTCAAGGAAGAAATCCTATAGTAGCAGGCATCTCAGGCTCCCAATCAGCCTATGGCGACCCTCTCTTCTCCTGATGCACAAGCTGAGAGTAATCTTGTAGACCCACCGCCTAACACGTCTGCTGTAAGTATTGTTTTCAAGATGATATGTTTTCAAGATGATATGTATATATGTATAACATTCTTCACGTAAATTTATAGGCGTTGAAGCCATGCCGCTTAAGAATGCAAGAATATATTGTTGCAGAGGCGCATGATTAACCTTCCCTTCCTGGGGCAACATTTCTCGGGACTCCAATGCCACAGGGCTACATTCGTGTGAGCCTGATACGTGTGTTCCCCGATTGGAGGGAAGCTACATTGACATATCCCCACTCGAATATTGATACACTTGTCGAGGTAGAAGGCGGGGTGATATTGTGGACCAAAGAAGATGTCATCTACACTACTAAAATTGTAAGATAAATTTACATTACGTTAAATTGTTAATGTGTATATATGAGGTCAATTGATCTGAAATTATATATACAGGTTGAATAGAAGACACCCGGAGCATCTAGGCCTCCAGCTCCACTTCCTGCATTACCAAGTTGGGTTCCAACTGACCTAGAATTCCCGTTAGGTCCTTCTTGTCGGGGAATGGCATGTTGGCTACGCGCACATAATATACATTGCCCTATAGTTGTTTCTTTAGAAGCGGATTATGCAGGTCAATCATACGAAAGCTCTCTATTTATACAAGATATTATTGAGTTGTTTATATATGATTGGCTGAATACATCAATGATAGAGACATGGATAAGGTGAGATCTTGTTCATACATCCATATACCTTGTGTAAGATCTGGTGATCTATTTTCTTATATATTAATGCATACGCAATACATGTTTTGCAACTACTTAGTCGAAAATCAATGTAAACAATTTGCATTTGACCATGTGGGATTTTTGATTCCATCATTGATTAGTCTGGTAGCTAAATACCCTGATAGCGTTCAACAATACTGTTGTGATGCTTTTACAATTTTCGATCAACAAAAGAAAATGATAATAATAGCTCCATTCAATGTGAAGTAAGTTTACTTTACTTATAATATGTACTTAAGAAAATTACATTTTTATTGTGGATTTTGAGTTATTAATTTTTAACTTTTTTACCTCTAGAGGTAGGCATTGGGAGTTACTAGTTATTATCTCTGGGACGTTCACTATCTATTATCTAGATCCTGCGGGGAGTACATTGAATACTAAAATTGGACACGTAATGAGAATGCCATTATTCTGGTGAGAAATATTTCATTTTTATATCTGTTAACATATGTTATTACATTACTATTAAATTATGCAATTTACTGTGTTACATTAACATGTAGGGGTTTAGATGCGTTCAAACAGGCTGGAGGAAAGGTCTCCAGGAAAAAGAACCAGCCAATAATTTGGGAGAACGTGAAAGTAAGTTCCTGAATCCAATGTATATATTATTTATGTGAACTGTGCTTAGTTGTATTTTTTTAATATTTTGTATGTTTCAATTTATAGTGCGCTACACAAGACAACAGTTGGGCATGCACATACCATGTGATGTGATTTATGCAAATGATTATCAAATATGCCGCATTGGACATCAATACCATACATGAGGTATTATATATAGTCTCATTAGATAGTATGAAATATATCAATCTTATTTATATATTAATACTTATATATATACATCATTCTCTCTGCAGGTGTTTAAAACTAGCCACACTATAGGTAAACGCTTAAAAGATGTACATGCTCCGTATACGATGGAAGTATTAAATGACGTAAGAGAAGAATGGGCAAGAGCCATACAAGCAGTGGGGACTATAAGATATAATTGGGATGCTGATAGCGATGATGAATGATATTTTGTAAATGAATTTTTCTGAATTGTCTCATGTATTTAAATGTTTCTACATGTCTAAATGTTTCTACATGTGTCTGAATGTTTATACATGTATGAATATGAAAATGAATGGAACTACAGGTTGCCGCATGAATGTATCTACATGTATCTACATGTCTGAATGTTTATACATGTGTTTCTACATGTATTTGAATGTTTTTACATGTGTGAATGTGAAAGTTGAATTGATGTCTGAATGTATCTACCAATGTGTGAAAAGAATATTTGTTGATTTTGCAGGTTTGTGGCCTGTTTGTTGGCTGATATCAATGGATGTCGTAGACCTGCAGTTCAGAACTGAATTGCAGGTTTCTGTATCCTACTGACCAGCCACAACAGGCCTGCAAACTGATAAAAAAAATCAAACAATCGACATCGGTTATTTGTAGAAAACCGTCATTAAAGGGTTACAACATCGGTTATAAGCCAAAAACCGCCGCCTAATGTGACAAACAACACGACCGTGCAGGGAAGCATGACCGTGGAGATAAATGGCGTCAATTATTATTAGACACCAACGCCTATCGTCCTAAACATGGTCGTGCAGTGAAGCACGGCCGTGGAATCTGGGAAATTGACGTCAGTTTTTTAGTTTCAAACCAACGCAGGTAGTGTCCTAGATGGCGCCCTTTTATGGCGCGAAGCCTTTTGGCGTCGGTTCGATAACCGATGCCGAAGAGTTTTATCTTTAGTGACGCCCACATAGGCGTCGCTGTGTAACCGTCGCTTAAAGGTCATAAACAATCGACGCCAAAGGCCTGATATGTAGTAATGAGGCCTCAATCTCCTGGTCTGGAAAGACACACATTGTGGCATGGAAGAAAATAGTCAAATCTTATCAGGAAAGGAGGATTCAATCTCTTGGATGTAGATGATGTAGATAATATGGCTACCATGAAGAGGATTGACATGTTCACACGTGCAAAGAAGCCCCTTGGGCGAGGTGGATGGATGAGAGATATGGCGATGAAATTGGATTCCTAGTTCCCAAGAAGCTTTGCTCCAGAACTTAGAGACAGATGTTGAAGGTTTAGGAGGAAATTCATGCTCAACATATACTTGTTCACAATGTCTAGACTACGCAAAATGAGAGTTTGAAATTGTGGGCTATCCCCTTTCACAAACTATAGGTCCATTGGAACCAGATTGTGACGACACCCGCTATCATTAATATAACAAATGTCATCAACAATAAAACATGCGGAAGCAAACATCATTAACAATGGATTACTAAAAATCACTAAAAATTAAAACCATTTGCAAAGAAACCCATCCTCAGGAAAACTCTTTTAACAAGAACCATAGTATTTCAAATACATCCTGGTCCATAATGTACATGTCATGTACCATCTCTTCTTGAGGATTACATACAACAGCTGCTCTATTAAATTTGTACATAGGCAACTTAAAACCTCGAGGCATTAAGCCAAAATCTCAGATCGATACATTAAAAGCACTAAGCACTAACTCTGAGGACCTAAGAGTACAGAGACGACACATAGGACTCTTGACTAAAAGACTCGACAGATAGTATCTCCACTTGAGATATTACTGTTGTCCCTGATGTTGCTGCTGTTCTTTCTCTGTTATGGGGTTTCTGCCTCTTCGTCCACGTCCACCTAAAAATGTTGGTTCCCACGGGGGTGAGACAATTTGTAAATTGCCCCAGTGAGAGATATAACTCTCCGATAAAACATTATTATTGTAGTTTATTAAATTAAAACTGAGCAGAGGAATTTTATATATATAACAGTAGATAAATCACTATAAGAACAGAATCAAGTAATCTCCTTTCCTAAGGAGAACATTGCATCTACCTATGGTAGAGTCATAATTCATCTATCTTCTTTGCAAGGAATGTAAAGAGACATAATTCACATCTAACAACTAAAGATGCATAAAGGAAATGTAACATCAGCCAATGAATTTCCGTATTCAATCCTTAAGCAAACATGCTATACAACTGATTACATTTTAGAATCACATGTATGCCCTGAGGAGATGAGGTATACCACTCATACTCCAACCAACCATTGTGAAGTCGAAATCGGTACCATACACGATCAAAGGAAGAGTCGGCTTCCAAGACCTCCCACATCTCAGTCAGTACAAGATCATATATAGGACATCTTGTGTCTCTGCTAGATAGCTTTCTAGGGTATACTGGAAACTTCGCTATAGAGTTACAGTGGCGTCTGTACTCTCTTCGCAATCGAGATATTTCATGTTTACCTCCATCGATCAGGCATTAAGTATTATTGGGAGATGTGTACTGCATCTATCCCAATTTCAGGAGATTCGTGATACATCCATCCCGACACATATAATGAAGGATTGAGAGGTTTAATGTTTACCTTCCATCAGGATGTAAGGATATTTTCGTCCATCAACCCCCACATACTCAAAATTATGCCCTCCGCGTTATGCCGCGGAGCAACCCGTTTCACCATTCAACAAATTTTAACGCTGATGGATCTATGGTCAGGGCTCTACATGATATGATTTCACTTGATTAGTTAAGTACATTATCATATTCTTTTAGCATCAGCCAAGTTCTCAAACATAACTTATTAAGACAAATGCTACAAAGAAACATGTACTATTTTCATCAATCACTTCTCAGTCTTTATAAAACATTGGGATCTTAGTCCCTCATTTCAATACTGGGAATTATCATCCCTCAACCACATCATTTTCATGCTTATCAAATCTGGGTATTTAAACCCTTAGTTCATCACTGAACATTATTACCACTTATTAGGTAACTATTACCTCTATGTCCTCAGACCGAGGTATTCATGACACTTGTTACACAAGCATATCACATGGCTCACAAGGCCATTAATTGTCTTGTCACCTTTCACTAGGAAACAACTTATTTACATGGCTTACAATGCCACTACATATTTTGTTACTTCTCAATAAGAAACAATAGCATATTGGCACACCAGGCCAAAGCACATCTTGTTATTTTTCAATAAGCAACATTAGCATATTGGCACACCAGGCCAAAGCACATCTTGTTACTTTTCATTAAGCAACAATAACATATCACAGCATACAATACAATAGTAACACGTCTATTCCCTCACCAGGGTTAGGGTTTACCATCAAATAGGTTTTTTCATCCTATTACCCAAAATTAGGGTCAGGATTTCCCATTACGCATTAATTAGGGTTTATCTTTATTTTATGAATCCAACCCTAATTTATTGCTCCACTCCTCTAGGAGCTTCCTTTAATATCACAAGCTTACACTCATACTTATTACTCTCATCATATGTCATTCATTATTATCAATATAGGGTATGAGTTCATTTCTCATCCTTGCCAATGTATGATTACATCATACTCATTAGCTTGGCTTAATCCCTTTCTCAAGGTGTATTAGCCTATACTTAACAAAGTGTATCAAACTCCATACATTTCATTGTACCAATTTACATAACACACTTCATGTGTTTCTAATCCAACTAAATTGGATTTAAAGTGCATCAAGGTATATCATTCTTGAAGTGCTGAATGTGATAACTATCATGTCTTGATGTATCACTTATCTCAGCACTTGTAACTCACCTAAAATTACCAACTTATCTTATATTAAGATATTTCCCTCTTAATACTTTTAACCACTCACCTATCACCTTTATCATATAGTGCATAGGTCACACATTAGAATTCTCCAGCTATCTTTAATGATATGGACTTGTCTAATGGTTAGGCATTGTTGATATAGGATAAACCATTATCATCCACTTTAGGTATTTTAACTTTCAGGATATTATCCACACCATTATTTAGTGTTGCATACATCACTCCTAAGAGTGTCTTGTTCTCATCTTTGTAAGGTGCATAGGGTTGATACATGTATATCAAGTTAAACACATGTATAGAGTTAGATGTATAATGATCTAGGCATCATATTGTCCCTATTACCCTTACTCATTGAAGTATCAATATTACCATTCATATGGTTTATCAATTTCACCCTTCATGGGTGTAACATTCTCATCTTAATTGATCATATTAGCCACACTCTACTTTAGTGTATTTTCCATTATACCACCATTAGGGTTTCATATATCATTACATGGCTTCACCCTGGATTTGAGTCTCACATCACATCATTGCATCAGGGTTCCACATAACATCATTCTAATTTAGGGTTTCACATGGCATTACCCTAGGTTAGGGTTTCAAATGGCATTACCCTAGGTTAGGGATTTCACATGGCATCACCCTAGATTAGAGTTTCACATGGAATCATCCTCAATTATGATTTCACATAGAATCACCCTCAATTAGGGTTTCACATAAAATTACCCATAATTAGGGTTTACTATTCATCCCAATTAGGGTTTCATACTCCATTCCCATAATTAGGGTTTACTATTCATCCCAATTAGGGTTTCCACTTTAATTACCCACAATTAGGGTTTCTCATGACAACACCCTTAATTAGGGTTACACTATTACTCTAGAATAGGGTTTCACTCAGAATTGCCCTAAATTAGGGTTAGGGCTCATTAACCTACACGATTAGGGTTTTATGATCTCTTCGCTATGGATCATACCCTAATCACTACATGATTAATACTCATGTTATGAATACTTCTCTCTCATCCTCTCTAGGATGTTAGTTACACAAAACTTGATTTAATTTGGTCAACCCATCATTTCAAGTTCATACACCTATGGTTGACATAGTGTATAGAGTTACTGCTTGTATAAGATTTTAGGGTTGACCATTCTAAAGATATTGATCATCTAGGTAATTCAGGGTTTCAACCTTTGTGCCTATCATTAATAGTTATTATGACCAACCATTGGATTAATGGATCAACCATCACTTCAAATTTTCAATCGATTTGAACACTTGGATCTCTAAATGATTTTTGGCCTTTCAACACCAAATGGTTTGAAAACCGTTTGGTTCCAGATGGTCTTGAGACCGTTTGACCCCAAACGGTTTCAAGACCGTTTGGACTCAAATGGTCTCAATACCGTTTGGGCCAAATCAATCTTAAAACTGAAAGTCCAATAAGGGTACTTAATCACTTAAACCGATTAGGGTTTGCATCATCAATTCCTTCATCAATGTATGATCCTTAGATCTTAAACCTTCAATCATCACCTTTGACCATCCATGTGGTCTTGAGGTGCTTGACCTCCATGCTATCTTAAGGTGCTTGACCTCCATGCGGTCTTGAACTCAAATAACGAATCGATCTTGAAATAAAAAAACCCATTCGGTTTTGAAATAATTATCCATTCGATCTTGGGTGCAATTACCCATTCAGTCTTAGGTTAAATTACCCATTCGGTCGTGGGTACAACTAACCATTAGGTCTTGATTAAATTACCCATTCAGTTTAGAGTTCAACTACCCATTCGGTTTTGAACTCAAAAGCCCATTCAGTTTTGAAAATGAATCAACTCATTCAGTTTTGAAACCGAATTAACTCATGCGGTTTTGCAAACCGTTTTCCCATGTAGAGGTGTATGTTTAAGATTACATAATCATATTCAAGATTCAACCCCTCAAAATCTACTGCCATATCCATGATAGTTCCATCAATTAATCAAAGGAATTTTAAGGAGATCAATTGAACATAACGATTTGAGAAATTGAATTCAATTACAATGAATATGGGTTCAAGTTATAAAACCCGCCTCGAATAAAGATTTAAAGCTTGGATATTCACATCAAAAATGGTGGTTGAAGCTTTTGAAACTCCCCCTAGGCTCGTCCTCAAGATTTTGAATGAAAAGATTGGCTAGGGTTGAAGATGGAGTGAAGAAAAGAAGAAATCAAACATTGATTTGTGATTTCCACCATGAAATCAAGGTGAAAGAGGGTCAAGAAGCTTACCAACAGGTTGGGGATTGTTATCCTATTGCTCCTAAGCTTCCGTGGTCATTTTTCAAGCAAAGAGTGAAAGTGGATTCGAAATTCCCCTTTCAACTCAAGGATAAAGGAGCATATATGTATTTTTGTTGAATATTCATTTAAGAGAGAGAAAATAGGATTTATCACCTCCATTTCCTTGCCACTTGCCCCCTTCTCTTTATTGAAAACGAGGCTATCTTCCTTGCCTCTTATTCCTCTAAATTATCCATGTTTTAAAGAAAAGAAAATTAAGCACCTTAACCCATTTAATAATAATATTCATAAGTGAGTGAGTATTTCTTTTTCGTATAATAATGTGAGTGGGTTTTTCACCTCCTTAAGATATTTTCGTTGCCTTTGCAAGGCACAAGGACGGCTACACATATCTGAATTCAACCATTTCAATTTTAATTGAATGGCATTTCAATTAATATATTTATTTTTGCATTAAATTGAATTAGGGTTTCAATTATGCTTAAATCTTGATTATTTTAATATCAAGATTCTCTCTCCTCCAAAGTGATTCAAATGAGACGCCCCTCTCATTTTATTTGGTCCACATGATGCCAAGAAACATTAGATACTCTCTAAAAGAGGTAATTTGCATATTGAACCCTAGGTTTTGGGTAAATTGCACATTACACCAAAACTAGGTTTTAATGCACAAACATTGCTTTATCAACTCTTTCTTGGTACTCAGGATTTCACAAGCCATACCTCTGCATCATCTTCATTATCATGATGAAAAAACACTTGAGGAACATTTATCAAATAACATTTGCAAGTTAACCCCTCATATTGGGTAAATTGCACTCTAGTCCAAAGTAAGCAAATATTGCTTCAACATTATTCAAACAGGACCAAAATTGAAACATAAGTTCCTCTTGGGCCTTAATTACTTTTCACAAAATGAAATGAAGAATCTAATTACTTGCTTAAGCAAAACTCCAAGGGTTAAGGAATAACCCAGGTTAGGGATGTTACACAGATCATCTAGAACAACATTCATTTTCCGTAATGGAGCTTCTGCACCTTTCGATATATCATAGGCAGACTTCCTACCTTTGCTAGATTGATGAAATAGGGTCTGAATATAAACCCAGTTTTCTTACTCTGTAAAGAGGGGGAGACACTTGATCACCTCTTCTTCTTTTGTAGATACTACTACTACCTCTGGGCTAGAATCTCACTTTAGTTGGATTGGGGTGGCTCCCCTCCCCATAAGTTATTGGAATACATCGAGTGGATACAACACAAATCAAGGAGGAATAAGCTAAAATAGATGGCCAACATCATCAACACTTCTCTTTGGGTCAACTTATGGGCAGAGAGGGATAGGAGGCTCACTGGAAAATGATCCAAAAAAAATCTAGTAGTATTTGGTAGGATTGTACATAATATCAAAAGGGTTGTTGAGGCCAAACCCTGGTTGATCTTGGATGTTTATCTTGTGGTCCTTAGACATTGATATTTCATAGAGTAGTCGTAGTCTTTGGCCGTCATGCCTTTGTGTGGATTTTTTTGGGAACCCACATGTATAATATATAGGTGTTAGCCCCTATACTTTTTGTAATCCTTGTCGATGAGTAAAAGTTTACCTTATCCAAAAAAATGAGCCATTTGAGATGGGTGACTATAATGGCAATGCCAAAGACATTTATAATGTCATGAAAGATGTTACTATATGGGGAAATGTTAGGGTCTGGTTCTTCAAAATTGGGTGGGAACCAATATGTCACATATAGTTGACATATGGAGCTTCATGATCATTCATAGACTTGTTGGGGTTGTTAAGTGGCATCCTTTTTATAAATAACACCACAAGGATATGTAAACATATATACACATTTGTGGAGTACTATGATAAAATTAAATTTATCATATTATGGACTACAATGGTTTACTTGAATTGTTCCAATTATCCTAAATGGACTACGTAAAGGAATGGTATAATATAGAGTAAAAAAATAGTATAAAGTCTTTTGATAATAAGATAAATAATTTTTTGGATCACTACTTTCTACTCAGGAAAGTGACATAGGCACCATGATAATTTATGCCTTCAAGTATCTTAGGAGGAGTCCTATTTTGAGGCATGCGAGCTATTTTGTGAGATATGAGGAAATGTCCTCATTATGAGATTGAACTCAATGACAAAGAAGTAATCTTTTATCATGGTATGTGATAGTTAAAATAAAAATACTACATGTTGTTGGGCCATGACCCATTTTAAAGAACAATGCAAAGTGATGCTAGGAGATTATGAGGAATATGGCATAATTACTCCCAATGTAGAGACTCTAACTAACCACATACAAAAAGATACTTCAAATGAACGATGTTTCATAATTAAAGTCACAATTTAGTGCCCTTGATAAAAATTTTGGTGTAACGACCCCATCCCCCTGTTATCCCCTATTTCAGGTAGACCGAGTGGACAAGGGCCATTACCGATAATACAAGATCGAGGTTAATCAAATAACCAAAATAATCAATAAATTTCACTAAATAGGAATGAGTATATACAAGTTTAACTTTCCATGAAGGAATTACATAATTTGGTTTTCTAAGTTTGCAAAATAAAAAGAAAATTAACTAAATCCTCCAAAGATTACATTAGTGTCTTTTTCTTTGAGTGCCATCTTTTCTTAGATATCCTTTTTTCTATTACATTCAGAATAGAAGATTATCCTAAAATGGCGTGAAACAAAAGTATAGTCAATACAATGAGTTATACTGGTATGTGGGGGAACCAAAATGTTCACATCTAATGTAACAACATAACCAAGCAATTATTATTACGGAAGAAAAATTTAACGTTTTCTTCATAACTTCTCAACCATTTTTACTCAACATATGGTATACCCTCTCTTAGGGTTTTATTCCTGTAGTGGACTTTAGGCCACCTCTCAATCTAGAGCTAGGTGCCTCATTGTCCACCTCTCAATCTGGAGCTAGGTGCCATGTAGGTCTTTCCAATCTGGGGCATGACCTCTTATGATCTTCCCAATCTGGGGTCTGGTCTAAAGTCATCACCATGCCTCTACATTTCTTTCCATTCTCAAATTTCCACAATTGGTATATGGGTTTGATCAAGTTATAAGCATAATATTGTGATAACCATAGTAACTTTATAGATAGCAAGAAATAATACCATCCAAGCATTTAACTTCAAGAAATTTGGTAAAACCTTAGAAACACTAGGAAACTAAAGTGGTTATTCATAGACATAATCGTACCTTGATCAGAAGTATTTTATGTATAACTAAAAAGGGTAATCCATTCAATCAACCAAGAAACTATCCTGAAAGTTAAAGCATAACACCCATGCATCACTATTTTATTCAAATTCCATCATTAAGACTGACTTGGGTCTCATGTTAGGATTTCATTATGGTTTATAACCTAATCACCAGTTTTCATGCCTTTTGGGTTGAAAAACCCTAATCTTATAAAATCATGGGTATTGATATCAAATTAGAATGAAGTTATCCTTTTATCCAAAAAGACCAATTTTTGATTGTTGAGATTAGTTGGTCAGACCAGGATCTTCAAAACCTAGAACTTAGGGTTCTTATTCGTAAACCACATTAATGTTTCTAACTTCAGGTAGTTTTAAACTAGAGGTAGATTTAGGCATTGCTTATATTTTTATTGAATTCCTTTTTTTTTTATAGAAAAGTTCATATATAGCTTATTGCAATCCGACTTACCAATAATCAGGTATAATTTTCACAAAATAAACATAAATGGACCAATGGCATGGTGCCACATCAGTGCAAACTACATTATCCACTTAATGAGATTTTAAATCAAATTAGGGGGGGGGGAATACCAAGTCAGCCCCTAGGTCTTCAACATACAAGTGAGGAAAAAAGAGTAAGTCGACTCTATTTTATCCCTATCGCTATGTAGGGTGACACCTGACCTTTCCTTCTCTGTGTGTATGCCTATACGCCACCACCTCCTTGTTAGGTGGCCTCCACCACTCTGCTGATGGGTGCCAACACTGGGTAGGGTCGTGATTGTTAAGATAAAGGCACCTGGGGTGGTTCCAGGTGTGGCGACTATGCAATCTCCTCCTTTCAGGCTGTCGGGGTGCACAAGGCAACCACACATGATTCTGCTCCCATCCAACCTCTTTGCATCGAGGTTTTCTAGTCTAAAAGCATCACCCTATGTTCGAGTGGAGAGATGATTGTCTATTAGATTCTCCATCTTCACTCCTAGGCATCTGCTAACCTAGTTCCAAGGCTCTGGCCACTCCCTCAACTAAAGACATGTACCAGTTGAAGATTGAGCCTCCTGAGCTTGGGTCTCGTGGCACAATGCAGGCACTGTGTCATCCTCCAACGAGACCACCTTACCCTTTACCCTCTTGAGCATTTTCTCCTATTCATGGTTGTCTGTCTTGACAGAAGGTGGTTCCACCTCCTTTCAACAAGTGAGAAGTCACCGCACAACCGTCATAGCCCAGCTTGTGGCTGCGATGATGCTAGACTGGTGAAAGACGGCACATGCCTATTATGGAACATGGATTACTGGGCTCCTTAGGGTGATTCGATCATCATGCCATGAAGAGATACTAGACTTCTAGGGAGGGCATGGCGAGGAACAAGGTACCTCCAAGATGAGAGCATTGGGGTACATATATAGTACTAGGGTACGTAATGATTGTCTTAGTATCTAAGTTTGCACAATGTTGGCAAGACATCACTTTTAGGAAACACTTAATTACTTTCCTTCTTTTTGTTTACTAAGTTAACATTGTAAATTTTTTGATTTAGAAAGGAGAGAGTCATCATGATGTCCACAACAACAACTCAATATTTCTCTGTCTCTCTCTCTTTATCTTTCATTAATACATTTCTAAAGAAACATATCTGTATTACTTGGTTGACACACAAATAGCCATGAAGGAGAACTTACCAACACATTGCACTTTATTGGATAATCTCATCATTGATTATGGAATAATCCTTTTCCTATCTCTTTGATATATCCTTTAAATCCCATTCCATGACAACTCACAAAAACCTTTCCCAATTACATTTAGTAATTTGTATTTTGTTGGGATATCTTTTATTTACAAAAGTTGATCATTTTAAACATTATTTAAAACAATTACCATTACATTACGGAATGTCCTTAAATTCCAAAATCCTAAAATTCTCTTTCTTTTCAGTGTTATTTTTTAGGATACCCAAAGACTAACTGAATACTCTTATTTGATGCCTCAAACATGGTGTTGCCAATGTCGTCTAGATAATTATCCTTTACTTATATAAAGCACCATAAATCCTACTTATTTTGAAAAACTTACATATTTTCATATATTTTGGTTGTCCAATAATTAACAAAGTCATCAATCTTTATTTATGCATGAATAGTCCCTTGCTAGAGTATTCAACATATTTCCATAAAATAACAACTATCCATTATGGAAACATATTGATTATTAGATTTTCTTTCTTTTCTTTTCCCATATTTATCATTGGATTATTGTAAGATAATAAAATCATGAAAATCCTTGGCATGGTGAATTTGCAAATAAAAAACATACTTTTCCAAATTTAGCACACCAATCTTTCTACGATATTCATAACAACTGATCATTTGTTTTCAAATACATGTATAAATACATGAAAAAGTTTGGGTTATAACATCCTTTCCCTCTTATAATAATATTGTCCTTATAATTTGGCTAATCATGCAAACAATTCATGGAAAGACTTTTCCGTGTCCGTATTTAGCTCTCATGTGTCTTCATCATCTCCATGGTGCTTTCAAAGAACATTTACCATCTATATCTTTTATTCCTGAGTTCTTTCACCTTGGTATCTAATACCCTCATAGGTGACTCAGGGTATGTCAACCTCCCTTGGAGTTCAATAGGTTCAATACTCAACACATGGATATGATCCTTCACATAGATCTTCAAAATGGACATCAGGCATCATACTATATTGAGGGTTTAAGGATGAATGATAAGAAACTGCACCAATTTGTTATAGGATTTCAAACACACCCACATATTGGGGACTCAACTTTCATATGTTCTTAGATATAGCTTGGAGGGGTCAGATTTTTAGAAACACATGTTCACTCACAATGAAGTACAACTCAGTCCACTTCACATCAGCATACAACATCTATCAATCATGGGCTCTCTTTAGCCTTTGCTTGATCAAAGTAAGTAGACCAGCATACAACTATAGTTCTTGTGACTCCAGCAAGGTCCTCTCACCAACATCATCCTAGTGAAGCAGTGACTGACACAACCTCCCATAAAGAGCTTCGTGTGGAGGCATCTCGATACTAGCTTGGTAACTATTATTAAAAGTAAACTCAGCTAAGGGCAAGTACTACTCCCATGATCCATCCTGATCGAGCATACATGCTCTCAACAAGTCCTCTAATCTCTCGATTGTTCTTTTTGACTGTCTATTAGTCTGGGGGTAATAGGCTATGCTAAACTTCAATCTTGTACTGAGTTCTTCATGCACATGCTTCCACAACTTAGAGGTGAACTTAGGGTCACAAACATAAATAATTTAACTAAGAAAACCATGCAATCAAACTATCTCTCTGATATATATTTCAACTAAGTCTATCACCTTGGCAGTGATCTTTAAGGCAAATAAATGTGCTGACTTGGCTAGACGATCCACCACAACCCATATTTCATCATAACCTCTCTTTGTCTTGGGGAGACCCACCACAAAGTACATTATGATCTTCTCCTCTTTCCACTTTGGAATCTCAAGGGATTGCAGTAATCCACACGGTTGTTGGTCTTCGGCCTTTACCATCTAGCATGTGAAATAAATGGCTACATATGCTTCTATGTCTCTCTTCATTCCTGATTACCAAAAGTATTGATGTAGGTCTTTAGTTACAGAAGGCACCACGATATACTTGTATACTCATAACCATGATCTTCTTGCAAGATATGCGTCTTTAAGGGTGAATCACTAGGAACTCAATTATGACTTTCATATCGGATTCCACCATTCATGCACGTTGAGAGATGTGTCTAAAGTTGCTTCATCAAACCCTTCATTTCATCTAACTCTAGGTCATCTAACTGGGCCATTACAAATTTGGTCGACAAGTTAGGCTTTGGTTACCTTTGGTACCTCACTCTTGCATCCATTATTTTGATTATCATATTCAATTTTTATACCTATAGAATTTAGATTCCACTTCATAATTCTAATCTCACTTGGCTATTACTTTGTGCACCTAAGTTTCCTAACCATTCTCTCCTAAGGGTATGGTAATACCTCAAATTCTCAGTTGTCCTAAAATAGTTTCAAGTTAAGTATTTATTTCTCATAGCATATCCATTTCTAATATGGCATGTGTCTGTCTTATCTCTCACACTTATAACAAGATGAAAAAGAATGTGGTTGCAATCTAAATACAAAGCTCATCCCATTCCAAGAGTAGAGAAAATGCATAACACATTACCATTTGAACTTCATATTCAGGTTGAATCTGTCTCAAAATGACTCTAAGCCATACTACATTTTTGGGTTTGTGCGATTTCATTATTACTTGACTTCTTATATTTTTTTCTCATTAGCCTTAGTCATCTCCTCAAAGTCACTAGGGTACCGGTACTTTTGGAGTGATCTCATCCTTATGCATCTATGGAGTGCCTCTCACATTTATCCCTTGGGCCACATGAACTCATGAAGGTGGCCAACATTCTAACCCATGGGCCTTGGGAAAACATATCTTTTACATTCGACCCTATGGTCTTGTGCATTCAGGGTACAATCACTCCTACTCCCATAGGTCTTATCATTTCTTGACCTTAGGATTCTATTGAGATGTCATAACTTTATTTTATCTCCTCACACAACTTACTCGAGGTTTCCTTGATGATATCCAAGTACAACTATTTTCTTTAAAATTATTCCACCTGAATTCCCTTCATCTCTTAGGGTACCCATAGTTTTCTTTATGCCCCTTTATTGGGCCCATGGAGACCAACCCATCTCGAACTGGTCATGTTCTATCAGTCACTTCCATAGTCACTTTTCTTCATGTCCCTTAGAGATTGTCATACATGGGTTCCAAGAGTCATAATGAATTTATGTGCTCTTGTGTGTTATGCACTTAACCCCTCACATCAACTGCAACCATGTTGAATATTTTTGGTAGTAATTATTCCATTTTTACTTTCTCATATTAGGATTTGTTCACTTAACCCCTCACGTCAACTGCAACCATGTTCAATATTTTGCAGTCATTATTAAATGTTCATCCTGAAGTTAGCTAGTCACTTTGCTTTATTATATTTCATGGATGTGGCTAACCAAATGCAAGTATAGAACTTATTAGACCATTCTAAGTTTTCCGTTATTTCATATCTATTCATGATCTCTAAAGGTTGGTCTAGTTTCACACATACATATGATACATTGGTACTGCTACAACAATTTGTGTGAGTGTCTCATCAAACATATATCACAGTGGGGTTTTCTTTAACCCAAAACTTGTGGGGGGTGCAATTCTTAATCTCCATGAGCTTACTCAACCTTGTGAGAATTTTATGCACTAGATACCACAACTTTCCCTCTTTGGTCTAGGAACCTTGCATTTATCTCCTTTGTATTGATCGTCTAACCTACACGACTTAGCCACTCAAGAATGTATCGAATCGAAACATGATATAACATATTCTTATTAGATTCCTACTCACAAAATACTCCTACCCAACTCTCTCTTTCATGTAAACAACCTTTAGAGTCCTACACAAGGGATTACCAATATGAGTACGAGGTTCACAACATATTACCATTCCTACCTCTCTAGGATCTCAGGACTCTCTTTCCCTCACCTAGATGGTAGGCACTCATATCATCTACACATCTGTATAAGAAGCCTTTTTCTTTTTTCTAGGGTTTGGTCCTTCCAAAGGCATCTAGGGTATGACAAGCCTCTAGGGATGATAGTAACTCAACTCATCCACTCAGGGGAAGTCTAGTTTAGGACATATCATAGAAATATCTCTTGTAATTCCTCATGTCTTGGAATCTAGGTTCCCGATCTTATTTTTTGGGTCCCACTCTCTCACGAGTTAGCCTATCACTGGTCCTAACACTTGGGGTCTCCCTTTTGTAGATGAGGTTTAGGCTCCTACCGATTCACATCTTATTCTCACCTAGCTTACCCAATTGAGGTCATTATAAATCATATTATCTCATTAATTAACACTAAACTGCTCATTCATTTCCCATCAGTATGCCTATCCTATAACCCAACATGCATCACCCCTCTAGCATAGAACTAATCGTGTTACCAACCTTGATTTCTCTCACTTTCACATACGTGCATGTATACCACCTACTCATATCTGAGTGGGAACATACTTTTGTTAGGGTTCCTTCTTGGAGGAGTTTAGACTTTCTAGTCACAAAAAAGCTTTCCCATTTAGGATGTTTTATCTCTCATAGGTATTTTTCCTCTCTAGGGTTGACCCACCCCTAGTCAGGACACCAAACCTAAAAGTCACACTAAGGATTATACAACCACTTATTGTTTGTGTTTCACCTGCATACTCAAGTCCTCCACATGTATCATGCATGCCTAAACTACGTTCTTGCATGTGTGAACAAACTATGATATCCCAACTTATTGGGTTCTCTCTTTCTCTATCCACTTCTTATTGTTTATTAAAATGGCATTATTATGTTCTTCCTACTCTACTCATACCCCATGATTAAGGTTTACCCCTATCACATTATCTCGTTATCAATATGTCCACTTTTATACATTATTTGGTGGAGGATTCCTTAATCCCTAATATCCATAACATAGGCTCAGAAGGGATAAAGAGAGAAGATATAGGTGCCTAGGGTTTAGGGAGAGAAGGGGTGGAGAAGATATGAAATTAGATGAGAAGTCCTTGAGGTAATTTAATTTGAGTAAAATTCTCTGACTTTGGCTAGGATGGATGCAAGGGTCTGAGAGTTATCGTAAGCCGACTAGCGGTGCGGAAGAAAATATTTCCATCCCCCAAATTGTGGTCCTTTCTAAACACCATTGTCTTTGTAAAATACTCTAATAATTCCCTTTGGGCTTTACAAAATTCCTAAAATTTAATAATTATTAGAGGTTAAATTGTAAATCAACTCTGATACTAAACGTAATGACCCCCTCCCCCTGTTATCCCCTATTTTAGGAAGATTGAGAGGGCAAGGTCCATTACCAATAATATAGGGACGAGGTTTATCAATTAACCAAAAATAATTAGTTCACTAAATAGGAATGATTTTATACAAGATCAAATTTCCATAAGGAATTACATAGTATGTTTTTCTAAGTTTACAAAATGAAAAGAAAACCAACTAAATCCTCCAAATATCACATTACTATCTTTTTCTTTGAGTGCCTTCTTTTCTTAGATATCCATTTTCCTCTTACATGTAGAATAACATATTATCCTAAAATTGCGTGAAACAAAAGCACATCCAGTATAATGAGTTATAGTGGTATGTGGGGGAACCAAAATGATCGTGTCTAATTGTAACAACATAACTAAGGAATTATTGTTATGGAAACAAAATTTATCATTTTCTTCATAACTTATCAACCATTTTTTCTCAATCTCTAGTATACCCTCTCTTAGGTTTTTTTCCCTGTAGTAGACTTTAGGCCACCTCTCAATTTGGATCTAGGTGCCTCATTGGAAACCTATCAATCTGGAGCTAGGTTGCATGTAGGTCTTCCCAATATGGGGCATGACCTCTTATGACCTTTTCAATCAGGGGCTTGGTCTTTAGTCATCACCATGACTCTACATTTCTTTCCATTCTCAAATTTCCACAATGGGTATGTGGGTTCGGGCAAGTTATAAACATAATATTGTGATACCCACAATATCTTCATATATTGCAAAACATTATCGCCCAAGATGTTAATTTCAAGAAATTTGGTAAAACCTCAAAATTGTTGGGAAACTAAAGCGGTTATTGATAGGTGTAATCATACCTTCGTTAGAAGTATTTGATGTCCAAGAAAAAAGGACAATCAGTTCAATCAACCAAGAAAATTTCCTAAAAATTAAAGCATAACACCCATGTATCATTATTTTATTCAAATTCCACCATTAAGACTGACTTGGGTCTCAAGTTAATGTTTCATTAGGGTTTAGACCCTAATCACCACTTTTCATACCTTTTGGGTTGAGAAACACTAATATTATCAAATCATGGGTACTAATATCAAATTATAATCAAGTTACCCTTTTATCCAAAAGGACCAATATTTGATATTTTAGATCAGTTGGTCACATCAGGATCTTCAAAACCTAGAACTTATGGTTATTATTCATTAACCACATTAAAGTTTCTAACTTTAGGTACTTTTGAACTAGAGTAATATTTAGTCATTACTTATATTTTTATTCAATTCCTCATATTTTTATGAGCAAAATTCATATATAGCTTATTGCAATCCAAATTACCAATAATTAGGTATAGTTTTCACAAAAAAAATTAACAAACCAATAACAAGGTGCCACATCAGTGCAAACTACATTATCCACTTATTGAGATTTCAAATCAAATTTGGGGGGGGGGGAGACCAAGTCAGCCCCCGAGTCTTGATCATACATGCAAGGGAAAAAGAGTAATTCGAATATATTTTATCCCTCTCGATACATAGGGTGACACTCAACCCTTCCTTCTACGTGTGTATGCCCGTATGCCATTGTCTCTTCTTCGGGTGGCCTCGGCCACCCTACTGCTGGGTGCCAACACTACTACAGAAACGGCCTTTGGCGTCGGTCGTTTAACCCCATTTGGCGTCGGTTTCCGACCGACGCCTATGTGGGCGCCGCTAAAGGTCGAACACTTCGGCGTCGGTTTTTTAACCGACGCCTATTTAATCTATAGGCGTCGGTCGTTTAGTAGAGAACCGACGCCAAAAGGGTTCGCGCCACAGAAAACGGCATCATCTAGGGCACTTTCTGCGTCGGTGTTTTAGTAAATAACCGACGCCACTATGGAATATAGCGTCGGTCTTTTAGTAGATGACCGACGCATAAAGTGCCCTAGATGACGCCATTTTTTGTGGCGCGAACACTTTTGGCGTCGGTTATATACTAAACGACCGACGCCTATATGTTAAATAGGCGTCGGTTTGATATGAATATCCGACGCCATTTCCAGGACTGCTTTGGCCACATCAGGCGTCGGTTTATTGAAAAAACCGACGCTGTAGGTCTTTCCTGACGGTTTTCTATAAATAACCGACGCCTATTTATATATATATTTTTTTCATATCAGTTTGCAGGCCTGCTGTGGCTGGTCAGCAGGATGAGAACCTGCAGTTCAGTTTTCTGAACTGCAGGTTTACGACATCCATTGATATCAGCCTACAAACAGGCCGCAAACCTGCAAAAGTCACAAGCAAAATTCTACACAAGTACATACATTCAGACATCAATTCAATTCTCACATTCACACACATATAGAAACATTCAAATACATGTATTAACATTCAGAAATATTCATTTACATAGTATCATTCATTATCGCTATCAACATCCCAATTATATCTTACAGTTGCCACTGCTTGTATGGCTTTTGCCCATTCTTCTCTTACTTCATTTAATGCTTCCATCGTATATGGAGCATGTATATTTTTTAAACGTTTACCTGTAGTGTTGTCAGTTTTAAACACCTGCAAAGAGAATGATGTATATATATAAGTAATAATATAAAAATAATATAAGATTGATATATTGCATACTAACTAATGAGACTATATATAATACCTCACGTATGGTATCGATGTCCAATGCGGCATATTTGATAATCATCTGCATAAATCGCATCACATAGTATGCGCATGCCCATCCATTGTCTTGTGTAGCACACTATAAATTGAAACATACAAAATAATACAACTAAGCACAATTCACATCAATAATATATATATTTGAGTCGGGAACTTACTTGTACGTTCTGCCAATTTATTGGCTCGTTCTTTTTCCTTGGGACCGTTCCTCCAGCCTTTTTGAATGCATCTAAACCCCTACATGTTAATATAACACAATAAATTGCATAAGTAAATAGTAATGTAATAAAAGATGTTAACGGATATAAAAATGAAATATTTCTCACCAGAATAATGGCATTCTCATTACGTGTCCAATTTTAGTGTTCAATGTACTCCCCGCAGGATCTAGATAATAAACAGTGAATGTCCCGGGGACAATAACTAGTAACTCCCAATGTCTACCGCTAGAAGTAAGAAGTTAACAATTAATAACTCAAAATGCAAAATAAAAATGGAATTTTCTTAAGTCCAAATTATAAATAAAGTAAACTTACTTGACATTGAATGGAGCTATTATTATCGTCTTATTTTGCTGACCAAAAATTGTAAAAGCATCTATACAGTATTGTTGAACATTATCAGGATCTTTAGCTACCAAACTAATCAATGATGGAATCAAAAATCCCACATGATCAAATGCAAATTGTTTGCAATGATCTTCGACTAGGTAGCTGCAAAACATATAGGCGTATGCATTAATATATAAGAAACCAGATCACCGGATCTTACACAAGGTATATGGATGTATAAACAAGATCTCACCTTATCCATGTCTCTATCATTGATGTATTCAGCCAATCATACTTAAACAGCTCAATAATATCTTGTATAAATAAAGAGCTATCGTATGATTGACCTGCATAATCTGCATCTAAAGAAATAATTATAGGGCAATGTACATTATGTGCCCGTAGCCAACATGCCATTCCCCTACAAGCAGGACCTAACGGGTATGTTAGGTCAGTTGGAACCCAATCGGGTAATGCGGGAAGTGGAAGTGGAGGCCTAGGTGCTCCTGGTGTCTTCTTTTTAACCTGTACATATAATTTCAGATCAGTTGACATCATATATACACATTAACAGTCTAAATCAATGTAAATTTATCTTACAATTTCAGTCGTGTAGACGACATCTGCTTTGGGCCACAATATCACCCCGCCTTCTGCCTCACCAAGTGTATCAATATCCGGGTGGGCATATGGCAATGTAGCTTCTCTCCAATCAGGTAACACACGTATCGGGCTCACACGAACGTAGCCCTGTGGCATTGGAGTCCCGTGAAACATTGCCCCAGGAAGGGATGGGTAAGCCTGCGCCTCTGCAACAACGTAGTCTTGCATTCTTAAGCGGCATGGCTTCAATGCCTACAAATTTACGTAAAGAATATTATACATATATACATATCATCTTGAAAACATAACAACTTGAAAAGACTAACTACAATGTCATAAACAATACTTACAGCAGACGTGCTAGGCGATGGGTCTCCAGGATTACTCGCAGTCTGTGCATCAGGAGAAGAGTGGGTCGCCATAGGCGTATTGGAAGCCTGAGATGCCTGCCACCGCAGCAATTCTTCCTTGACCTTCTCAGCAACTACATCGTTGATCTTCTTAGCAACTAAATCCTCAACTCTCTTATTCTCCTATACATGGATAAAAGAAACATTAGCTTCTTATTAATGAATTTCCTTTTGCAGTAACATTCTAAAAAAAGAATAGGTTACCTCTTCTTGAGAAAGTCCCGCTCTGGGTTTGCGCTGGGATGGCCCAAAGAATGCTTTGATGCCAACACCAGCGCCGGCACCTCTAACACGTCCAGGATGCTCTGGGTTACCCAGAGCAACTGTCAATTCATCCCTTGTGCCCTGAGGGATGAACGTGCCTTGTTTCCTCTGCTCGTGCAGCTCCCGCTAATCACCATAAATAGAAATTGGTAAGTTAACACCACAAATAATCAATATTCAAATGATTTCTCTAAGAGTTGTATTTTACCATTTTTGCAGCCGCCTCAGCAGTTACAGGCTTCTTTATTTCACCCTTCTTGTTTTGCCTGCCAGCTATCCAGATATCATGGCGAGGAATGGGTGTGGCAGACTCCTGAGTAGGAGCAGACTCCTGAGTAGGAGCAGACTCCTGAGTAGCCGCAGACTCCGCCTGTAGTCTTTGGCGAACGCTTGCATAGCCTTTTGGACCCATAGTGTGGTCATGCACATTCAGTGCACGCCTTGCTTTTTGTGCGTCACTGAGGGCCTAGTTAGTATGCACATTAATGATTTGGTTAGTAGCACTAAATGCTAATCTTGAATAGGTGAATACAATGTATATTAATTAAATTAGGAGTGACGCCTAATACCTTGAATTCTTCAGATTTTCTTGAAGCAACAAAATTGTCCCAATCTTCTTTGTCCAAGAAGTTCCATTGTTCAAGGGCTGACTTCTTCTTCTTATCACCCTCTTTTATGTATTCTCTGTTCAGATTTGTCCTATAATTCCTAAGCATCTTTCCAGCGCGTTGCATCACATTTTTACGATGCAACTTCTCATCCAATGCAAACAGATTCTGTAAAATAGAAATGTTATTAACTAGTATCCAAAATAGAATTGCAAATAATAGAATTTGTAATCTACAAAATAGAATTGCAAATAATAATAACTCACGCATAAATCCTTCCATATCGAGTCTTTTTTCGCTTGAGGAACTTTATGCCAATTGTCATACTTAACACCACAATGGCCCCGAGTGGTACACCCAAGATAGTTCACAAAATTATTGCGGTTCACTCCAATTGGATTTCCTCCATTATCAAACTCCACCACCAATTTAGATCCACTACCACTTAGCGCTAATAACTTCTTCAACAGGGTGATGCCCCTTTTCTTGTTAAGTGTCTGGTGTTGCGCATCAAGTTGCTCCAGTGCTTCAGTGGGTACAGGTGCATCAACCTAAAATTTGACAAAAATAAAACACACTAACTTAGCCCAATATAGAAATATAGGATATATGACATAACTAGAAGATAATGAATTTTATAGAAATACAGGATATGTTTTTAGAACTTACATTAGTATCCTCGCCATGCTCATCATGGACTTCATGCTCATCATGGACATCATGCTCATCATGGTCAGCCATCTGAAAATGTCATTAAAAAGGCAAACATTTAGCATTTGTATTAACTAGAAAAAGGAAAACATTTAGCATTTGTATTAACTAGAAAAAGGCAAACATTTAGCATTTGTATTAACTAGAAAAAGGCAAACATTTAGCATTTGTATAAACATACATGTCTCTAAAATTGTGATCTTTTATCAATTAACAATCCTTCATTGTGATCTCCGCGCACATATAAGTCATCATTAGCTTCAATATTTTGTGGAGTTGGCAACCCAACTGAGAATGGACTGGAGTCATCATACTTATCATAGTACTCTTCTTCATCTATAGGATCTTCAATGAACTGTCTTTTACCATGAAGAACAACCGACCATTTATCATTTGCAGGATCATCGATATAGAATATTTGTTTCGCCTGTGATGCCAATATGAATGGTTCACCCTTCTCGCCAATCTTTTCAAAGTTCACCAAAGTGAAACCCAATTCATCCACTATAACTCCTTTGGTGTTATCAACCCAATTACATTTAAAGAGCGGAATTTTGAAATCTATGTAGTCAAACTCCCAAATGTCCTCAATGACACCGTAATATGACATTTTAGCTTCACGTGGACTCTTATCCTTTGCACTTGCAAAGTACATAGTCGACGCTTGATATTCGGTTTTGGTTTAAAGGCGAGGCATTTGATAGTTTCTGTAATATCATTTGGTGTTTGAGATAGTTGATGTAAGACTTTATCTTCAAACCACTTAGTAAAAGTCTTATTATGCTCTCTAGCAAGCCACATTGAACTTGCTCGAGGATGTTGTCTCTTTATGAAATTGGTATGTTCCTCGATATAAACACTCACTTCATCCATATTGTGTAAAATATACAAGTGAGCTTGTTCCAACTGCTCACGGCTGATTACTTTCACCCGTAATCCCAAAATTCCTTTGCCCTCCTCAATATTCTTGTCATTATCAGGAGTGTCATTACCACTGAGAAAGTCATTACAAAAATCCATAACCTCTCTCGCCACATAACCTTCAATAATACTCCCTTCAGGCCGATAACGGTTTCGGACATCACCTTTAAAAACGCTCATGTATCGTTCAAAAGGATACATCCAATGCAAGAAAACTGGTCCCAACATTTTCACTTCCCTAGTCAAGTGGACAACAAGATGTACCATGATATCAAAGAACGAAGGAGGGAAATACATCTCAAGCTGACATAGGGTAACAACCACTTCTCTTTGCAAATTATCGAGAGTATCAGGGTCAATAACTTTGCTGCATAGACTATTGAAAAAGAAACAAAGTCTGGTAATTGCAAACCTTACATGCTTCGGCAATATAGATCGAATAGCCACAGGCAATATTTGTTGCATTAGAGTGTGACAATCATGAGATTTAAGACCTATCAACTTCAGATCTTTCATTGATACCAATCTACGGATGTTGGATGAGTAACCATGTGGCACCTTAACATTTACCAAGCATTCACAAAAAGTTTTCTTCTCCTTTCTAGACAACGTGTAACAAGCGGGAGGTAAGTATGTTCTTTTATTACCCATTTCACGTAATTCTGTTAATTCTGACCTTATTCCCATTTCACGTAGGTCCAGTCTGGATTTTATCCCATCTTTAGTCTTACCTGGTATATTTAATAGAGTACCAATGATGCTATCACAGACATTTTTCTCAACGTGCATTACATCGATACAATGCCTGACTGTCAAAGAACTCCAATAAGGAAGATCCCAAAATATTGACTTCTTCTTGAATGAAGAATTGTCACTCCGTGTGGCCATACTACATTGTGATTTCTTACCAAATTCATTGACAATGTCTTTTACTCTTTCATAAACAACATCCCCTGGTATAGGTTTAGGTGCACTCCGTTCATCATTCCATCCATTGAATGCTTTGCGCTTCCTACGATACGGATGGAATTTTGAAAGAAACCTTCGATGACCAAGATATACAGTCTTGCCGCCATGTTTTAGTCTTATTGAATCAGTGTTTTCTTCACATATAGGACACGCTTTAGCTCCTTTGACACTATATCCAGACAAATTCCCATATGCTGGAAAGTCATTAATAGTGCAAAACAACATAGCGTGCAAACGAAATGTCTCTTTTGCTGAAGCATCATAGGTCATCACACCTTCAGCCCAAAGTTTCTTTAAGTCATCAATCAAAGGTTCAAGATAAACATCGATATCATTTCCGGGTTGTTTAGGGCCCGATATCAACAATGACAACATAACGTACTTATTTTTCATACACATCCAGGGAGGAAGATTGTATATAACAAGCATGACTGGCCAAGTGCTATGTTGGCTGCTCAATGTCCCGTACGGATTCATCCCATCTGTACAAAGCCCAAGTCTTAGATTCCTATCTTCTTCACCAAATTTAGGGTACAGTAGATCAATCTTCTTCCACTGTGGGGAATCAGACGCATGTCGTAGGATCCCATCATTATTTTTCTTAACATCTGCATGCCACCTCAGATTCTTCGCATCTTTCGGATTTGCAAACAAGCGTTGAAACCGTGATATTATAGGTAGATACCACAACACCTTGGCAGGAGAACCAGTTTTGGACTCCCCCGAAGTCGTCAATTTATACCGTGACGCACCACATTTTGGACAATCTTTCAAATCTACATAATTCTTTTGAAATAATACACAATCATTCGGGCATGCGTGTATCTTCTTGGCCTCCATTCCCATTGGACACAACATTTTCTTTACCTGGTATGTTGAGATTGGAAGCTCGTTTCCTTCAGGAAGAATTTCTTTCAACAAAGTCAACAATGAAGTGAAGCTTTTGTCGCTCCATCTATTGTTAGCTTTCAACTTATACAATCTCAAAACAGCGCTAAGCTTCGTAAACTTAGCACAGCCTGTGTATAACGGTATCTCAGCATCATGCACAATGTTTGTAAAGATAGGAGGTGGATCGGTGTGCTCTACCCTACAACTATCCAGCATCGCATCAACGATGTCTGCTGGAACTGGTTCGTTCACATTTACGTCATCGGAGGCAATTTCTTCTTCCACCCAAGCACTCCTATCGACATCTACTGGTTTCGATTTTGAAATCTCTCCATGCCAGTGCCATTCTGTATAGCCTTGTACAATCCCGTTGCACATGACATGACTTTTGATTTCCTCACCAGTGTTGACTTTCAAGATGTTACCGCAATGCCTACATGGACAGTAGAACCTATCTGTAGGTTTTTTCCTATGTTCCTCGGCAACTCTAATAAACTGATCAAGACCAGATATAAACTCTGGGGTGCAACGATTACGAATGGACATCCATGATCTATCCATTCTATGATCAGAGAAAACAAGTATATATTAGGAAACAAGTATATATTAGGAAAAGATTAGGGTATACACTTACATCCTAAGCGTATAATGTGATGTCATTCTTATATATAATAAATGTGTACCACCTATCCCATCCTTGAACACCTAATCTCACTAGTAAGTGTATAATGTATATTTGGTTTTCAAGAAAATTTCGGCAGCATTTCCCCGCTGTTCTCTAAGTACATATGTACTTAGAGAACAAATGGGGAAATGCTACCGAAATTTTCTCGAAAACCCAATACACATTATACACTTACATCCTAAGTGAGATTAGGTGTTCAAGAACAGTCCCAAACCGGGGACTATCCAAGATTTACTCCTAATGAGTCAATCTTGGATGGGTTTCTAGGCCAACAAATACATTTGATGTCATTCTTATATATAATAAATGTGTACCACCTATCCCATCCTTGAACACCTAATCTCACTAGTAAGTGTATAATGTGCATTTGGTTTTCAAGAAAATTTCGGCAGCATTTCCCCGCTGTTCTCTAAGTACATATGTACTTAGAGAACAAATGGGGAAATGCTACCGAAATTTTCTCGAAAACCCAATACACATTATACACTTACATCCTAAGTGAGATTAGGTGTTCAAGAACAGTCCCAAACCGGGGACTATCCAAGATTTACTCCTAATGAGTCAATCTTGGATGGGTTTCTAGGCCAACAAATACATTTGATGTCATTCTTATATATAATAAATGTGTACCACCTATCCCATCCTTGAACACCTAATCTCACTAGTAAGTGTATAATGTGTATTTGGCTTTCAAGAAAATTTCGGCAGCATTTCCCCGATGTTCTCTAAGTACATATGTACTTAGAGAACAAACGGGGATATGCTACCGAAATCTTCTCGAAAACCCAATACACATTATACACTTACATCCTAAGTGAGATTAGGTGTTCAAGAACAGTCCCAAACCGGGGACTATCCAAGATTTACTCCTAATGAGTCAATCTTGGATGGGTTTCTAGGCCAACAAATACATTTGATGTCATTCTTATATATAATAAATGTGTACCACCTATCCCATCCTTGAACACCTAATCTCACTAGTAAGTGTATAATGTGTATTTGGTTTTCAAGAAAATTTCGGCAGCATTTCCCCGATGTTCTCTAAGTACATATGTACTTAGAGAACAAACGGGGATATGCTACCGAAATCTTCTCGAAAACCCAATACACATTATACACTTACATCCTAAGTGAGATTAGGTGTTCAAGAACAGTCCCAAACTGGGGACTATCCAAGATTTACTCCTAATGAGTAAATCTTGGACGGGTTTCTAGGCCAACAAATACATGTGTTGTCATTCTTATATATAATAATTGTCTATAAACTACAGGAAACATGGTTAATCCTAATCAACAGAGCATTATTAAATAATAAATCAAGAAATCAATAGTTTTAAACAAAAGGTCTAGGAATCTTTACTAGACATTATATGTATCCCTAATCATCATATTTAACATACTACATTATTATGAACATCCAGATCAGATTAAGATCATACTATGTTATAACCATTGGTTTAGTAACCCTATTTCCGCATGTACATGTTTATCAACTTTAAAACCCTATAATTCATGAAATCATTCTAACTCAATTTAATATGTTGGGATCACACAATTATATAATGACATCAGAATATATAGAAGAAACATAATTAACATGTTTAACAACATGTTCATCAAACTAGGGTTTTCTTGAATATCATAAAAGGTAGAAGAGCATTCTTTTCGGTAAGTTGACCTTTTCATATTACTTTGACCATTACAAACACATGTTTCTAGGCCGACACAAGGTGTAACATGTAGGTGATATACCTAGGTTGACACACCTTAATGAGTGTAGGCCGATACACCTTGAATATAATGAATGGATACACTTGAAATTAATGAGAAGGATACACTTTGAAAAGTGTAGGCTAGCTAGTATACCCTAAAAAGCAGCAGACAATATAACAAGTTAAAGTTGAATCTAATATTCTAGTAAGGATGAAAGAAACTTGTACTAATTGTATGAGAAAGGTAATACCTTATAATGATAATTGATGAAAGTAATCAAGTATAATTGAATACTTAAAGTAATGAATTAAAATCCTAGATGTCGGGGTTATGAATTAGGGTTTGTCTGTTGAATAAAACCCTAACGACCTTAATCGGATACAATAGAAGTCCTAACCCTAATTATGAAAGGTTGTGACTTGATTGATAGATTATTTGTGATACAATTGAATGTAAAGATAATAATATAAGCTCCTAAGAATGAGGAGTTATGATATAGGGGTGATGATTGAACATAACCCTAAAAACCCTAGTCAAGTTCAAAAGAGCAACCCTAACCCTAATGACAAAAGGTAATGTAACTTGAAATGGAATGAGAATAATATTTAGTGGTAACCGTGAATTACTTATGATTATAGCCAAGTAAGGTAAACATGGGTTATAATCTATTATAGCTTGATTATACCTCATGAGAACTATGACATAATAGTTTCAAAAATAATGTATATAGGTCTAATGATCTAGAAAAAACATATATTATAGCTTGATTATAATCTATTATAGCTTGATTATACCTCATGTTTGTAAATGGCAGAGAAAAAATTGTCCCATCATCATATTTCAGTAAGAAAATTTCAACTATGGCAGAGAAATTCATCCCCAAGCCTCACCCCTACTATCGTAATCTCTATTGCAGCAATACTACCCTCGTAATCCCACCAATCACCCGCAAGCATTGTCACACAAATAAAATACATGTACATCAATAAAATACAGAGAAGAGGGCATACCGGTTTGGAGGTCTGGAGAAGACGGCGGTAAAGAGGAGCTGTGGTGGCGGCGCGGCGGAGAAGTAGCTAGCTAAACCCTGGTGGCGGCGCGACGGCGGTGGAGAGCAGCTCTGTCGTCCTGGCGGCGGCGGCGAGACGGCGGTGGAGAGTAGCTCTGTCGTCCTGGCGGCGGCGGCGTGGAGGCACTAGCAGTTGCGGCGGCGGCGTGGCGGGAGCAGTCGGGTGGGGCGACAGCAGTTGGAGGGTCCAGCAGTTGCGGCGGCGGCGGTGTGGAGGGGAGGGGCGACAGCAGTTGGAGGGTCGGGCGACAGCAGTTGCGGCGGGAGCAGTCGGCTGTTTAGGCGATGAAACAGAAGAAAGGGGAACAGTCGGGTGATCGCAGGATATAAATTTCACCTATAGCGTCGGTTGTTTGTCACAACCGACGCCTAAAATAATTTAGCGTCGGTTGTTTGAAACAACCGACGCTCAAATGGACGATATTTTCACGAAATTGTTTGGCGGGAACCACTTTCGGCGTCGGTTATCAACAGATAACTGACGCTATAAGTGACACTTTGCGCGCAAAGTTTTCATCACATATAGGCGTCGGTGGCTATTTAAATAACCGACGCTGTATGTGACATTTTTTCTTTTCGCTCGAAAATTGGATTTCGCAGGAGCTTTTAGGCGTCGGTTTGTTATTGTCAACCGACGCTAAATACAAAGCGGTACCCGTGTCTGGCTGGTCTTCGAATATAGACGTCGGTTTGCTTAAACAGCCGACGCCCTATATGATAGGCGTCGGTTTTTCTTAATAACCGACGCCCAGAAAAGCGACACTGAATGCTATTTCTGTAGTAGTGCAACACCAATCAGGGCCATGATTGCCAAGATCAAGCTACTGTGGTGGTTCCAGTGTGTGACAACTAGGAAATCTCCTTCTTCCAGACCGTCGGGGTGCACAGGGTGGTCGCACATGATTCTGCTCCCAACCAACCTCTTTATATCGAGGTTTGCAGGACTAAAAGTGTCACCATGGGTTCAAGATAAGAGATCAGGGTCTCTTGGATTCTCCACCTTCACTCCTAGGCATCTGCCAACCTAGTTCCAAGGCTTCAATCACTTCCCTCAACTATAGACTTGTACCAGCGCAAGACCGAGCTGCCTGAGCATGGGTATCGTGGCACAATGCGACCACTATGTCATCGTCTAGTGAGACCACCTTACCCTTCACCCTCTTGGGTGTTTTCTCCTATTCATGATTGTCTGTCTTGACATAAGGTGGCACTGACTCCTTTTTATAAGTGAGAATTCACCACACAACTATCATAGCCCAGCCTGCAGCTACGGTGATGCTAGATTGGTGAAAGATGACACATGCTCATCGTGGAGTAGGGATTCCTGGGCTCCTTAGCATGATTAGATATTCATGCCTTGAAGAGATGCTAGCCTTCAGGGGAGGGCATAGCGTGGAACAAGGTACTTACAAGATGAGAGCATTGGGGTACATATATGCTACTAGGGTGTGGAATGATTGGCTTAATATCTAGGTTTGTATAACATTGGAAAGACATCACTTTTAGGAAACACTTAATTACTTTCCTTCTTCTTTTTCTTTAGCAAGTTAACATTGTGAATTTGTTGATTTAGTAATGAGAAATTCATCATGATGTCCATGAGAACAACTCAATATTTCTCTCTCTCTATCTTTCATTAATACATTTCCAAAAAAATCCATATTACTTGGTTGATACACAAAAAGACATAAAGGAAAACTTACCAAAATATTACACTTTATTAGATATAATGATCATGGATTCTGGATTATTCTTTTTCCTCTCTCTTCAATATATCCTTTAAAGCAATTATCCTCATTCCATGGAAACTCATAAAAACCTTTCCCAATTATATTTTGTAATTTGGTTTTTGTTGGGATCTCATTTATTTACAAAAGTTGCTCCTTTTAAATAGTACTTAAAACAATAACCATTATATTATGTAATGTCCTTAAATCCCAAAATTCTATTATTCTCTTTCTTTATTGTTAGTTTTGAATATACACAAAGACTGACTGAAATATTTCTATTAGATGCCTCAAATATTGTGTTTCCAATTTTGGCTACATAATTATCCTTTAATTATCTAAATCACCATAAATCCTATTTCTTTTGAAAACCTACATATTATCTTATATTTAAGTTGTCTAATAATTAACAAAGTCACCATTCTTTATTTATGCATGAAAACTCTCCTTATAGAGTATTCTACATAATTCCATTAAATAACAACTCTCCATTGTCCTTGGAAACATATCAATTATTTGATTTTTTTTTTCTTTTCCTATATTTATCATTGGATTACTTTAAGACAATGAAATCAAGAAAATCCTAGAAATGGTGAATTTGCAAATCAAAATCATACTTTTACAAACAAAGCACATCAATCTTTCTACTATATTAATAAGAATTCATCATTCGTATTCAAATACATGTATAAATACATGCAAAAGTTCGGGTAATAACAGTTGGGGTCCCACTAGACTAATTATATATATGTGTTTGTTTGAGAATACTATAGTGGGCCACATAAAAACATTCAATAAAATGGTGATCCACCTTTAAGTCAATCATAAGAAAAGGCTATGTATATGGGCCAACAAAACATGAACAATCCTTATCTAAGGATCAATCATAAAAAAAATTATTGTAGGAATTTGAATAATATTCAGAACGTCCCTTCACAAAAGCAACCATCATAAATGACATCATCAACCACAACTTCAATGTATCATGGCCAATGTTATTTAAATCAAGGAAATTCAAAACATAACCACGACGATGTTTGTGGTGGTGGAAATCTCTATCCCAACCATCTTGTCATGTTGAAAGATATGTTTGTTAGGTACTTGATCATGAATGACTAATATTGTGACCAAACCTTCAAGAAAATATAAAATAGGGGTCATAGATTGGTATCTTATAAAAGTAGATCTTATAGTTGGTTGTGTTTCTTCTATAGGCGCACATACCAGCCAACTAGGGTCCCTAGATGCACTCCACGAGGTCGGAATGCACAGGATGGGATCTTGCTTTCGAAATTTATGTTATCCCTAACTGAGTCGATCACTAAGACTAAAACAGGTCACCCGCAAGCGTACGGGGTACTATCATAGTATAGGTGATTGGAAAGATAAGGGGTCGAACCACAGAGATAGAGGGGGTACTAGAGTTAGGTAGTGTATGCTATGTTCCTTTTGTGGAGAGTAGGGTTTTAGGCTTTTAAAAGGTGTTTGATTGTTGATTACACTAATTGAGAAAGTAAGAAGTGAAAGATGAAAACTAAGTTACCACAAATCTAAATTAATAAACTAGGTTAATTAAACTAACTAAGCAAGAGAAAGAACAAAATACACTAGATTAAACAAGAAAGAAGCAATTGAGAAGCTAAGTTAACCACTAGAAGGAGCAATGACCTAGATTAACACTAGAGGGCAGAACTATGCAATTGACTTAATTAAACTAAAGCAATTGAACTAAGCTAGCATTAACAAGCGAGCAAAGGTAATTAGGGTTTTAACAAGTTGATTCGGGTAGGTGGGCCATTTGGGGGATGTAACTTTGATATTAGTTGGGGGAGATCATTAGACATGCATGGGGCTCATTTCATATCTAGATTACCAAACCAAACAATAAGGTCAATGTCATTATAACATACCCTATACTACTAGTAGAAGACTAGTGTTAGGTGTAATTCTAATGAGATTAACCAAATCTAGGTTTGTAGGGTAAGTGATAGTGAGTAATTGAGGGTTGAGGGTAGAGATGGGAGTAGAGATGAGGGTATTTGACCTCATGCCACTAGCCACTCTAGCCTTTAGAAGACCCTAGGAAATTACATCAATATCACTTACACTACCTACTTATATCTCACACTCATTTGTAGGAGGAGGGATGTGTATGTAGGAACAAAGGGGGCTAGCTAGGGATCCACTAACTGGACTTAGGAGCCATTCTAAGATTTCCAGATACACTACAATTCCTCCTAGAAGCTAAGTGTCATCAAACATCTCAAAGGAAGCAGTCCATGTAACTAGCACAAACCACATGTAATAAAATAGGAAATAAGATAAAAGCAAGAGGAAATCATCATAGATATGAATTAAGTTCATTACAAGAAAATTTCCCCCAACATGGTATCAAAGTCACATTTTAATCCCAAACAACCCACCACTAGGGGCTTAGCTACACATAGTCAATGAAAGAGCAAACGAAAGGGGAAGAAGAGGTAGAAACTCCATGAAGCTTGATGAAGTGGCCTTCTTCTTCACCTCCAAGCTGCTGTAGACGACCTTCCTCCTCCAAGGGTGAAGGGGTGCATGAAAATATGGGGGATTATGGATGAAAACCTAGCAAACTAGGTTTCCAAGGTGGAATGAGGGTGGAAATGGTGGATGGTGAGCTAAAATGTAAAGAAATTGCACTAGGAGATCAAGGAGGAAGAGTGGAGGCTTAGAATAGCTGTAGGGGATTCTAACCTAGTGCTATGGCCGCCACCCATGTATATATAGGTGGTGGTGGAAGAACTAGGGTAAGTAGGGTAGTTTAGGAAAAACAGTGTAAAGTTTAGTAGGGTTGGGTGGCCACCACAACCGTGTTAGTGTGCCATGGCCGTGGTGAGGGTGGATTAGGATGGCTGTGGGGTAGGAATACGGTCGTGGTGGGTGAGTTGTTGTAATAAGCTAAGTATGGTGGTGGCCACGGCCGTGGCGAAGTGCTACGGTCATGGTAGGTGGTAGGCACCATGGTCGTATTGGGTAACACAACCGTTTTGGAGGAGGAAGTCATGGTCATGGAGAAGCACCACGGGCGTGTTGTACTTCATCGACCATGGTTGTGGCGGTTTGAGGGGTGACTCCCTGTTGATTCTTCACAATAAATGCATGACCATGGAGTGAGGCCACGGTCGTCTTCAACTGTCTTGGCCACGACCATGTTTGATGGCCACGACCGTGGCTATTGGGGTGAAATTTCCCTGTTGTCACTGTTGTTCCTTGGCAATAAAAGCACGACCGTGGGGGTATTCCCACGACCGTGTTGTGGTCTTCATCATTCATTTGTCCTTCAAACTTGATCGATTGTGGATGTCTTTGCTTGGTGATGATCCTTGGCCATTAGAGGTAGGTTGAGGGAGATTTTGGGGCCTTCCTTGGACCCCTCCATGGGTGGAGGAGCCCTAGAACTCCTTCTTTCTCTCGCTCCCATTTAAGCATGGTCCAAGTACCTGAAAATAGTGCAAAGAACATCCATAAGCACATTTGCAATGATAATCATATTAGGGGAAAAACTTGTATTCTAACATGTTTAGATGTGATTTAAATACAAAATGGCACAGGATGGAGCCCTAAAATAGGGATACATCACCACCTCAAACTTAAAACATACTTGTCCTCAAATATGCTCCAACGCAACCTCTCTTTTTAGTTCATTTCAACAAAAATAGAGACAAATGCAAAGCAACAGATAATTATTGGATACATGATCTTGGAGGTGACTAAGTGCATGTGTTTCACATCTCTCCTCTCCTCTTTCACATACCATTCACGAACTGAGCATTGAGCATACAAACTTCAAATATAAAGCATAGAAACACAAGTTGTCCATATGTCCTTCATGTCATTCTTGGTAAACCATTTAATGTTGGTGTTAATCAAAGGTGACTAGGAGTGTTGTTTCACTTTCATGCATTCACTCTTATACTTCAAACCACACCAGATGACCCACTTGGCTGTAGAAAGGGTAAAGTGGGATAGATTTGATATTTTCTAGCTCAATGGGTATGAAAAAGGAAGAAAGGATTGCGATGAGATTTGGAGTGCTTTTACACACTCATCTTTTCTTTATTTGAATGCTCTTAAACGGGAGCATCCTTTTATTTTATTTTTGCTTTTCTTTTCTTTTTCTTTTCCCTTGGTGTAGATAGGGCACAAAGTGGACGGAGTCAAGCGGGGAGGTTGAGATTTGGCCACCCCAAACTTTTGGAGGTGGCCACAGCTGATATGTGCAATTTTGGCATCTTTTCATGAGGCAGAGAGGTATGAAGGTGGTGAAAGAATGGTCAGATCAAAGAGGGGTCATCACTGTAGTTTTCAACATAAAATTTCCTACATGAAAGATAATTCAACACTTCACCAAGTGATATCACAACACATGATAGAATCGACATGCTATTCATATTTCTACCAAGTGATTCCATTGGCTTTAAGCGCTTGTAGCTTTCTCAATTCATGATTCAACTAAAACATTCACAGACTTAAGAGATGTGGTGCACATGTAAAAAGTCAACAAGTAAGACCATATAGCAATAAGATCCAAGAAACTAGCATGCATTTGTCACAGGAGTAAAACATTTCATTTCAAATATTGGGGATTAAATCAAAACACACTTTTAGAGCAAGAATATTCAAGTTTGGGCAAAATTGGCCAAAATGGTGCCAATTTACATTAAATCACATCTAAACCTACTTTAGGGAAATTTAAAACATGAAGCAGCAAAATATAATTAAAATGCACAAGAAACTATAAAAACTACATGAAGATGCAATGCATGATATGGAAAGGAAAAATGAGCCAAAATTTTGAAAAATTACACAAAAATGCAAGAAGTTAACTACATGCCATGCAAAGATGCAATGAACAAAATAGTAACAATAAAACTGAACTAAATGGCAAAGTGAAACAAAATGACAAAATGAGAGAGATAGGGTGGTGCATACCGCCCTACCCACCCCAAACTTTAGAATAATGTTGTGCTCAGCATGAAACTACAACTTAGGGTAGATAGGGGAAGTGTCATGGCTGTGGTGGCTGATATGGCATCTGCGGAGGATCTGGAGGAGGAGCTGAGGATGGAGATGAGCTTGATGGAGGGTGTTAGTAGTAATGCCCCCCAGTAGTCATCTTGGGGTGGAGGGTATGTCTCGGGATATCCAGCAATCCCACCCCAAAAATATCTCCCCCATTCGGGGTTTCTTGCTACTTGGGCATGGGTGTAGTGGTACAAGTGTTTGATCTGATGGTGCATCTATTGTTGATCTTGCCACATGTATTGCTGGATGAGCTGCATGTCACTCTACGACTTCTGAATACTCTCAAGGTGCGCCTGGATGGTTTCCATGTCATAGGCATTCCCTGAGGGCTACTGTAGCTGGGATGTCCCTTCATCCCTCCTTCTTGTCCTACGGGGCAACCTTAGCTCTTCATTTTCTTGTTCCTACCCTTGTACATTGGATTTAGCATTTTATTCATGCACGACAGTGGATCCCCTAGTGTAAGTCTCTCTCAGGTGTTCTTGCAGCCATTTTAATAAGTTCTCCTTCAGTGGAACCCCCAAAACGGATAGTAGTGGAACCGCGTGGTATGACAACTCGAGTTCAAAATTCAGCACACTAGAAGTGAGATAAATCATTCTTTTGTTCTTCATTTTAATAGTGTGTGAGCGCATCAAGTAACTGAGGCCAACAAAATCTTCCTCACATGTGTCTTGGAGCCCAAAGAGATCATAGCCCAACCCTAGTGCCATTGAAGTGACGAACCCTCCCATAACAAACGGCTTTGTGCTTTTGTAGGGTACAGACTTCATATGATCGATTAGCAACACTCCAAGGTTGATATACCTCTTGTGGTTCATCGCTATCAAGAAAAACATGTCCTTTTGGGAAATGGTGCCTTGATTGTCGTATCTCCCCATAATCGTGTTTTCCAGGAACTTCTGTATATAGCGCATCAAAGGGTTTCTTATGGCAGTGGTTTTTGATCTTCCCGCATTATAGTCATCACTGCCTGTCAAGATTTTCCAATAATGAGCGTAGTCAAAACTCACCTCTCTCTCTAACAAACCGTCATCCATCTTCATGGCTTTTTTTGGGATAGGGGAAAAGATATCGTTCATGTAAGTAGAGGTGAGGGTGTGCACATTGCCTATTATGGCAAATTTGATTGCATCACATCCTCTTGCCTTTGTCCTTTCAACTATAGAAAAGAACTCTCAGGTCAAGGCAAGGTTTGCAGGTTGGGGTGTGAAAAGGATATCCCACACCCCTATTCTTTTCATGCTTTCCTCGACTGCTTCTTTAATCCCAAGATCCTCAATAGTTTTCTCACTACCATACCTAGAGGTGACGAATATCCTTATCATGCATTCCGGGTAGATGAGATCTACTTTCCTTTGCCTTTGTCCTCAGCCATAAGACACGCCTGTCGGTGCCTTGCCTAAAGTCTTTTCAGTATCCTCCTCCAGTTGTTGCAACATATCATCTCCCTCGGGCTCGAGCTCTACCTCATCCTCTTCACTGTCACCATCATCTTCCTCCATCATGTAGGAATGAGACCCCAAGCTAGTATCCAAGCTATACCAGTGGGTCGATTTCTCTTCATAAAGCCAGAGTGGCTGTGATGCTTGCGGCTGCACACCACGCCCCACCGTCATTTGAGACATCGAGTGGCGGGATGGTGTGGGCTTCGGCGGCGGCTTGGATGATGACAGTGCTACTTTAGATTTTTGATTTCTCTTTTCAGCCACTGGCTCAATTTCGCCGATTAGGTGATCCAAATCGAATCCCATAGACTCCTCCTCCTCCTCTTCTTCTTCGCCCTCGTAAGTGGCATCAGTTATGTGGTGGCTATCGGATGAGCGGGAGTGTGACCCGCTCACTGATTGTGAACGGTGGAGGGATTGGTAGGCAGAAGTGGTTGGCAAAGGGGTTTGGTATGGCATGGATACATTGGAGGAGGCATTTTTGGAACGTCATTTCCCTCTGGTGAGGATGTTTGTCCCTTTGGTGATTTCTTTTCCAATCTTTTTCATGGTGGAGGTGGATGTGATTTTTGAATTTTGGTGGAGAAGGTGATGTGGATGTGGATTTGGGTATGGAATGGAAGGATAATGATGTATAGATTGTGGAAAATGATTTTTGGTGGATTTGGGTGAAAAGTGAAGGGTTTTTGTGTAGTTTTGGTGGAGGTGGTGCTGGGAGGATGTGGAGATGGATGTGGAGGTGGAGGAGCGATTGGGGGAGAAAATGTGGTGGAAATGGTAGGGGGTGACTGGGGATTGATTGGAGGCCAAACAGAGGTGTTTTTGGGGGTGGGTGATGGAGTTTGGGGGACCACAGAGGAGCTGTACGCCGCCACATTCGTGCTCTTGAGGTTGAAGAAGAGAAAATGAAGGTGGGGGTCGGGTTTGGATGTTTAAATGATATATTTTTTTGCTGAATCGGACTCGGCCACGGCCGTGGCAGGTGGCCACGGTCGTGGCAAGGGTTGGGTAGCATGGTCGTGTTGTTGAAGAAGAGCGCCTCGATTTGACCTTGCCACAGTCGTGGCCAACTAATTTCAACACGGCCGTGGCCATTCGCCCAAAAACACTGTAACTTTGGCCAATTTGATGTAATAAAACCATGGTCGTGGTGAGGTACCACAGTCGTGGCCATGCTTTTTTAACATGATCGTGGTGGGGTGCCACGGTCGTGGTCATTCTTCTAAAAACCCTGTAGTCTTGGCCAATTTGATGCAATAAAACCATGGCCGTGGCAATGTACCACAGTCTTGCTTGGCCACTAGTGCCACGGTCGTGGTCGAGCTCCACGGCCGAGGTGAGGGTGTCTCCTCAGTTTTCCAACTTCAAAAACTTGGACTTCATTTTTATTTGTTCATTGGCCACAAATCTGACTAAACGACCATGATTAACTTCTATACCCTCTCTCTTTATTTTCTAACACCTGCCACATCATCAAAACTCAAAGGAAAAACTATCAAGAACAATGTGTGTGTGTTTGTGTAAAACAAAGTAAAAGTATCAAAAAGGAGGGTTCGAGAATGTCAAACCATGTGGGGTGCCTCCCACTAGCGCTACATTTTACACCTTCAGCCGGGCATATTGATTCTATATCTCTATCACTTCTTGGGAACCTTCAAGGCATCCTTGTAGTAGAGTCCTCTCTCATCCTCATCCAAGCACTCTTCCACATTGGAATGTTCCTCTACCAGCATAACAATGTCGAAATCTTGATTGGCTGGGCTGACTTGAACAACTGGTTTCAATCTCTGTTCATTAATGGAAAAATCCTTTGCCCCTTCTTTTTCACATATGACAACGGCTCCGGATGGGTATACTTTCTTGACAAGGTAAGGTCCTTCCCATCTAGACCGGAGTTTTCTGGGAAAGAACTTCATTCTTGAATTGTAGAGCCACACCCACTTTCTGGGCTCAAATTCCTTCTTCCTAATCATCTTGTCGTGAAGGAACTTGGTTCTCTCCTTGTAACTTTTTGACATCTCATACGCCTCATGGCGCATTTCCTCTAGCTCGTTGAGTTGAAATTTTCTCTTCATGGCTACGTTTTCACCATCAAAGTACATATTCTTCAAGGCCCACAACGCCTTAGGTTTCATCTCTATTGGTAAGTGGAAGCTTTTCCCATAGACTAGCTTGAAGGGGGTAGTGCCAATCGGGGCTTTGTATGTTTTCCGATATGCCCATAAAGCCTCATTGAGATGGAGAGACCAATCCTTGCGGTCCGGTCTTACTATTTTCTCTAAAATGAGCTTTATTTCTCGATTGGCCAACTCAACTTGACCACTTGTTTGAGGATGATACGGAGTGGCTACTCTATGGTTCACCCCATGTCTCTTGAGCAATCCCTCAAAGGTGCGGTGGATGAAGTGACTTACCCCGTCACTTATCATGGTCCTTGGAATGCCAAAATGACTGAAGATGTTTGATTTTACAAAATCACAAACCACCTTGTGGTCATTCGTCTGAGTCAGAATAGCTTCTATTCATTTCGACACATAGTCAATGGAAACTAAGATGTAGCTATACCCAAATGAAGGAGGGAAAGTACCCATGAAATCAATTCCCCAAACATCAAATACCTCTACCACAAGAATGGGTGATAGGGGCATCATATCGCTTTTGGAGATGTTTCCCACCTTTTGGCATTTCAAGCAGCTTTTGTAGAATTCGTGTGAATCCTTGAACAACGATGGCTAATAAAAACCACACTGAAGAACCTTGGAAGATGTGTGCTTTCCTCCAAAGTGTCCTCCACATATCCCGGAATGGCACATGGCGAGGATATCTTGTTGTTCCACTTCCGGCACACATCTTCTTACAAGCTGATTGGGGAAATACTTAAAAAGGTGATGGTCATCCCATGCATAATTCTTCACCATGGCAAACAGTCTTTTGCTCTCCACCCTTTCCACGTGCTAGGTACTCTCCCACTAGCCAAGAAGTTGGTTATGTGTTGGTACCATAGCCCTTGAGAAGATGAAAGGAGGAAGAGTTGTTCATGCGACATGGTTACCTTGATTAGCTTTGTCTCATCAAAGGGGTGATCAATCTGGGAGAGATGATCAGCTGCGCCATTTTCTACTCCCTTCTTGTCCACTATTTCGATGTTGAACTGTTGCATCAATACAATCCATCTTATCAACCTCGGCTTTTAATCCTTCTTAGACATGAGATACTTGAGCGCAACTTGATCTGTATAAATCACAACTTTGTTTTGCAAGAGGTAGGAGTGGAATTTGTCCAGATCAAAAATGACGACGAGCAACTCTTTTTCGGTGGTGGTGTAATTTCTTTGTGATTCATCAAGAGTCTTTCTCGCGTAGTAGATGGTAGGAGGGATTCAGCCAATCCTTTGGCGCAGCACAGCCCCCACTGCCATATCAGATGCATTAGTCATTATCTCAAATGGAAAAGAGAAATGGGGGGGGGTTACAAGATCGGAGTAGAAATGAGCCTTTCTTTCAAGTGATTGAAAGCTTCCATACACTTGTTATCAAACTAAAACTCAACATCCTTTTCCAGTAAATGGCATAGAGGTATTGAGATCTTACTGAAATATTTTATGAAGCGGCGATAGAAACCAGCATGTCACAAGAAAGACCAAACATGTCTTACAGTGGAAGGAATGGTGAGGGTGGAGATGAGGCCCACTTTGGCCTTGTCGACTTCAATTCCATCTTTAGAAACCCGGTGGCCTAGAACAATGCCTTCGGGCACCATAAAGTGGCTTTTCTCCCAAGATAGAGCTATTGAGACCTTAACACATCTTTCGAGGACAACAACCAAATGTAATAGGCATTCATCAAATGTCTTGCCAAAAACTGAGAAGTTACATCCAAGGACGAATCAAGCATATCTGTGAAGATCGAGGTCACACACCTCTGTAAAGTAAACGGAGCATTACATAACCCAAACGACATTCTTCGGTAATCAAAGATGCCACTCGAGAAAGTGAACGTTGTCTTCTCTTGATCCGCAAGATGCACGACAATTTGAAAATACCCAGAATATCCATCATGGAAACAATAGAAACTCTGTCCTTCTAGTCTCTCTAGAATCTGATCAAGAAATTGGAGGGGGTAGTTATCCTTCTTAGTCTTCTAATTAAGCTTTCGGTAATCAACACACATTCTCCATTTTGACTATTCTCTCACCAGCATCAACTCTCCATCTGCATTCTCCACATTATTAATTCCGCCCTTTTTGGGTACAACTTGGATGGGGCTCACCCAAGTGCTATCAGAAATAGGGTAGATGATTCCGACATCAAGAAATTTCACTACCTCTTGAGTCACCACTTCTTTCAACTTTGGGTTCAACCGCCTTTGCATTTGGCGGGTTGGCCTAGCATCCTCCTTAAGATAGATTTTGTGCACACAAATGGAGGGATCAATACCCCTCAAGTGAGTGATTGACCATCCAATTGCTTGGATGTTCTTCTTCAAAACCTTCATCAAAGCCTCCTCTTGTTCGGGTGAAAGTATAAACGAAATGATCACTGGGAGGGTGTCATTTGCCCCTAGAAAAGCATATTTCAAACCTTCCGGATGCGATTTCATCTCAAGAGTAGGGGGTTCTTCAAGAGAGTTCTCCAATGGTTCAGAGATGGAGGGGAGGTCCTCACTCGCAGGCACCAAGGCTAGCTCATTCACTTCCTCATCTTCCTCATCATCATCAGGAAACTCAACTATCAATTTTAGTCCTCTCCCGTGAGTGGCAGTTTGGATCCATGAGGGAATGCATTCTTCCACAATATCATCTTGGCACTCGACGAGATAGCAATCTTCTTCTGTCACCCCTATCACTTCGGCTGTGGCTGATGATTTGAAGATGTTCAACCAGATTTTCATGTGCATGAACGTCACATACATTGTACCGGTTCTAACATGGATAATTGTGTTAGATGTGGCTTGGAAAGGTCTCCCTAAGATGATAGGAACCTTCCTCGTGTCTTTCTCCATATCCAAGACAATGAAATTAGCAGGAAAGAAAGCATATGTCTCGTCATCTAGTCTCACGAGCATGTCATCAACACACCCTCTAGGCGTCTTTACTGACATGTCAGCTAACTACAAAGTGCAATGGGCTGGCCCCAACTGTCCCATCTGTAGTTCTGCAAAAACGTCATACGACATGAGTTTCACGCTAGAACCCAAGTCTAGAAGGGCTTGGCCTATGCGATGTGCCCCAATGTAGCATGAGATGATGGGGGCACCTGGATCCTTTCTCTTTCTCAGAATATTGTGCTGTTGAATCGAGCTCACTTGCTTGGTAAGGTTCACTTTCTTTGGGGTTCTCCCCGCAGTTCTTCTTTTGAATGTTCAAAGAGCCTTCAAAAACTTAGCATAAGAGGGAATTTGCTTGACTGCATCAAGCAAAGCGATGTTGATTTTTACTTGCTTGAAGGTTTCAAGAATGTCCTCGGTGTGGTTCTTTCTTCTTTTATCAGCAGAGGGATCCTTTAGAGCCTCAGGAAACGGAGGGAGTTGGGAACCCATACGGTCCATATCAGTAGTATCATCAACTCGAATCACATGAATCATGGTATCAACACTCGGTATCACAGTATCAGCACTCGGTACCACGATATCCTCAACCAGTATCTCAGTATCAACCTGCTCAGCCTCAGTATCACCTCTATCAACAAAAACTGTATCACGGTGGTTGTCCAAAGTCCGGCCACTCCTCAATGTAGTCACCGCCTTCACATGCTCATGGGTAGTAGAAGAAGAGGCTTGTGGAGGTGGTTGTGGCTATTGAGGTGGTGGAGGCCTTTGGAGAATGAATTGTGGTTGTGGTTGTGGTGGTGGTTGTTGTGGTGGTGGATGAGGGTGATATTGCGGAGGTGGTTTTTGGTATGTATGAGGTGGAGGTGGAGCATATTGATAGTTGAGAGGTGCTTGAGGAGGTGGTGGAGCATAAAGGTTCAGTGATGCTTGGTATTGTGGCAGAGCATATGCACTTGAAGTGCTCCCTAGGAGGGCACCATCATTGTTCAGATTGGGCATCAGTTGAGAGGGTATTCTTGCTTCCTCCCTCCTTGTAAGGGAGAGGGAAATCTAAAACAACCTTTGCTTAAGGCGGTGAATGGACCGCCCATGCAAGTTCACATCCTTTTTCACTTCATCTAAACTTCTCAATCTTCCCAACACTTCCTCCTCAAACTTTGAACTGTAACATGGCTTTTGTTGCCCTTGTCCTGGTCCATCCTCACTCTGTTGTTTCCAAGAGAAGTTCTGGTGGTTCCTCCACTCGGGAGTGTAGGATTTGGACATAGGGACTTGGTTATTGTGGCAACCAAAGGAGTGTAGAGCATGTACTTCCTCATCTATAGTGTCAACTTCCATTGTGGGTTGGCTAGAAGAGCCACCAGCTTGATTTTTCATCATCTTCATCATGTCGGCCATCATCTTCATCATGTTTGGATCAGTAGCATTGTGGGTCGGAGCTGCGGAGGAAGATGGAGGAACGTAGCTTCGGCGGCAATGCCCCCCTTTTGTAGAAGCGCGGTGGTGAGAATTTTCAGCAAGATGTTCAAATAATGGCCATGATTCTTCGGGCGGCTTTGCCATGAAAGTGCTCCCGTATGAAGATTCCATATTGTTTTGGCTTTGCTCTTCAAGCCCTGTGTAGAACGATTGAACGAGCTACCACAAAGGTACCTCATGGTGAGGACAGTCACCAAGAAGTTTCTAGATCCTCTCCCATACTTTTTGGAAGGGCTCGTTTTCCTTCTAAGAAAACGACGTGATGCACCTCCTCATATAAGATAGCTTAGAAATGGGGAAAGAAATTCTTGAGAAATTCATTCTTCACTTCATTCCAAGTGACCAATTCTGGATTGGAAACATACCACTCTTTCGCTTTCTCTTTGAGGGAGAAAGGGAAGAGTATCCTTCTTATGGAATCGTCGGTGGCGGTGAGAGTGCAGAAGGTTGAATACGTCTCAAGGAACATGCCAATGTGGTGGTAGGGGTTTTCATTCTCCATCCCGAAGTAGGTGGGGAGGAGTCCCAAGAGTGTAGGCGGAATGGAGAATTGTTGATCGAGCATCTGGTCAACCAAGGTGGCGATGGGGGAGTTGTAGTTCCCCGACATAAAGTACTCATGGAGCGGGCGATGTGGCGGTGGAGGTAGCTGAGCATCTGCATGCTGGTTGTTTTTGGCCATCTCGGTCTTTTGGTGTATGTTGCGGCGAGCTTGACGCCTCCTTCTACCAATATCAGGGTCGTATACCACCAAGTCGGTACAAGTAGAACGCATGCTACACATGCACAACTGTCACCTATGCAAGGCAAAAACAAACAATAAGAAACCAAGTTAGCAAACCAATATGAAAAAGTAACACAAAGAATAAATAATAGCAATAGTGAGGGCAAAAGGAAAGGCTAAGCTACACTATCTAACTAGGCCGAGCACCTCTATCCTCAACAACGGCGCCAGAAAGCTTGGTGTGTTTCCGCTAGAGGTGCACACACCAGCCAACTAGGGTAGTTAGATGCACTCCACGAGGACAGAACGCACGTGATGGGATCTTGCTTTTGAAATTTATGTTATCCCTAACCGAGTCGATCACTAAGACTAAAATAGGTCACCTGCAAGTGTACGGGGTACTGTCGTAGTATAGGTGATTGGCAAGATAAGGGGTCGAACCACCGAGATAGAGGGGGCACTAGAGTTAGGTAGCGTATGCTATGTTCCTTTTGCAGATAGTAGGGTTTTAGGGTTTTAAATGGTATTTGATTGTTGATTACGCTAATTGAGCAAGTAAGAAGTGCAAGATGAAAACTAAGTTACCACAAAGCTAAATTAACAAACTAGGTTAATCAAACTAACTAGGCAAGAGAAAGAACAAACTACACTAGATTAAACAAGCAAGAAGCAATTGAGAAGCTAAGTTAGCCACTAGAAGGAGAAATGACCTACATTAACACTAGAGGGCAGAACTATGCAATTGACTAAGTTAAACTAAAGCAATTGAACTAAACTAGCATTAACAAGCGAGCAAAGGTAATTAGGGTTTTAACAAGTTGATTAGGGTAGGTGGGCCGTTTGGGGGATGTAACTTTGATATTAGTTGGGGGAGATCATTAGACATGCATGGGGCTCATTTCATATCTAGATTACCAAACCAAACAATAAGGTCAATGTCATTATAACAAACCCTTTACTACTAGTAGAAGACTAGGGTTAGGTGTAATTCTAATGAGATTAACCAAATCTAGGTTTCTAGGGTAAGTGATAGTGAGTAATTGAGGGTTGACGGTAGAGATGGGAGTAGAGATGAAGGTATTTGACCTCATGCCACTAGCCACTCTAGCCTTTAGAAGGCCCTAGGAAATTACATCAATCTCACTTATACTAGCTACTTAGATCTCATACTCATTTGTAGGAGGAGGGATGTGTATGTAGGAACAAAGGGGGCTAGCTAGGGATCAACTAATTGGATCTAGGAGCCATTCCTAAGATTGCCACATACACTCCAATTCCTCCTAGAAGCTGTGTGTCATCAAACATCTCAAAGCAAGCAATCCATGTAACTAGCACAAACCACATGCAATAAAATAGGAAATAAGATAGAAGCAAGAGGCAATCATCATAGATATGAATTAAGTTCATTACAAGCATCTTTCCCCCAACATGGTATCAAAGTCACATTTTAATCCCAACCAGCCCACCACTAGGGTCTTATCTACACATAGTCAAAGAAAGAGAAAAAGAAAGGGGAATAAGAGGTAGAAACTCCATAAAGTTTGATGAAGTGGCCTTCTTCTTCACCTCCAAGCTACTGTAGACGACCTTCCTCCTCCAAGGGTGCAGGGGTGCATGAAAATATGGGGGATTATGGATGAAAACCTAGCAAACTAGGTTTCCAAGGTGGAATGAGGGTGGTAATGGTGGATGGTGAGCTGAAATGCAAAGTAACTGCACTAGGAGCTCAAGGAGGAAGAGTGGAGGCTTAGAACAACTGCAGGGGAGTGTAACCTAGTTCTATGGCCTCCACCCATGTATATATAGGTGGTGGTGGAAGCACTAGGGTACGTAGGGGTAGTTTAGGAAAAACATTGTAAAGTTTAGTAGGGTTGGGTGGCCACCACGACCGTGTTAGTGTGCCATGATCGTGGTGAGGGTAGAGTAGGATGGTCGTGGGTTAGGAATACGGTCGTGGTGGGTGAGTTGTTGTAATAAGCTAAGTATGGTGGTGGCCACGACCATGGTGGAGTGCCACAGTCATGGTAGGTGGTAGGCACCACGGCCGTGTTGGGTAACACGAGCATTTTGGAGGAGTAAGTCGTGTTCATGGAGCAGCACCACGGGTGTGTTATACTTCATCAGCCACGGTCGTGGCTGAGGATCACTGTCGTGGCAGTTTGGGGGGTGACTCTCTATTGATTCTTTGCAATAAATGCATGCCCGTGGAGTGAGGCCACAGTCTTCTTCAACTGTCTTGGCCACGACCGTGTTTGATGGCCATGGCCATGGCTGTTGGGGTGCAATTTCCCTATTGTCACGGTTGTTCCTTGGCAATAAAAGCACGACCATGGGGGTATTCCCACGGCCGTGTTGTGGTCTTCATCATTCATTTATCCTTCAAACTTGATCGATTGTGGATGTCTTTGCTTGGTGATGATCCTTGGCCATTGGAGGTAGGTTGAGGGAGATTTTGGGGCCTTCCTTGGACCCCTCCATGGGTGGAGGACCCCTAGAACTCCTTCTTTCTCTCTCTCCCATCTAAGCATGGTCCAAGTACCTGAAAATAGTGCAAAGAACATCCATAAGAACATTTTCAATGATAATCATATTAGGGGCAAAAACTTGTATTCTAACATGTTTAATGTGATTTAAATACAAAATGGCACATGATGGAGCCCTAAAATAGGGCTACATCAGTGGGCCATTGAAATTGTTTATCCCAATAAGAGACGATGGCATGTAATCCAAGGGAGCATAGATCCTTCTAATAATCAACAAGCCAAAGAAGTGACACTGGGTAGTGGGAAGATATAGAATGCATCAATGATCCATTTGTGGATGATTTAGAGAAGATCATAGACACCACTCCTTGTCTAGTCCCCTTAAGTAAAACAAGCAAAAGAACTAGAGAAAGGGAAAGAACTTGAGTCAAATAAGCATGTTGCAAGCTTAGGAGATAACAATCCTCTCAAGGAAAAATGTGTGCCTCCACTCCAATAGAAAATAGTGCTGACAGTACATTTTCTTCACATTCTAAAGAAGGGAAAGTACACAATACCGCCATAAATCGTATGATGTCTTCTAGAAGCTTCATATTGATATCATGTTGCTAGAAAAATTGAGTAGATTCTGTGTCATGATAAATTTATGAAGGACATAATGAATAAGAAGAGGAGGATCACAATTGTTGACTTAGTTATGGCGTATCAGGATCTCGATGTAACAATGAAGAGGAAGTTGGTATGAAAGAGAAATGATCTAGGGTTCTTTAATGTCCCATTGTTTTTTAGGGGTTTGTGTATGGGGGTATATTATGTGATCCCATGTAAAGTATGGATCTTATGCCACTCTCTATATATGATAAGATAAGAAAATAGGAACCATAAAGAACTATCTTGAAGTTTTGAGTTCTAAAACAATTCATAGCGATACTGATTTCTCTTTGACATGGGACAAAAGTGAGGCCACATTTGCCTAGTTACAAAGAATCATACTTTAAATTCATAATCTGACTTCAAGAGACGTATGCAACTCCATACAAACTTTGTTATAGTAAGATAGGTTCAAACAAAGGGGCATGAGGACGTTTAGTCTCCTATGATTTGATTCTTAGTTAGATAAGAAAATGGATGGTAGATATATGCATAGAACTCTAACCATTCAAAGAAAACAAAACAAAGTGAAATAAAGAAATTAGATTTCATCAAATCCTACTAAATAATGAGAAGGAGTTCAAGTCTATGCAACCATAAATGTTGCAATGTATGCACATCAATCTCAGGTGTAGACAACCCTAAAACACCCTAGAAAAGAAAGTAGCATCCTAACCTAACATGTACTATGGTAGCTACTCCTATGGGGTCATCCCACTCTCTCTCGCAAAGAATGACTAAACCTTCATTAACAACCCAAAATTTCTATCGGGTCATGGACAAACCCACCTAACTATTCTAGATTATTTATTTCTCCAAAATATCCTGGAGTGTTAAGTAAGGAAAAATATCTACTAGGAATTCAAACCACGGTCAACCCAACCTAGGTTAGATGAATAGGGGTCAGTTTCACTATGCTAGGTTAGATCTCTTTGACTATGGATTGTAGGAGGATCCTCCTTGGGGCTTCATCCTCTTGGAGATAAGTCAGAACTACCTTCTCTACTCATTCTTACGACTAATCTTTTGATGTTAAAAAATTTAGAAGTTCAAGCTAGAAAACATCAACCAAACCAAAAACTATAACAAAATAGAGAAGACATAAAAGAAACATTCTAGATCCAAGTATTAACTAATTTCTTAGAGTCAAAGTACATAAAAATTCCCAAACAACCTACATATCCTAGAGGAGCTCAACTAGATATAAGTAAGCATACTACACACCAAACAATGATGGAAATACATTGTATGGATAGAAACAAAGGAGAACAATATAAGAAAAGAGGAAGAGAAAGAGATTTACCCCATGGAGAAGAGGAGTCTCTCGCTCGTTAACCTCTAGATGGGTTGGATTGTGCTCTCTACGTCATCCTGCTTGGTCTTTTAGACTCCTTGGACTCATTTTTCCTTGATATCTCCTCAAACAATAGCTTGTGTGGATGGATGGTGATGGTGCAAACTGATGAAAATGAGTGAAGGATGGAGGTGGCCAATGGAAGATGGTGTAGGACAATAGATAAAGGGAACCAATTGATGGAAATGGATGTAGGTCGAGATCATTAGCCTTATTAGGCCTTGGAGCTATGAGATGAAGGTCTAGGAACCTAAAATAATATGAAACCCTTTGCTTGGTGGCCAAGGAGGGGTACTTATACTGGTAAGTGATATTTCAATATCTGGGGACGAAATGACCAATTTGGATGAACAAGGGCAAGTTATGTATTTTAGTTAGAAAAGTAAATGTTGAACCTAACTTAGATTAGGTGAACTAGGGCTGGTTTTGTAGCATCTGTCTATTGGCCATATATTTCCATCAATCTATTGAGGTTGTCAGTTGTCCCTTTCAGGCCTCATCAATACAGACCCTTAGTTGGCACCATCAGAAGGTACCACCAAAAGGGTGACGACATGTTCAATCGAACCAAGCCAGTTTGATAAACCCATCCCAATAATGCACCACTAATTCTAAACTCGACAAGATTCTCAATTAGGGGAACCTTCATCCATAGGAGTTGACCATCAATTGATGGTTCATCGAATGTCTTACATTTGTTGTTTTCTAAAGAAGGTGGTCCATGAATGGCTAAGGCGTGTTGGTGTGTATAGAGTCAACTCATTGTAGGTTTGAAAAATTGGGGTCAAGTTTGTTAGGTCGAGCTGGTCGATTAGTCTGGATCTTCTTGATTTTCATCTTGGGGATTTGAGAGGTGAATGTCTCTTCAGTTTGGTACTTGCAAGTCCCAAAATTGGCTAGTTGAGCAACTATATTTTCATAATTGTATGAATTTCAAAGAACTAAGTATTTGGGATTATTTGTTCATATCAAGGTTACTGTAGTTGCAAAACTATAGTAAATTACTTAGAAATAATGCCTAAATTTGGTTGTTAACAACAACTCCATGATTTATCATTTTCTTGTCCTAAAGAAAAGCTCAACTCACAAAACAATATACAACATCCAGGTTTAAGCTTGGTGGTAGATTCTAAGGTATGTAAAAGTTGTTTACAATTGTCTCCCAAGGCATGTATGTTCATGGAGAATGCCCATCGTTCAAGAAAAACTTGTTAAAGTAAGACGACATAACATCAATGTGTCTTTAAGCAAATCCACTACAATGTAACATGATTAATGGGAGCTTCAACTATGTATTATGTGTGTTAGAGTGCAATATCCACTTAAGGAATGAAGAAGATGATGAAGGTGAATAAAGATCTATCATTGCGTATTCATGAAAACCAATCAAGAATGACACACGTCCCACTTATTTAGGTCCTGAAGTAGAAACAAAAAGAAAATATTCTAGTGGCTTCTTAGGATCCCAATTTGTGTTAGCTTGGTCCGTGTAACGAGCAATAGTCCCTAAAGTCTGAGCCAGTTATCCCTAAGAAGAACTCCTTGTACCATGCTCAATCTAACCTTGCTACTGGGATGGTCTCATAAGTCTCCTAGGTTTTCCGAAAGACTCTGTATAAGAATTTAGGGTGGCACTACAATGATTGGAATACTCACGTTCACGCGATCCTCAACCCTCCTAAAGGAGAAATCAAACTCTCATTCTTATATTCACACTCAAACCATTATTTTGTATATTCTAGTTTATAAGCATGGGTGTTAAGTATTATATGTTTTTGTGATCTTTGAACCATTCTAAAATAATTTGCCAAGTCTCTTTTGCACAATTTAAATTGCTTTTTAACTCAATCTATTGTGGTAAGGCATGCATGCCTTCAAGGAAAGCAATTCTACATGATTAAAACTCAAAGATCATCATTGTTAGCTTGATACCTCAGAGGAATCTTTAATATGGTTCCAGGATCCTTAGAAGATATTTGGATTATTCAAAACACTACTTGGAGTTTGATAGTACTCTAGCTCCATCCAGAAAGTCCCAAACCTTGGGTTTTCCATTTGCAACATGTGCTAAGGAAACATTATTTTCAAAATGTGAAATGGCACATAACCCTAGATCCATTGCCAAATATAAGGAAAGAGCAATGAATCAAAAATAGCAGGAGATCAAGAAAATAAGACAACGATTTGGTAATAAGACTCAAAAGTTAGCATTTAAGTATTAGAATCACACCACACAGTATTAATTGCAAAACTACAAATTAAACAACAATAACTTAATAAGTGATAAAAGTTTAATTGGAGAGCTAAAAATCTAAAAATTTGAAATATTATACTAGAAGTTGGAACAAGGGAAGTAAACATGAATACATTAAAGACAAACATGGCAATGAAAGGATATAAGGGTGAACTACCCTACCACCCCAACTTTTCAAATTGTGCATGTCCTTTAGAAAATCCTAAACTTAGGGAAGCAAGGATGGTATGTGATACATCAACTATATGAAGCCCTTTCCTGACTGGTTGAGGTCTAAGTTGGACATCCATTCGGGGGAAGGTCTTCCAAGAAGGATTGCATTTGTCATTTCCCCTATAGAAAAGTCACAAAATCGTGGAGTCAACTTACTGTCATGAAACTATTTGTTACTCAAATCTAACATCCAAATTACTATAAAGTCAATGGTTGAAGGACCCAAGCGTTCATTCCTACCATGATAATGTCAAATCACAATTGTAGAAGCATCAAATCATAGAATACATGAACAAATAATGAGATAAAAGAACCAACACAATCTCAACATTTAACAAGTATTTGTAAGAAAAATTCTTTATTCATAGAATCCAATTACATACTTAAAGTACATATTACAAGTATAATTTTGTGCATTATCTAGGAACTTACAATAAGTACACCAGGACATAGATCACCAAGTCATCAACTCCCAAGCTATCCTAGAATGTAAAATATGAACACAACAAGAGGGGCACATACAAGGTGTTGAGTACAGGATAGGAAAAACATATATATGATATTTTCATAATTTGAAAAGATTGATAAGTAAGAGAACATGAATAAAAAAAGTTCAGCACTTAGCAAAACGAGAGCTCATTTTTATGCCAATTTACTCCAATTATTACAACAATATCATTCATCATAAGGTATTTGAAAAACTTTCCATCTAATGTTGGTTCATGAGGGTGCTCAAGGTTATCTAACCCTATTCATTGCCATGGTCTTACGTATCTAAAAACTCAAGTAGGATGCCCGACCTTGTGTCTTTACCTAAAAATATAGGCAGGTGGACAAGATTCATATAATGGATATCTATCTTATGTGTGGAAGTTATAAAATAAACTAGACGAGCATCGAGTACAGTAGTAGAATACTACATGGCTATATTTGATTAAGTAAACAAGCATTCATATATATATATATATATATATATATATATATATATATATATATATATATATATCAAGGTTAAAAAAACAAAGCCATAGCCATATAATTCATATCTAATTCATAGATTCACATACTATCATAACCTTGATCATCTAGCCACAAGCAACACTTGATTAAGAGCAAGAGTACATACATGTATTAAACTCTCATCATTAACCCTAACTAGCTCCAATTTTGAGGCTTTAGCCAAGTTAGGTTACAAGTTTCTTATTAATATGTTTGGTGATCTCTTACTAATTTAGGGTTCATCATGATGGTGTGGTTGAAGTTTCAGGTCATTTTGATTTTCCATCTAATTATATATTTATATAAAGTTCATATCATGTATGTACATTTTAGGGCTAAAAGATTCATAATAGAGCAACCAAGGTCAAGGATAATCAAGACATGAAAACCAAGCATAAGATTTGGTTTACACCAGCAAGATAAGGACATTTGAAGCACATATCCAAATTAGGTGGATGTCCCCTATTTTCAAAGAATCATATCACTATCATTAGGTATCAACATTTCCATTAATACAGAAATATCAACATAGTTCAAAATAAAATCAACATGTGAACTAAGTGTAACATCCACATAATTAAGAGAGGAAGACATGATAAAAGGATCCACATAAGCATTAAGGCACTAGAACCACAATTGAAGTCACATAGGTCGCATTAGGAAAATTATGGTTACAAGCACCACCAAAACTAAGCATTGGGTGAAACTTAGACATTAGAATCTCTAATCATCATGGTGTTACAAATTTCAAACAAAGAAAGATTTTGGTGCACAAAGAAGAAAAATAAGGAATATATGGACATATAGGTCAAAATGGGGCACATACATCATTATATCATGAATGGGGTTGGAACTAGCCAAATAGGTCACATCCCATCATAAAATTATTGATTTCACTGATATAATATGGTTTCATGCATTATATATGTCAACACCTCACATGGACTTAGGTATAACCAAATAAATACACAAATGGGACATAAGCATGCATTACGTGTTATATGGAAAGAAAATAGTAAAAAAATACAATTGGGGATGATATTTAGTCATGGTGAGATATATGAAATTTTTTTTTGAGGTTGGTCCAATATTAGAAATCACTAAAGCGAATGATTAGAAAATGAGGGAAAGATACATCATTAAAGTCCCAAACTAGTTGTATATGTGCAATTAGAGTCACTTCATGAGAAATAGGGGTGATTAGGTGACTCATTTAGTACAAAAGTACTCAAAGGTACTAATTTGATGATTCAGGGAGTAAAGATGCACTCTTGTTTCAAGATTTATCATAATAATGCATTAAATATGGGCAACCTAGTCAAAGATCACATTTTAGCAAAATAAGAGGATTAGAATAGGATTCATGGTCTAAAAATATTTTCATGGCCTATGTATCTATGAGATGATTGATCTGATATATTGGTTCATTTAGATTTGGCCAAGGGCGATATGAGTTATGTTGTTCATTGTATTTCATATAGAACTTTAGGGATATGGAAGGAATTGTCACCAAATTTAAATACTTAATGCGGGCAATTGGATCTTAATCCTAACTTAGATCTATGTGTGCACATTAGTAGAGAGGAGGGTGGAGTGAAGTGGTCTCATTGGGTTGGTTGACCAATGGAAGAAAGCTTGGCCTGGCCACCCATCGCTTAGCCTGGTTACCCGCTTCTACCAAGGGGGCGGCTCGAGGGGGACATCTAGGGTCTAGTGGTCGTCAGATCCCATGATCAATGTGTCCCCCAAGTGGATCAATGACTGAAGGTTTATCCACCTCACCCAATCACTTCCCATACACAGGACAACCAATCCACAGTCCTTGTGCACCAAGATTGGTAAAGAGGATATAAAGTGGACTTAGAGGTTGTGGGGGTGCCTAGGGAGATGTCGACCACCCTTAGTGATGATCTATGAAGCTAGTGGGGTTACTGGCTCACACTGGGGTGGCCTGACTAGAATGCTGCTTGGTGGAAACATTGACCAGCCATGGAAGATAAGGGAAGAGAAGTAGGCGACATCCTAGGACTCAAACTGGGGGGAGGGTATTGGGGAGCGAAAAAGAGATGAAAAAACAATATGAGGTGAAAATGGGGATCAAATGGGCAAACAAGACATAATGATGATGGATTGATCGAGCTCCATGGAGATACCATGTATATTGTATGGACCAAGGTTGGGGATGAGGTGGAGACAGTTGTGTCAGAAAACCCAATCCATGGGCATGGATCCAATGCCTGCCATTGATTGTGCCAAAAATGAGTGTGAAAGGAAGCACAAAACTAGTCTGCAACCCCCTATTGGGGCCATTGAAGATGAAAAGTATAATTAAATGTAAGATTTAAATAGAAATATAAAAATGGACATATCTTGGGTCTGATGACCGGTTGTGGCACTTTTACACAGTTGGATTCCCAACTAAAATCTCTAAAATATGAAATACATTGGAAAGCAAGGTGATCACATAGATGAGGTTTAATATTACATGGAAGAATATGATATATTGAAAGAACAATACTTAGTTCAATTCTCAAGTTAACACCTTATATTTTGAAATTAGTTATTGATGTGATAAATTGGGGAATCAAAACACCCAAAATATGAATTGACTTGAAATTGAGTATGAAGGCCACATGATGAGAGAAAGGTACAATAGAGGATAGGGAAAGTCATGTTGTCACACCATTCCCTACTTAAAAGAAATTTCATCCTTGAAATTCATCAAATATCATACTCAAGAGTTAAAGTTGATATTCATCATGTTTGAATGACCCATCCATAGGTGTTCAGACAAACCCCATCATGTTGTACACACACAAATTTCTATCGTCCAAGGTGTACCCATTCCAATATATATATACATTTTTTAGTGCTCCATCATATCATGCCATCATCTTGACATTAGGGTTATATATCTCATATCCCTATGAATTTGTCATTGTTCACATACTCATACAGGTTCAAGGTGTATTATCAAACTTGTGTCATCTATTTCTCAAATGAGCATGTTCAACATCATGACTTCTAATTAAGGTTATCATCATCCTTGTACCTCAATAAAGTAAAATTTTGCAAGCATGGATCAGTTTCCCCCATGAGTCTACCAACTATACCCAATTATGTTCAAAATTATTCATGTCGGTTATGAAATTGTGAATGGTATTTATGATTATTCTACTTAAGATCCCAAGTTTTCATTGTATCAAGTTCATGATTGTAAACTTACATATTTCATCTATGCCATGGTTTAATTTTAGGTTTAGCTTATGCGAGTGACTTATCTTACATGTATTAAGTTTATTATGTGATATTATTTCATGTAACAAGCATCATTTTAAGACAACACTATCGTTAACATAAAGGTATCATAATTATCTCACATGTAGTTAAAAGAGCTTCACAAGATCGAGCCACTCAAGCTAGTATTTATATATGTCCAACAAGATGTGCCAACCACAACCATATACCCCTACAAAACGTTTTACCCATCTTTTAAAAAACAAGAGAAACCCCTATATTCTTCACATAGAACCCCTAACCCGAGGCCCATCATGGAAATTACACATCATATACATCATCTTAGGGTTTTGGGACATCTCCCTAAACTAGATGGAAAAATAATACTAGAATGTCTCTTTCTCTAGGATTAGATATTTTCATAGGAAATTGAGGGTTTTTCATTATTAAGGGAATGATACACAAGGTTACTCACCTGTTGTACTTGAAAGTAGTTCATCTAGGCACTCATCATCATGTATTTCATCATTTATATTTACAACATTTCACATATGTTTTGTAGGTTAGGTACTATGACCTTTTCCCTTATTTGATGACTCATTTCAAGAGTGCATCCTTATAAAATGTCCCAAGATAGAGGTCCTTCAAAAGGAGGTTGAGACTCATGTTGGTCCTAAACTATGTCTCACCAACAATATTTCAGTATATACAACACTAGGTACAAGCAATCATGCCAACCCACTAGTTATGTCTAGCACCTCAAACAAGCCATATATACCATACATGGTGCTAGGCCACCTAGGGTGCATGATCAAACTCATATCATGTCATAAATGCGTATAAAAACTTCAAGAAAAACTTAGGTCCTCATGACGCAAACTCATATCACCATCATCAATATCGACATCAATATTCATCATTGACTTAGATCATCTAGGCTACTCATTAGCCAAACTGTTATCATGGTTGTAGACAACTCATGAAGCTACAAATACCATCTCAACATTCTCATGTAGACTAATGTTACACCTCTTTCTCTTAGGTTACAAGGCCACTCACAACCATAATATTTTTAATTTGTGCATATATATATATATATATATATTAATTTTTTAAATAGATTTTATTAAATGTTTAAATAGGCAATGGAAACCAACATAATCTATAAAAAATCAAAACAAAAATGAGTTTCCACATTCAAAGGGTAGTCTAGTACCATGATACCTAGAGAACTAGTAAGAACATGATGCACACTTGTGTAGCTACTCTAAGAACATGCCACAAACATTTGTCTAGGGTTATAATAAGATCTCCCTTTTCACACCCTCTTAAACCCACAACCCATACTACATGATAGAAGTAGGATAAAAAAAGGTTCTAGGGATTACACAAATTGTTACAACCCCAATTTTTGGGTTCATACGGTGGGAAATGCAATTTCCCCAATAAATGTATGATTATGGGAATTGCATGAATTATATGTATTGAATGGACTCCCTTTGCAATATTTCCTTTTTTCATGTGAATTTGTGGATCATAATATGTTAATGAGTCCAACATGATTAAAACAAAGAGAGGAAATCAAATAATGCATTATTAAGAAGGAAATTTGAGATAATTAGGAAAAGATAAGAAATATGTGGAAATAAGGATAATGGAATCATCATGGATGAGAATTGAAGTTCACATGTTTTCTAATGGTAAAAGGAATCCAAATAAATGATATAGAAAGAGAGAGAAAGTAAAAATAAAATTTGCCTTATTAAGGGAGTACTCTAGAATTCATGATTGTCTTAACCAATAAACTGCTACGAAATTATGTACCTTTCTTTAATGTCATTTATTTCCCAGATAAAAATTCTAATCAGAATAGAGTAGTCTTTTTCATAACCTTTGAAAATAGAATGAAGGAATGTAATTAATGAATATACTAAATATAAAAAGGGTAATAATAAGAGGGGATATGTGAGAAAGTCCAATACTTTTATACATGGTCAAAAGATAATCGAAGGAAACAATTAAGTGTTTGACATCATGGTAGAAGGCGTACGTGAAAGGGAAGTACAAGAGGAAATCTCTACAAATATGATTCATGTATCTATTGATATCCATCCTAGCCTCCTCCATCTCCCTTACCTCTTTCTCTACCCCAACCTAAAACCCCCATTGGGTTGGAAGGTTTGTTGACGTAGCTGTGTGAACATGGAACCAGGAAACTCCCCCTCTCTACCTATTGTGTAACCCCTACACCCTTCTTCTCCCTACGCCTTCGGGGAAGGGCTAGCCGACCTTCAATTTTCACCGAGAGGCATGACAAAAACCAACACAAAGAACAACCAGACTAAGATTCAATGGCGGCGTGTCAACCGATGGTTGTGCGAGGAGGAAGCCACTATGTAGCTTTTAGTTATGTCCATATCTGACCAAGGAGCCTGCGAGCCCCTAGAGATCCTCCACCATGAATCGATGTCGACAACATGTTAGGTAAGAGCCTGTAACATCTTATTCAATTAGTTAGCTAGGGTTTTAAACCAAACCTTTGGGAGTTCTATTCTCATGGAGACGGTCACCTCAAGCCTCTTCCAGTGACCTTCCAGTCCGGGAGGGGAGGCCAGACATGCTGGCAACTTCACCCGGACACAGGGACGACGGAGGGAGCAGGTCCAAGCTGCAGGTTTCCTTTGCGGTGGGCTATTTGTCGTTGTTAAGAGGTTAGGGATGAAACAGACCCTAGTGACCAGGATGCCCTCAAGTGTAAACGTAAATAGAGGGGGGTAATGTGGTCTTTTAACCACTAACTTAAAGCCGCCAAGCCATTTTCTTAATATAGTGGTTTTATGCTGATGTGTTGGCATACTATTGGCTAGATAATGTTTATTTTGAAAAAATTATAGTAAACGTTTGGTAACTCCGCTTGAGACAAATTATATAAGAAAATTTATCAAGAGAACGTGAGGAATCCATTAAAAATAGTTTCATAGCCTGAATCTGATCCTAGTTATAAAAGTACCTTGAGTTAACCATGCTCATGTATTAAACATTGATTAAAAACCCCAATTACGATTGGATGTCAAATCTAAGGTCTTAATGGGCTAATTAGAGTAGTAGTAACCTGTTGAGGGGCAACGTGAGATTTGAACCATATATTAGATAATGTATTTCTTGTTTTAGGGTTTTACACATGAATCTATGATGATGCAAATAGAAACCCTAATTTAAGGTGAAAATGGTGATTAACATGAATAATTCAAAATTCCATGGAATGGTGTAATTATGAGTAGATCCTAAGCCTGTTAGGAAGAATATAACAAGCTAGTTAGGGTTTGTGGTTAGATTTGTTATTTTAGGGTTTATAGTGTCAATAATGAGGATGAACCATAATGAAACCCTAAAAGGAAGTAGGAAACCCTAGGAATCAAGTTCATACGAGTGGAATATGAGAAAGTGAATAGTAATTAGATTACATGTACTTTTTAGGTTTCTTGCTTGTGTGTGTGAATTGAACTACTTGCCTGGAATACTTTCTTGCTTGGATTACTATTAGCTTGTTGATTCGGCTAAATAGGTATGTGGTTATTTATGAATAATCAATTTAGTTTCACAACATTTCCTGAATGTTTTGTCGATTGGATGCAACCTAAATTGTTGGATATTTAATTCTGCAATCCTATAAAGTCTCTATAAAAATCACAATTAAGTATATATATGTGTATTCTCGAACCTACATGCCACCCTAATGTATGATGCATGACCAAGCCCCAGAGGGAAGGTCTATTCGGTCAAGCCCCAGAGGGAAGACCATTGGGCACTGAGAGGTGACCCCAGGCACCAAGCTCAGGATGGAGAAGGTGGCCTTATGTCCCTTGCAAGGACAATACCCTAAGAGAGGGTAATACAGGGTTTAGGGAAAAAGCGGTTGAGAATGCCACATTGAAAATGTAATTTGGTTTGTTAATAACATATTTGTGATAAATAGGTTTTTAGAAGCTATTTGTGGAAATTTTGATTTTTGCCCCACATACCGGTATAGAAATATACTGATTGACATTTTGATTGTCAGCGTTTTAGGTACAATCATTGAAAAAGAACAAATAGTAAATTGAAACACTGTGAAGGTACAAATAATTAGTTCAAGGAGGATTAGATAGATAGACTCCATCTATGGATAGAAGTCTAGAAATCCAAAAATTTTACAAGGTATGTAAGAGATTTATTTTATTCCATCTTTCCAGTATAGTTTTTAGTAGAATTTAATAGTTATTTTTGATTAAATGTTAAACCATGGATCCTGAGTTATTGGGATAGCGGCTCTGACATTTTTGGTCTCCCTTTATTGGGGGTTACCGGGAGGCGGGGTCGTTACACAAATCTACACCTAGTTCTAAAATGTCTAGGTTATAACCTAGAGACTAGGTCGTATTCCACAAAGTAAAACTTATTAAACTTATCGTTTTGAGATTTAAGGTTTAGTTTTGTTTGTGTTTCATGTGTGAAATGTTTGGTGTAGCTATTTTCATGCTCTAATACCTTCTATCACTTAACCATTTATTACTGAAATTGAAGCACAAAATGAATAGAAAGTCAATGGATAAAGGACCCGATTGTTCATCCCCAGAGTGGTAATACAAATGTGTGCATGTGTAAGCATTAAATCTTGTAATCCATGAACAAATAATGATATGAAATCACACACATTACCTTAACATTCAACAAGTATTATTGAGCAACATTCTTTGTTATAAAATTTCATTTAATATTGAAAAGTACATATTACAAGTCTAATCATGTACACCAACTAGGATTTTACAACAAGTACACCTGAACATATTCATCAGGTTATCAACTCCCAAGCTATTTGTGAACCTAAAACATACGTGAAATGAGGATTTTAAAAACAAGGTGTTCGGTATAAGGCATAAAGATACATATACACAAACTTTGCATAATTTGCAATTATTGCGTAAGTGAAAGAAAAAGAATAAACAAGTTAAGTACTTACAAAATGAGATCCCATTTTTTGTCATTTTACACCAATTATAACAACAATATCATGTATCATAAGAACTTTTAACAACTTAACATAGGAAGGGTCCCTCACAGTGCTCATGGTTAGCTATCCCTATTCATCAACACAGTCTGTCGTGTCTTGACAACTCATGTAGGATGGTTGGCCTTGTGTCCTTGCCCAAAGAAAACATGAAGGTGCACTAGGTTTGTATAGGATTTATCTTATGTATCCAGGTTATAAAATCAGTGAGACAAGCATAAAATACAATACTAGAACACTACCTGGCAATATATGAGCAAGTAAATAAGCATACATGTATATCAAGGTTCAACTACAAGAGACACATAACCATGTACATTATTAAGCTTGTACCTAATTTAGATATTAATAACCTAACATATCCTTGATCATATAGACAAAAGAAACACATCATTTAGAACAAGATTACATACTTGTATTAGATTCTCATCATTAACCCTAACTAGATCCATTTTTAGGGTTTTGGCCAAGTTAGGTTACACATTACTTAATAGTATATTTGATGCACTTTTACTGATTCAACATTAATCATGAAGGTGAGTTTCATGTTTCATGTAATTTCAAGGTTCCATCTATTTTATATGATTATATCAAGATTCATGTCACTTATGTACATTTTAGGACCAAAAGTCTCATAATGGAGAAAATAAGGTCAAGGATCATCAAGAAATAAAACCAAGCATAAGAGATGGTTCAGGTCAACAAGATAAGGACATTTGAAGTACATATCAAAATTAGATGGTTTCCCACAAGAGCCAAAGCATCATATTACCAACATTAGATACTAAGGTTTCCACTAAAATACAAATATCAACATAGTTCCTTATATCATCAACATATGAACTATGTGTAACATCCATAACAAAGATATAATCATGGATAGAGTATTACCTCATTTGAGAGAGGGAAACAAGATAAAAGAATCCACATAAGCACTGAGGCACAAGAACCACATTCATGTCAAATAGATCACTTTAAGAAAATTTGGGTTTCAAACACAAAAAAAACCAAACATGGGGTGAAAAATAGACATTAGGATCTGTCATTATTATGGTTTTATATATTTTAAATATAGAAAGGAGTTCGGTGCACACAGAATAAAAACAAGCAATATATGGACATATAGGTCAAAAAGGGGCACATACATCATTATATCGTGAATGGGATTGGACCTTCACAAAAGGTTCACACCTTATCATAAAATAGTGATTTTAGAGAATTAAAATGGTTTGATTTATTGTGGTATCTAATTCCACCATCAGTTGGGGTCCATTAGTCAGAGAAACTATCAAATCATTAAGTCAGAGCAACCATCGTTTAAGGACTTGGAAGGGCCATCGAGTTTGGACCCAGAATGGCCATCGAGTTTGGTCAATAGGTGGTGCAACAAGTTTCAAACTCAAAGGTAAAACCATCATATTAGAGGGGAACCAAAACCATGGACCTCGCCACTTAAAGAAGCACCAAATTCATTGTTTGCAAAAGAAGAAGGGGAAAACAACTCAAAAACCCTAGGTATGTCCATCTTTGAAGAGAAAAAACCATCGTTTGTCCATATGTAAGCAAGGTATAGAGATTCTTCTACAAAGGAAGGTTTGTGTACAAGGTTTAAGGTTCATATATGGTGATAAAATACTCAAGAATCATCACTTAAGATTAAACCCTAGGCAAAGATAGTATCTCTCTACTTAGAACTCTATTTTTAAGCAAGATCTAGAAGATGCAAGCTAGTAGTAAGAAATAAACATGGAGAAATTATATAAATCGCCTATAGGATGAAGATGAAGCTCCAAACATAAAAGTAGCCTGACAAAAAGAGGGATAAACCCTAGCGTGGGCACTCCACATGGGCAAGCTAGTTCCTTCTTCAAACAAGGAAGCAAAACCCTAGGTCAAGAGAGAAAGAAAAAAAGGTTCTCCAAGCTCTATCACAATCTCCACCATTTCACACCATGGGAACGATCACGAAGAAGAGATGAGAAGGTAGGAAATAAAAGAAAACAAATGGAAGGAGGGAGATCTCACATACCTAGGCCAAGAAACCAAGCAAGGAAGCACCACACAACCTCTACTAGGGTAGATCTGAACCCTAGGTGCACATGCAAGGATATCAATCACCTTCTTCTACCTTGGGCTCCTTGTTCTCTACCTCACCTAGGAGGGACGAGATCTAAACAACAAGGAAGGAGAAAGGGGTCTAAAACAGTTTGTTTGGGTGAAAGGTGAGAGGCATATGAGGCTATGGGTCAGAGAGGAGAGAAGTTTAAGGTGTCCTACTAAGTTTGTTATGTGTCCATGTCCTAAAGGGTCACTTACATGAAAATTAGAAGCTACAATGGTTTTGGGAGTCTGTAGGGCCATCTGATCATGATTTCCCTGGGTGTTCATTGAGTTCCAAGGCATGGTGACAACCAGTTCTTGGCATCTTAGATCACAAGGGTGAAAACCATCATTTGTGCACCTCTCTAGGTGAACCACTGACCCAAGGAGCCTCAAGAGGGGAAACCATTGATCCTATAACCTATAGGGACAATCAAGGACCCACAATAGGATCTCAACACCATCAGATTCCAACAACCAAGGGGGTACCATCGAGTTTTGACCTCCCAGGTAGCTCTCCATGAGGGCAAAACCCTAACTCACCCTAGATAGATATCACCATTAAAACAAGGTGCTTCTTGGCACCCTAAGGCACAACAAACTCAATAATGATATAAAAACATGTGAGGGGAAAAAGGCATATGACAAATTTTATGAATGAACATAGATATGGGTAAATTATAGAAAATTCCAAAACAAGCATATAATTGTATAACTTGCTTAAACAGTGTCCAAAGTGGACCAAACTTGAAACTTAGGTTTGTAACAAAATATAAAAGCACATATTATGGTATGATAAAGGTTTTAAGCATGAAATTAAGGTAATAAAGAGGTTTCAAACAAAGAACAAGGTCAAGGGCCTTACAACCATAAACCCCTTATAGGGATTTCACCCCCTAAATACAAGGCAAATAATGATAGGTACCTTCTATGCACCTCATCCACTAACCTACACATGGTTACTTCTGTATCATGGTGATGTCACAACACTCTCATAGAAGCCATGATCTTATCCCTCAAGCTCTTGTATGTGCCATCTTGGGTCAAAACAGACACCTTCCCATAAGAAACATCCTCTCCCAACTACACCTCCTTGCCTGTATCTCTTATCCTATACTGGGGTGACATTTACTCAAACATAAAAAAAATCCTCTCCCAAATCCACCTCCATTTCCTGTATCTCTTTCCCTATAATAGGGTGACATTTCCTCAAACATGGAACACACAAACTACCGTGCAACATATACAACCCTGGTACTAATAACAAACTTGGAACTCCAACTGTCATCTTGAACTATTTAGATATGTTACTGAATCAACATGTCCTTTAATGGAGTTTACTGTATCAACAAATTACTTAGAAGCTATAATTAATTGCTTTTACCAATCATAGAATGTTATGTATCACTTACCGTATGTAACTTCACAAGGTGTCATGGCTATGCTCCTTTGATGGTTGTTGTAGTAATCAATTCAATCAATCAGGTGGATATCCCCTAACTGTCAAGAGTTGTAGGGCATATTTGCTTAGAAGATTCTCCAATCGTTTGAATGTTGATTGACTGTATCATACTAGATCTTAGACCATACCCTACAAGTTGACATTTTGGACTTAGCAAAACAAGGTTGAAGGTTAGACCTAAATAGATGTTTAGTATAACCTCAATGAGCTAATGCATGTATATATCACCTTAATGGAACCTAATGTTCTATCATTAATCTTAGGTTTATAATGGATACATAAAATATGACACATAACTCATTTTGGTGATAATATGAAGATAATAAACTTAATTGGATGAATAATTTAGATAATGGGCAGTTATTGGACCATATTACATATCTCATAAAAAGAAGTATAAAAAATGGAAACGAACTTCAAATTCGAAATCTACATATCAAAATTAGCATACATGTCAAATTTCATCTAATTTGAACAAACTTGAAATATTAGGATAAGTTTAGGAGAGAGATAATGAGTAAAAGGCATAAGTAATGAATAATGTGATTATATAAATTCAAAATATGTAAATAATGGAAAATTCACATTCAAAACATCAAAGATAATTTATGGAGGAAGTTTTGTCCAATTTGGATGTTGTTTGTGCAAGTTATGCAATTTTAGGTACATTCTGGACTTTTCTGCAATTTACCAAAATGGGAGGTTTTCTATGCAAATTATCACCTTAATTTTAATCCTTAGATATTCCCTTACCATTCTCGAGATTTTGAACCATAGGGTGCCTAGTTGCACCTTGGTTTCAAGGTGTTTCTTTCCAAGGGCATTTTAGGGATTCCTCTCTTTATAAATGAGCTTATCTTTAGAAGCTATCAACCAATGGGGTTATTTCATTGATTAGAGGTCAATTGTGAAGTCCTATAAGTTTCCATAATCCTATATTTGATATTCAATAAGCTTATATGAGATTTCCTCTTGAATGGCCATGAAATCCCTAGGCCAATGACACCTGGAAAGCTCCATGGACACCTCATGCTTGACTTCTTCCTTATCCATAAAGGTTTGCATGTACATAGGCACCCTTAGCATTGAACACATGGAAATTAACTTTACACCTTTTTCTTTAATTATTCCTTATCCATAAATTCTTGCATTTCCATGGACACCCTTATACATGACACATGGAAAGTCTCATAGACACCTCATACTTGACCTTTTTCTGTATATAGCCATATCTACCCCTTCCCAACTCCAATTTGAAAACCCTTGTGCCCCTTTATTTCCTCTAGGTTAGAGCATCATTCCTACTCTATTTTCCCATGATGGTTCTGTCCCAAGGTAAAAGGAGGTGCCTACCTGGGTGAAGAAGGCTGCTAGGGTTCCAAATTTCTCTATTTAGGATTTCTTAAGCTCCTCCTTGGTGATTTTGACCAAAACTAGTAAGTATCCTCCTTTCCTTCCCTATTTTCATGTTGTTAGTCTTCTGTACACCTTCCTCCAGGTCATAACCATGGCATTCCATGGTGTAACCCCACCTAGAACCCATAAACACCTCATCTCCATGCTCTTTTGTTAGGGTTGTTCACCTCTAAAGTGGAGAAGCTGCTTCTTGCTCGAGATAGGAGCTTTGTTGGAGAAACTAGCCTCTCTAAGATTGGGAACCTTACTTATTGGACCTATCCACCTTCCCTAGAGGTACTTTGGAGGCCGAGGCTTGACTTGGACTATTTAGACTCTGAAGTTGAGGTATGATGTATCCCCTATTCTTCTATGTTCAGCAATTCACCTATGCTTATTCATTCTCTTTGTCCTATGGACATTAGCCTATACACAATGTATTTTGTTTTGAAAATCATGGTTCATGTGAACTACCTTATTTGATATTGATCATGTGATCATGTATGTTCTTTTAAACTCTTATCTTATGCTTTGTTCATGATGGAACTCTAAAAGATGACATGTGATGTCTTTTGCCCACTTATGAGGTGGATGTATATGTTGGTCACTTATGTGGTGACTAGTTTATATATTCTGACTATACTTTATACTTGCCTCTACATTTAACATGCTATGTGATTCAGTAGCACTAGAGTAGTGTAATTGCATTGGTTTTTATGGTAAATGTGTTATTTCCTGCTGAGCATATGTGATATTTCCTTCTCTTTTGAGATGGAAAGGAACCTCATACCCAGGGAAAGATGTGTGATTCTTGGCTTGTGTTTTATATATTTGGGAGACTGGCAATATTCCTTTCTCTATCGGGTTTCAAGTTTATGATACTTGGCCACCTTTGTGTTTATATTGTTCTAGGGCGATATTTATCTTACATGCATGCATGTTGATGATATGGGGTGTGTGCCCTAATTCTTTACATGTGCTTGTGTGGCACAATTTTTGTGTTTTATTAATGGCAAGTATTCTTTTGTTATCATATGATTTAAATTCCTTTTCTATTGATACCCATTTGGGTGATCCTTATCCTTTCTATTGGAAGCCTTATGTATTTGATGTCCTTTATTCCATATAATGCTCAATTTCCTATTTAGTATGCACATACCAGCCTTTACTGATGTCATCTATTTTATTTTCTTGTTGGGGTATGCTTCCAACCCTAGGTGAAGGACTTGGATAATAAGGCATGAAGTTTTCGACTAACTTTAGGAGTTAAATCTTGGAGACAAAGTTGTTATGGTTTATATTTCCCTTACTTATATCCTTATTTTGTATCATACATGTAAACCCTTATGGAATATTATGATGTGCTTTTGTAATCTTTTGTGAAAATTGAATATAGTCATTATTTTTATTCCACTTCTATACTTTGGTATTTTGCATACCATTATAATAATTTTAGAAAATTTATACCTATTCTAACATACCATTGAGTGTTTTTGGAATGGATGTGAATTCTTTAAATTTTACTTTTTAGTAGGGGGTGATCCTACCTCCTTATAGCATGGTATCAGGGCCCATGGTAGTCGGAATCTGACTATTTCAATTTTGTCTCCCTAGTTAGAATCCTTGCCTTACCGTTAAGTGACATATTTTCCCTAGAGTTGATCAATAGATAATGCATGGTTGATTTAGGATCATATAGTTTCACATTAGAAAAATGATGAATAGATCCTTAAAATACTTACAAGTAAAGGATGCATAAGTAACCATAGTAACTTGAGGTTGTTTAGCTTGGCCTTTAGGCAGCTATTAGGAAATGACGTTGAAAGCAAAGTTGTCTAGAAATGATCAGGGTTCAAGGGATGTTAATATTTTCCTCCACACCACTAGCTTGGTTTACAAGGACTCCCGAATCCATATGATATCGGCCTGGCCTGAGCTGGTATGAATTGTTCAAAATAGCATGCTTTTAGGTAATATTAGCCTTAGACATCTATGTGATTTATCTTTAGAGACCCTAATATGTTGAACTAGTCTCCCAGGTGTAAAGACTTGATTGAGGATGGACAAGAGCAAGTTAACCCATAGTTCATAGTCAGCCTTTACAAGTTATGTTTTTTTTGCATGATGCTTATGTAGTTGGATGAAAGGAAGTGTAGTTGAAAATTTTGTACCTAAAGAATAGTTTTATCTTAATAAGATTAATCCTTTAAGGGGTGGTGAATAAGTTGTTTTCTTATATGGGGATGTTTTGATTTTGAGGATGAAATCCCTTTAAGGGGTGGTGTGTTGTAACATACTAGATTTCATAACCTACCCTAGAAGTTGACATTTTAGACTTAGCAAAACAAGGTTGAAGGTTAGACCTAGATATATGTCTAGTACAGCCTCAATGAGATAATTCATGTATATATCATCTTAATGTAACCTAATACTCCAACATTAATCTTAGGTTTATAATGAATACATAAAATATGCCACATAACTCATTTTGTTGGTAATATGAAGACAAGAAACTTAAGAAGATGAATAATTTAGATAATGGTCCATTAATGGGACATATGACATATCTCATAAAAATAAGTCTCAATAGTGGAAAAAAACTTTAAATTCTAAATCTACATATCAAAATTATCATACATGTCAAATTTCATCTAATTTGGACAACCTTGATATATTAGGATAAGTTTAGGAGAGAGAAAATGAGTAAAAGACATTAATAATGAATAATGTGATTATATAACTTCAAAATATGTAAATAATGGCAAATTCATATTCAACACATCAAAGTAAACTGGTGTATGACGTTTGGTCCGATTTGGATGTTGTTTGTGCAAGTTATGCAATTTTAGGTACATTATGGACTTTTCCACAATTTACCTAAATGGGAGGTTTTCTTTGCAAATTATCACCTGAATTTTAATCCTGAGATATTCCCTTACCATTCTCGAGATTTTGAACCATATGGAACCTAGTTGCACCTTGGTGTGAAGGTGTTTCTTTCCAAGGGCATTTTAGGGATTACTCTCTTTATAAATGAGCTTATCTTTAGAAGCTATCAACCAATGGGATTATTTCTTTGATTGGAGGTCGGTTGGGATGGCATGTAAGTGTCCATAAACTGAGACCTGATATTCAAGAAACCTCTATGAGCTTTCCTCTTGCATGGCCATGAAATCCCTAGGCTAAGGACACATGGAAAGCTCCATGGACACCTCATGCTTGACTTCTTCCTTATCCAAAAAGGTTTGCATGTCCATAGGCACCCTTAGCATTAGACAAATAGAAAATAACTTGACACCTCATGATTGAATTCTTGCTTATCCGTAAAGGCTTGCATGTCCATGTACACCCTTATACATGACACATAGAAAGTCTCATAGACACCTCATACTTGATCTCTTTCTTTATATAGCCATATCTACCCCTTCCCAACTCCCAATTTGAAAACTCTTGCTCTCCTTTATTTCCTCTAGCTTAGAGGATCATTCCTACACTATTTTCCACAAAGGTTCTGTCCCAAGGTAAAAGGAGGTTCCGACCTTGGTGAAGAAGGCTCCTAGAGTTCCAAATTTCTCTATTTAAGATTTCTTAAGCTCCTCCTTGGTGATTTTGACCAAAACTAGTAAGTATCCTCCTTTACTTCCCTATTTTCACATTGTTAGTCTTCATTACACCTTCCTTTAGGTCAGAACCACGTCCTTCCATGGTGAAAACCCACCTAGAACCCATAAGCACGTCATCTCCATGTTCTTTTGTTAGGGTTTTTCACCTCTAAAGTGGAGAAGGTGCTTCTTGCTCGAGATAGGAGCTTTGTTGGAGAAACCAGCCTCTCTAAGCTTGGGAACCTTACATATTGGACATGTCCAACTTCCGTAGAGGTTTTTTGGAGGCCTAGTCTTGACTTGGACTATTTAGACTCTGAAGTTGAGGTATGATGTATCCCGTATTCTTCTATGTTGAGAAATTCACCTATGCTTATTCATTCTCTTTGTCCTATGGACATTAGCCTATACACAATGTCTTTTCTTTTGAAAATTATGGTTCATGTGAACTACCTTATTTGATATTGATATTCTTTTGAACTCTTATCTTATGCTTTGTTCATGTTGGAACTCTAAAAGATGCCATGTGATGTCTTTTTCCCACTTATGAGGTGGATGTATATGTTAGTTACTTATGTGGTGACTAGTTTATATATTCTGACTATACTTTCTACTTGCCTCTACATTTAACATGCTATGTGATTCAATAGAACTAGAGTAGTGTAATTGCATTGGTTTTTATGGTATATGTGTTATTTATTTCCGAGTAGATGTGATATTTCCTGCTCTTTTGGGATGGAAAGGAACCTCATACCCAGGGTAAGATATGTGATTCTTGGCCCATGTTTTATATATTTGGGAGATTGGAAGTATTCCTTTCTCTATTAGGTTTTAAGTTTATGAGGCTTGGCCACCTTTGTGTTTATATTGTTCTAGGGCTATGTGTTTCTCACATGCATGAATGTTGATGATATGGGGTATGTGCCCTAATTCTTTACATGTGCTTATGTGCCACAATCTTTATGTTTTATTAATGGAAAGCATTCTTTTTTTATCATATGATTTCAATTCCTTTTATCTTGATACCCATTTTGGTGGTCCTTATCCTTTCTATGGGAAATATTTTATATTTGATGTCCTTTATTCCATATATTGCTCAATTTCCTATTTAGTATGCAATACCAGCCTTTACTGATGTCATCTATTTTCTCTTCTTGCTAGGGTATCCTTCCAACCCTAGGTGAAGGACTTGGATGATAAGGCATGAAGTTTTGGACTAGATTAAGGAGTTAAAGCTTGGAGACAAAGTTGTTATGGTTTAGATTTCCATCTACTCAGATCGTTATGTTGTATCATACATGTAAACCTGTATGGAATATTATGATGTTCTTTTGTAATATTTTGTGAGAATTGAATATAGTCATTATTTTTATTCCACTGCTATCCTTTGGTCTTTTACATACCATTATAATAAATTTGGAAAATTTATACCGATTACAACATACCTTTGAGTGTGTTTGGAATGGATGTTAATTATTCAAATTTAAATTTTTAGTAAGGGGGTGATCCCGCCTCCTTACACTGACCATCTATCTATCACGTAAGGTTGTGATGAACTTCCACTATACCCTTATTTCTACATGCTTCTAATGTTTCTTATTGACTAACTGACAACTATGCACTTGACCATATTTGTGCATACACTATTCCATGCTTCACTGCCATTGCACATTCTTCACCTTATGATACATCTGTGTATTCTCAAATACATCAAATATGTCAAAGATGAGTCTGCTCAGGTACTATCCCAATCAAACTATCAACATATGGAACCATTTTCTGGTTGTAGAATCAGACACTATCTTGTTAACTGACCTATGGAAGTTATCATGCTCCCCATTGTGATACTCTGATCTGATGTCCTATATCATGGATCATCCCTTGTACTTCTCTGCCCTGTTGTAGTAGCATTGTTTGACTTGTAGCTATGTCAACCATCTTTCCATCTGAGATACTTCCAACTGTACATCCTCCTACTGAAGCGATGTTGGTATGTCTTGTTTTATGATACTTTGAAGAGCACAGCCATGCCTTATTTGCAACTGTTGATGAATATGACTTCCTATTTAGGGAATCAACTTCCACGTTCTGTGTTGACACATATACTAAACCATTCTTCAAATCATAACAGAAGATGATATGTCCTCCCCTTTGTTATAGCCACACTATCACGGGTAAACTTGCCAACTTGTCCTTCAACATCTTGAAAGAATATTGACACCAATGCTAACAACTCTCGTTACATACCAAGAAGGAACACATTCCCTAGTCATCTTTGTTAGGGGTAAAGCAATAGTGATTACCTTCTGAATGGACTTCCTATATTGTCCTGCTAGGCCTATGAAGTTTCAAGTCTCAGTTGGTGTTAGGGGCTGCTCCCATTCTAGTGTTGTATTCTCCTCATTTGGATTTATAAACATCCATGGTAGATATATCATAACTTTGAGATAATACTCCAGTCAACCCTCACTCTTGCCAAACTTTATTCACAATTATTGTTGTTCCAACCATCCTATGATTTAGCAAAGATGTCATCCATGTTGTTGACCATCTCTGAAGTACATTGAGGTGTTATCCACAAAAAATGCCACAATTGGTAGTGAGCATACAATTGATGTCATCCACTATGATCTTACTATGATGATATCACAAAATTAGGTCTATCTGATGGAACATTGTGGCACCTATTAACTGAGAAACAAACCATCTAACCTTGACAGTTGTATTTTTCATCTATTGGTAGCCCATATACAAAATCACAAAATCACACTTGTTCTTTCCAATCAACACTTAGTGGATATCAACATCAAACTCTCTCCTTCTTAAGGGAAAAAGGACCACCAGGAAGTTTCTTGATAAACATATTCAAAGTCATATACTACTGGTACACCCTGGATATTGGGAATCATGGTATCCACTTCATGTGCCAAGAAGAACTGCACCCTTATCTCATCAGCTTCTTCGCCATTATAACCAACTTAGAACGTATAGGAGTAGGCTTCCTAACTCTTGAAAGGCTAAAAAAATTCCCATCACAACATGTCATGATCGTTGAGCTATAGTCTAAAGATACCATGTGCTTCAACAAGATATCTACCTTCTACGATTACAGTGAATCCACGCTTACCAAGTGGCATGAGATCCACTTGAAAGCTACACCTTAAAAAAATACCACAAAGGAAAACACACCTCCCACAACACAACAACACTATCTAGGGATTACTAGCAAGGAGGTTACCTAATTTTACTACCATCATGCGCGTTATAAATAAATAAATAAATAAATAAATATATATATATATATATATATATATATATATATATATATATATATCTCTGTGTGTGTGTATGTGTGTGTGTGTGTATTTAATATTACTTTCTCATCTGGGATTCTTGCCATATAGATAGGAATTATCATGATTATTGTACTTCATTGCTCTTTCTTATTGATGATTTATCATTATTGTCTGAGTGTTCATTCAAGTTATCTTGTTTCTTCCTCACTTACCAAGGGGTAGCTCATTATATTCCACATTTTCTTCATTAGTTTCTTTTAAATGTCATGATACTCTCACTTTAACACTTTCTTATACACATAGGTTGGACTGAGTTTTACTCAGGTTCAACTTTATTTATCTATCATAATTCTTATTCATCTTCTCATATCACTCTTATCTCAGGAGTTCTCTTCTACTTATGTAGATTTTATGCCTTGAATCATTTAATTAGATCATATTTATCTCTATTTTACTTCATTATATTCTAGAATTTAGATTCAAGAGCTCCTCTTTAGATTATTTGTATTCAAATTTTGATTTCATGGTGTTGTATCTTTCTCTTTAGTTACCAAACATTCAAATTTTGATAGGTTAGGATATGATTCTTATCTTTCTTTATATTAGGATTAAGATATTATTACCATGATTGCATATTAATTATGCTCTTTAGATTGTTTCAAACCAACCACTTGATCATAGTAATTAGAAATATAACAATCTAAGAGTTCCACACATATATTTTCTTCAATAATTGAACACATGGCCAGGGCATACAAGTACTGAGATTAGGTCGTATGTGTCATATTTACATGTCATGTTCACTTACTTAGTCATCATCCTAGTCCTAAGTCCTCATGCCCCTATAGACACAGTGAACCTAAAGATCTAATACCAACTTATGACAACATGTCACGCTAAACAAGAGTATTCAAAACCAAAAACACAACTGATCACTAATTAACTACATAGCAGAAAAAGGGGATAATTAGAACCTATTAAATATTCCAAACTTATCCAAGATCATTTACATAAAATCCCAACATATTTCTTAAATTCATGTTATGACAAATATCATTTAATACTACTCAGTGGCCTCATCCACACGATATACATACAAAATAATAGGATCCACATATACCACATGTATAAGCATCAAAATGCTACCAAAAATCTTGAGTAGATTAAAACATCATATACAAACTTTTCCACCCAGACTTGAGAGTACATGGAAAAATCTAGAACACACTAGAAATTTAAACAACTTTCTATAAGGTCCATTTCCACAACTCTTCCTTGCTGCCATAGGTCTGCTGCTATAGCTGTCGATTACCTAAAACGATGTGGTGACCCACGTGGTGAGACCCATGTCCCAGTGAGAGACATAACTCTCAACAAGGCTTATTGATTTCAACAAGTTAAGCAATTAAACAGATAGAGAAGATTATATAATAGAATGGTACTACCAGATATAAAACTTCTCGAGAGTAGATCTATTCAATCTTATTCATCACATTGAAAGATTAAAATTATACCCAGAGATCAGGTGTAGTAAACACTGTGGGCATTACTATCATCATGATTCTAACTAGTATCATGAGTATAGCTAGCAATTATTAGCATGTCTAACATGAAAAGTATATTTAACTACATAAGCATGGCTAACAGTTTAAGCATGGCCAACAATGTGAGTTGACTAACATCATAGGCAAGTCTAACAGCTTAAGAATAACTAACATCATAAGCAAGTCTAGCAGCATAAGCATAGCTATCCTCTATATTGTGTTATACAACATCTATATATAAAAGGAGAAAATAAGGGTTATCATCCAATGTGAAGCACTTTGTATAACCCTAACAGATATACTATATGGTTGGATTACGTCTTTTACTAATCCCTGGGGAGTTGAAGTCGTACCACTCAAAGTCCAACTAAACACCACTTGGTCGTGATCAGTTCAGTTCAAGATCTAGGAGAGCTAGAATCCTAAGATCTTCTCTGCCCCCAACCATTACTGGTCTGACACAACGACACATAAGGTCAAGCTACAAAATAACCTAGTTTTCCCTTGTTACAAGTCACGACACTATTGAAACAACCTATCCCTCCCTTATAAAGGTCATGGTACTAGTGAAATTGGGTATTCAAACCTATCATCCGAGGTACAAATGCAACTATCCTCAATCACATCATATATACTGAATCATATCATCTGAGGCACGACCTCGATCATTCTCCTACCAATGTATGACCACACCCATCCTTGTAAACATGCATATATCAATAGTATATGACTCTGAGCTTCCATTAGTGGAATATTTGTGTCCCCATCTAGCAAGTCCTAACACTAGAATGGATATATGACAAAGGGCGTTATAGGATTAGGGTTTCACTTGATTAGTTATGTCAATTGGGTGAATTAAGGATGCATCACATGATAATGTAGTAGGGTTATCTTAGTATTGAAAGCATTCCTTCATCATATCATCATACAAGAAGACTAGGTATGATTGACCATCATCATACTTATAGTGAAGAGGTTTAACATAAGAAAGCATCAACCATAAGGGCCATGATAACCACCGGTTAACACATTAGGGTTACAAAAAACAATAGAGAGAATCTTCCTTTATCATATCGTACAAGAAAGCTAAGTATGATTAACCTTAATTTACTTAAATGCATTATGTTAAATTGAACAATATAGGTGGAAGTGAGTTGAAAATCAGCACCTCACACTAAACCATAGGTTCATACACTCATTAGGTCAAAGCACATCCTTCACACACAACAAACTCATCCTATCATGAATGATCAAGGTAAATCATAACCATCAAACTACCAACATCAATACTAAACCATCAAATCATGTTCTTCATTCAAGACCATAGGATGTGGGATAGACAGACCACCAGTTTCCATACAAGCCAACACCTTGAATCATATGTCCAATAAAACCAATGAGTTGTGACCTAAAAGAGTCACCAACTTAACCTAGTCATCCCATTGGTAGGTAACACAAAAAGAACCATCATTTGTTATCCTCAGAAACACCATCAATTGGTGACCTCAAGTCTATCATTTTTTGATGACCTTAGGTCCACCATCAGATCATGAAACTAGAAGGACCATTGGTTGACACCATCAGTCTTAGGAGCTAGTGCAACCATTGGTTGTGGAACTCAATATCACCATCGATTTTTGCATATAGTTCCATCATTAGTTGTGGTCCATTGGTTAGAGAACCCATCAAATCATGAATTTAGAGCAACCATCACTTGAGGACTCTGAAGAGACATTGATTTTGGACCCATAATGACCATCGAGTTTGGCCAATATGTGGTGAAACAAGTTACAAACCCAAAGGTAAAACCATCAAATTATAGGGGAGAAAAAACCATCAAGTTCACCACTTAAAGAAGCATGAAAACCATCATTTGTTGAGCACAAAAGAGTTCAAATTGAAGTTCAGACAAAAACATCAGTTGTGCAAGAAAGGCAACCAAAACAACACTAAGTAAAAAACCATCAAGTTCTAAAAATAGAAGGAAGACCAGATCAAAACCCTAAGCTAAGGACCATCTTCTGAACAGTAAAACTATCATTTTGGAGGGAAAGCATCACCATCGGCTGTGAGAACAAGAAAGAACCCAAAATAGTAACTAAGTGACCACCATAAGTTGGAACATAAAGGACAAGCAAAAAATAAATAAGAACCAAACCATTAGGTTACTAAAGAAGAAGGAAAAAATAGATCAAAAATCCTAGGTATGACCATCATTTGGATAGAAAAAACATCATTTGTCCATATGTAAGAAAGGTATCCCAAAAAAAGAGGGAGAAACCCTAGCTTTAGCTCTCTACATGAAAAAGCTAGCTCCTTCTCCAAGCAAGGAATCAAAACCCTATGTCTGGGAAGTAAGAAAAAGATGTTCTTCAAGCTCTATCATAAGCTCCACAATGGAACACCATGGGCACAACTAAGAAGAAGGGAGGAGAAAGTATAACAATAAAGAAAACAAAGGGAAGGAGGGAGATCTCACATGCCTAGGCCAAGAAACCAAGAAAGGAAGCACCGCACAACCTCTACAAGGGTATATCTTAAACCTAGGTGCACATGCAAGGAGATCAACCACCTTCTTCTACCTTGGGCACCTTTTGTAGGGAAATATGGCATCAGGTTGGTAGTGGAGACAAATTTTTTACTACCATATTCCCCATTAAACCAACAGATTGCATCAACAACTATATAATAGAATGGATGGTTTTGGGGATATATGTGGTGCTACACCAAGTCTAGTGACAATATCCTCATCATTGTAGTTGTACAGTTGTCTTCTAGTTGCAATCAGATGGCATCTATAACACCTCCTAGTCTTCAACATGGACAACATGCCTCTGTTGTTCTCCTATCGACAAGAAACAACCTCCATGCCTCTATAAAAGTCCACACGGACCGCCTAAAACTCCTGTTGTACTACTACAACATACATGAAGGAGTTCTCCCTCCCGTTGGCCCTCAATTTTTCTCCCTTTCTATCCCTCCCTTTATTAGGTAGGACCTACTTGGGTACTCTTGGTTACCACAACTAGAGAAGATAAACAATTGTTATAGGAAATTGATTTCTCTGAGAATCCCTCACTACCCCTCCATTTATAGGAGCATTAGGGTTAGGGTTCCCATTCGGTGTGTGAGTGGAAAGGACTGAAATATAAAAAAAAATCACAACCTACGATAAGGGAAACAGTCTCTTCACTAAGAAAACCGATCAGTTGGCATGCGAGTTGATTGGTTCACCAAGTGAACTAGTCAATTCGTCATTTTTCCCAATCACATATATATTGGAAATTCTAATCCAATTAATGCACAACATGATGCCATCACTAATCCTTGATGCAATCAAATTTGTTCCATGAATTGGTCATCTTGCTTTGTGAAATGGATGTATCACAACCATGTAGTCATTTCGCTCCCCAACTCATTAAGAATTCATCCAATGCAATATCCAATCAACATAACACTGCAACTGATCGGTTCAACACTTGAATCAGTCGGTTGGGAGTCCAATCAGTTGATTTTTTGCTTGAATTAAATGCCTAAACACTTTAGCAATCAATTAAATTATCATTCATGGTTAAAACTCTTATTATAGATGTATCTTATGTGTGTGATCCTATTGTTCCCATTTTATATTTTTAGTGAATGTCCATAACCAATTATGATATCACAAGCAAAGAGTGGTGTCGAGTCACACATAATTGCTACCCAAGTAAATGCAAAGTTGGAGAACAACTTCAAACTACAATCTGTTGTTGATGTTATTGTGTTTGTATAGTTCCTTTGTCACTAATATCCATATCAAACTCTAGGCATGGAATAGTCATCATCTTGTACATTCAATCTCCATTTCTTGAACAAGAGCAGACTGTCTGAGACATATGTAAGCTCAATATCACATATTGACTCACATGTGCATGGCCATGATTTTCTAACTTTCACTTATCAAGAGGCCTAGGATATCATACTCCTATATGAAGGACAAATCCCATCTACATCACTCACAGTCATCTCCATGTATCACAACATACCCAATCATCACTTTTTTGGAAACCCTTATTCATGATTACGGTGGATGATGTCAGTGTACATTGAACGACATGTGATGAGTGTCATCACTTCTGGTCTTAGAACCACAATCACCACCAACACTATAAGAGTTGATTTTGACTACCAGTTATGGTTTCCATGTATCACTCTTATGGTGTGTCTATCCGATACGCTATTCTCTAATAAGAACCTATGTGTTTTGTTTGATATCACAAATCATGACTGATGAAATTCTGTCATCAACAAACTCACACTCTAGTTTTATGTATTAATATTGTCTACATTGCTTCCATAGTGATAATCGTCTAGGGACATAACAAGAATGTATACTCTTGACACCCGTATGAACCCACTATTTAGGTCCTCAACTCAAAGACATACGTCATTGAGTAATATCATCCTTTAGATATTTATTATGTTATATCATTATCCCATAACTGAATGGAACAAAATAAATTGGAATTTTGTCTTTGTTATTAATCAAATAATTTACATGTTATGCCATTACAATCATCACATGATTGTCTCTTTCGGATACATACCAACAGACTCCCACTTGCACTTAGAGATAATCACTCACAAATCTCATCCCAAGTGATCTAACATGACCATCATGCTTCTAATATGAAAGTGATTTGGTATAAGGTTAGCAACGTTTGCCTTAAGTCAATATTTTGCATGTTTCACATCCCCTCGTTGTATGACTTCTCATATGATATGGAATTGTCATAGTATGTTATTTGAGATTTATCCGATAGCTCCATTATTATCACAGTATCTCTATTATGTCATAAATGGTTTCAAACCTCCCACAAGTTCATATATATGAACTTCTTGATCCATACAGTTTCCCCCATTGTTCTCATAACACAAAGATACTCAATTTCTATTGTAAAATTAAAACAACTGTCTCTAGCTTAGAACCCTTTCTATCTTACAATTTTTATTTTAAGGTCAAACATAAATTTAGATTGTGATCATTAATTTTATTTTTTCATTTTGAATTATTGCATCAGTGTAACCCTGGACACCCAACTCTTCCTTATTACCATAACTAAGGAACTAATTCTTTTAATACTTCACAAGTACTTAAGGATGTTCTTATAACATTCTAGTGACTTTCACTGGGATCTGACAGATATCCTCTCGTCATGTTCAATAGATACGAGACAACTGGATGGTTACATATCCTCTCATCATGTCAAACACATATGAGACATGGGATGAGTACATAACATTGCATACATGATAGATCCAATTGTGAATGCATATGGCATCTTACTCATGTTTTCCCATTCTTCACAAATATTTGGAATACTGGGCTTCAGATAGACTAACTCCATGGTATATGGATATATTTCTCTCATTGAGTCATGCATGTTGAACCCTTCACATCTTCTCAATGTATGTGCTCATACTTGGGCCAAGAATCTTTCCATATCTAACTCTATAGATCTCAATTCCTATTAAATAGGATGCTTTGCCTCAACCCTTCATAGAGAAGGTAATTTCCTTGCCAGGTTTTAACATATGCAATATAAGGATGTTATTCCCATCAATATGTGGAATATAAATATGCTCCCACTAATTCTTTTATAAACACATATTTCTTCTTCATTCAAACGCAACTCAAACTCCTTTACTATTTTTGCCAAATTGAAGATTCCAGTTCTGAGATGCATGATTCAATCACATTGATGGACCTTTGTATCTTATAGACTTTATTTGCAAAAATGGATTTATAAAACCCTTTAGATTGTGTCACATACACATCCTCTCAATATTCCTTTTAAGGAATTCATTTTTAACATCCATTTTTCCAATTCTCATAATCATATTAAGCTGTAATAGCAAGCCTTATCTTGATGGATTTAACCATGACAACTAGTGACAATATTTCATCATGTTCAACATCTTAAACTTGTTTGAAAATCTTTACAACCAATTTACCCATATAAGTTTGTACTTCACCATCCATGTCAATCTTCTTCTTGAATACCTACTTTAACCCTATGGGTTTTACCCCTTCAGGTGGGTCCACCAAGGTCCTTACCTTGTTGGTGTACATCAATTCCAACTCAGATCTCATGGACTGAAGCCATTTCTCCAAATTTGGTCCCTCAATATCTTCTATATAGGCTGTTGGCTCATCATCTATGACAAATTCACTACCTTCTTGAGTCATAAGATAACTAAATCTTTTAGTCTCAAGGTGTGTCCTACTAGATATATGAGGTTCATGTGTTACTTGAGCAATTTGATATTCCACAACAACTTGTGATTCTCCTTGTACATCTTGTACATCTATTGGTTCAATGTTTTCTTTTTAGTCTCGAACATATTCGAGTTCTACTTTCCTCCCACTACTTTGTTTGGAAACAAATTCCTTTTCTAGGAATATATCATCTCTAGAAACAAACACTTTGTTGCCAGTTGTGTTATACAAGTAGTATCCCTTGGTTTCCTTGGGATATCTAAAAAAATTACATTTATCAAATCTAAGAGCAACATTTTTAGGAAAAAATTTCTTCCCTAAAGCTTCACATCCCCAAATCCTTATAAAAGGTATTTTGGGAGGCTTCCCAGTCCAAATATCAAATGGTGTCTTCTGAAGTGATTTAGATGGTACACAATTAAGTGTAAATGTTGTATTTTCTAGAGCATAACCCCATAAGGAAGTCGGAAGATTAGTAAAACGCCTCATAAATGGTACCATTTCTAGTAATGTGCAATTCCTTATTTTTGATACATTACTATGTTGTGGTGTTCCAGTTGGAGTCCATTATGATATGATACCACATGCCATAGAAGGTTCTCAGACTTGTCTTAAGTATTCCCCACCTCTATCAGAACAAAGTTCCTTGATCATTTTGCCATGTTGGTTTTGTACTTCATTCATGAACTCCTTAAATTTTTCAATAGTTTCTGACTTATTTTTAATGAGGTAAACATAACCATGCTTACTGAGGTCATCAATGAAGGTTATGAAGTATTGATACCCACAACTAGAATTTGTTCTAAAAGGGCCTCACACATCAATATGTATGAGTCCTAATATATCACTGGACCTTTCATTGTTTCCAGTGGAGGGAGTCTTTATCATCTTTCCCAACAAACAAGTCTCACATGTCTCTATTGATCCAAAATCAAAAGAGTCTAGATAACCATCCTTATGGAGTCAAGATATGCATTTCTCGTTTATGCTCCCTAGACGACAATGGCAAAGGTATGTTTGGTTTGAGTTATTGTGTTTTTGTCTTTTTGTATTTATGTTATACACACTTGTCTCTAGATCTTTCAAGTATAGACATAAGACATTGAGATGCTACCATAAAAGATCTCATCTTCACTAATAGAACATAGACCATTGTTTAGAAGAAGTTTGAATCCTTTGTTGTCCAAACAATATATAGATATGATGTTCTTATTAATGGCATGTATATAATAGAAATTCTCCAACTCTATTATAAGCCCACTTGGTAGAGACAACTCATAGGTTCCAACTACACTGGAAACAACTCTTTCTCCATTAGAAACAGGAAGTTCAACCTCACCTTTTGCTAAAGGTCTAGTTCTTTTCAAATCGTTCACATTTGAGAAAATGTGTGATCCATATCTGGTATATAGTACCCCACATGAATAAGTAATGAAGTTAATCTCAATTATATGTATACCTGAAGTAGAGATATCTATCCCTTATTCATCTTCCTAGGTTTCCTTATCCTTCTCCTTATTTGAGTGTAGAAGACTTGGACTTTAGCTTAGCCTCAAAACACTTCTTAGCCTTGCCTTTGTCCTTAAACTCTATTCTTATGATCTTCATCATAGATTTTTCCTTCTTTGTTTATGCTTTGACATATACCAACATGTCAAGCAACCCAGATAGAGGTCTAGCCATGTTACTAAAGTTCTAACACTTAATACAATGGCTATATGATTTAGGGAATGATTGCAAAATCATATCCATTTCCAACTCTTAACCTAAAGGAAACCCAATACTTTTTAGATGTTCTACATGCCCAATCATATTGAGCACATGGGACTCTACTGGGTATCTCTCCATCAGTTTGCACTCAAACAACACCATAGATACATTGTACCTTTCATGCTGCTCATGCAACTCATAGTCCATATAGCTCATCATAAGGTCTTTAATGTCCACGACATCATTGGCATACTTCAAGTAAGCATTCATTTCAGCCTTAGGTGCACATGGGTCAGATTTCATTAGCACTAATGTTTTAGGAACAGAGACAATATTTCTCAAAATCATGAACCCGATATGGATATATCTTGTTTAGATTATTTTTCATAAGGATCGATCACAATGGTGAGTCATTGCCATTTGATTCTACAAGAAAAAAATTTGCATTTTGCCAAAACACCTATTGATTTGATTTGATTTTATTTAAGTAATATCAGATGATATTTAATTAGGCCTTTAATTAATTATCACTTCGACTATTTTGTTCAAATTGATATCCCTCACTACCAATTTAGAAGATTGCAACTTACAATCTTCTAGTGAGACAAGATCCATATTTCATCAAATCATGAGTCAACTTTGGCTGATCGCCCACAACATGAATATTTAGGTAGGAAACTTTTGCCAATTGCATATATATGAAACTCTTGGATAGATGGCATGAATGAATATTTATCACAATCCATTTCTATGCTTCTAGGTATTTAATCTCTTTAAGACCACCTTGTTAATCCTGACCCAAAAGACAACACGATAGAATATGTACCTTACTTTGGCAGATGTACATGTCTACCATAACACTTCCATGAGATAGATGGTACACCACACTTTGGAATAACCTACTCTTAGTTTATCAAGATTTCCATGTGTGATACTTATGGAATGCATCTTAGGCTTAATATTATATTGAGGGAATAGTATTTTTAAATAGATATATATATTATCTACATCACCACATATATAGTACATATCATATACAAGCTATATCCCAAAATGAAAACATGCTATAAAATAAAAAGAAATGGTTATGGCCATTCTAAGAAATGTTTATGGCCATTCTATGCAAGCCAGTGCATGGTGGTTGTATGTTTCATTTTTTGTTTCATTTCGGTTTGCATAACAAGCCTCTACCTTATCTTCTAAATGTAAATGTATTATGCTCTCCTACCTTTTCTCCCCTCGAATATAACTTGAGGTTTCTCAATTATCATGCAATGCTAGGATAGTTTAAATTTCTTATTAAAACAAAGAAGATGGGATGAAAAGATGGAGTACCAAGAAGGACTGATAAAATGGAGGCCTAGAAAATCAACTTGGGGACCCAAAAGGTGGTGGACCATAATGTAGACGGCAGGGGATACAACCAACCAAATGGCCAAGAGGTGATCCGATTAGTTCAAGGGTTGAACTGATCAACCCAAATTGGCAAGCACATATCTTCATCAAAAACAAATAGTTAGGGTTACTGGTCTTAACCACACTACACATCCACCATCAAAATCAGCTTTAGGGAGACACATGTAAATTACATATATATATCACATATATATCATATATATCATTTGTGATTATTTGTGGTGTTTTACTAGACATTAATATCTACATAGTATGAAATAAATCAATGATAAAACAAAAAAATCTTATCATATCTATTATCATTATATAGTAAATTGACGTGGCTCTGATACCACTGTAGGGAAATCGGAAATCAGGTAGGCAACAAAAACAAAATTTTTACTGCCATATTCCCCATTAAACTAGCAGATATTGTCAAAAACTATATAATTGAAAGAATGGTTTTCAGCATATACATGTTCCTAGAGAAAGTCTAGTGATAATCTCCTCATCATTGTAGTTGTGCAACTATCTTCTAGTTGCACTTAGATGGTGTCTACAGTAAGTCCTAGTCTTCACCAGAGTCAGTAGGCTGTCGTTGTCCTACTATTGGTAGGAAACGACCTCCATGCCTCTATGGAAGTCCACATGGACTACCTAGAATTCTCGTCATTCTACTACAACAGAAAGGAAGGGGTTCTTCCTCCTGTTGGTGTACTAGTCACCAACTTGCTCTCCCACAATGGTTCCCCCTTGTCGTCCCTCCCTTTATTGGGTAGGACTTGCTGAGGTTCTCTCAGTTATCAAAACCAGAGAAGATAAGTAATTGTTATAGATGATGTGTATGAGAATCCCCCACTACCCCTCTATTTGTAGGAGCATCAAGGTCAGGGTTCTCAGTCTGTGTGGGAGTAGAAAGGACCAGAATCTCACAAAAATCCACATCTTGGGATAGGCAAAACAGTAAGTACACTAAGTGAATCGATCAGTTGGCATGCGAGCCGATCAGTTCACCAAGTGAACCGGTCATTTCGTTGTGTTTCTCAATCCCATATGTACTGGCTATTCTAATCCAATTAATGCATGACATGACGTCAACAATGATCCTTGATACAATTGAATTGCACCACGAATCGAACATCTCACTTTGGGAAAGGATCGTCTAGAAACCACAAACCAATTGATTCACTAAGTAAACCGGTCGTTTCGCTCCCCAGCTCATCCAAAATTCAGACAATGCAATATCTAATAAACCTTACACTCCAACTGGTCGGTTCGACACTTGAACTGGTCAGTTAGAGTCCATTTAGTTGATTTGTTGCTCTAACTGAATACATAAACACTTTAGAAATCAATTCAATTATCATTATTGATTAAAACTCCTCTTCTAGGTGTATCCTATGTGTGTGACCATAATAGGTCCCATTTACATTGGAAGTGAATATCCATATACAATTATGTCATCACAATCAAATAAAGGAGCCTAGTCACACATCATTGTTTCTCAATTAAAAGGAAAGTTGGAGAACAACTTCAACATACAATATGTGATTGGTATTATAGTGTTTGTATAGTTCCTTTGTCACTGATATCAAGATTGAACTCGAGGCATGGAATTCTCATATTCAACATTGAGTCTCTGTTCCTTGAACTAGGGAAGATTGTCAAAGATATATGTAAGCTTATTATCACATATTGATTCAAATTTGCATAGCCATGCTTTTCTCAATCTCACTTATCAAGAGGCCTAGGATATCATACTCCTATAGGAGGGAAAAATCCTACCTACAACACTCATAGTCATCCCCATGTGTCACAACACACTCAATCATAACCTTTATGACACCCCTTATTTAGGATTATAGTGGATGATGTCAAAGTATATCGAATGACATGTGATGAATGTAGTGAATTTAGGTCTAAGAACTTCAATCACCACCAACACTATAAGAGATGATTCTGACTACCAGTTATGGTTTCCATGTATCACTCTTATGGTCAATCAGTCTGATGCATTTTTATCTAACAAGTACCTATGTGTTTGGTTTGATATCACATATCATGACTGGTGAGATTTTGCCATCAACCAACACACACTCTAGTCTTATGTATCACTATTGTCTACATCGCTTCCACAGTAATAACCAACTAGGGACATAAAAAGAATGTATATTCATGACATCAGATGATCTCAATATTCATTTACTCAAACTAAAGATGTACATCATTGATTAATATGATGCTTTAGACATGTATTATGTTACATCATTATCTCATAACTGAATAGAACATAATAAATTGTATGTTTGCCTTTAATATTAATCAAACCATCTACAAGTTATTCCATTACAATCATCACATGATTGGCTCTATGGGCATACATACCAACACCTTATTCTACACCTAGACTAGGAGGGACGATCTCTAAGAAATAAGGAAGGAGAAAAGGGTTCAGAAGGGTTCGTTTGGGTGAAAGGTGAGAGGTATATGAGGCTCTGGGTTAGAGAGGAGAGAAGGTTAAGGTGTCCTACTTGGTTTGCCACATGTTCATGGCATAAAGAGTCTAATCTAAGTGAATAAGCAGCTCAATCAGTTGTGGGAGTCTGTAGGGCCATCATATCATGACTTCCTGGGGTGGCCATAGAGTTCCAAGGCATGGTGACCATTAGTTCTTGGCATCTTAGGTCACAAGGGTGAAAATCATCATTTGTGCACCTCTCTAGGTGTACGACCAACACAAGGATCCTCAAGAGGGGAAAACATGAACCCTCATATCTCTAGGGACCATGAAGGACCCACCATCGGATCCCATCAACTAAGGGGATAATGTTGAGTTTTGACCTCCAAGGTAGCTCATCCATGAGGGCAAAACCCTAACTCATCCTAGATAGATGTCACGTTCAAACCAAGGTGCATCTAGGTGCTACAAGTCACAACTAACTCAAGCATGACATAAAAACATGTGAGGGGAAAAATAATGCAAAAAATTGTAAGAAAAATCATAGATATGGGTAAATTGTAGAAAAGTACAAAACAAGCATATAATTGCATAACTTGGTCAAACAATGTCCAAACTGGACCAAACCTGAAACTTAGGTTTGTAACATGATATAAATGAACATATTATGGTTTTATTAAGGTTTTAAGCATGAAATTAATGTAATAAATCATGTTCGACCTAAAAGCAAGGTCAGGTGTCTTACAAGATATATCTGAAAAAGGATTAAACAGTCAATGTATCATACAAATGGAAGTTACTCTCCAACTTATCCCAATCATTTGAAAAGAAATAATGTGTTTTTCGATATCTCATTGCTTGTGATGTTTCTTATGTAAATGTTTTATATTGATTCTGATTGTGAGATGTAATTAGGAATGGGAGTGGATTTTTAGGAAATACAAACTCATGAATATCCTATGTTAAGAGAAGGATGTATAAGGGAACATGCACACATTTTAAAGCAAGTTGTATAAGAGTCAATACTATGTGAGTGAGAAAAACATAACTCAAGGACAACAATAAAAAATAGGAAGAGAAGGAGAGAGAGAGAGAAAGAGCAATTCTAGCACATTGGCCACCCAATTTTTCTTCCTTTTATCAATCAAGGCAGTGAACCAAAACCTCTTGGATAAACATAGATAAATTACAGGTTGAGGATATTGGGTGGAGACTTTATGACCAGCAACTTCTTGAAGGAGAAGACAAGGTGTTTCTGTGAGGGAAAGGTGGCAAGCACAACAACCACTTCAAATCTAGTTCTAGAAGTGTGAGTTCTACACTGACATAAGACCTGTCTAGTTGTTGGACGACTAATATGAGCCAAGGTATATTTGATATCCCTTACTAGCTATTTGAAAAAATTAAATTTTATATCCACACCAAGATCCTTTGTCTAAGAGTTTTGTTTGAAAACAAATAATATTTCCACTACCCAACTCCAACAAAACCCTACAAATGTTTTCTAATAAAACATAGATGTAATATGAAAATATGAATGTTTATGTATTTGTAGTTTAAAAATAGTTGTAGAATTATTTTCATAACATTAAGTTACTGGTAAATCAATATGCGATATAATTTTTGTATCCCTCATTCTTGACCAAATATTAACTCACATTGATTTGAATCTTTTGCTTTTGTTAGAATTGTCAATCGAATGCCTTGCTATATTTGTATTTTCCAGTTTGAATAAATGATATGAAATTACAATATATGATAATTTCGTATTTATATATATTGGTAAGAAACAACATAGTATGCAATAAACATCAATTTCAATGATAATACATGTCTTTATTTGATATTATTCAAATATTATTAAGAATGTTACCAATTACTTAAGCTTTGGAGTCCAATATTTAAGTATCTACTATTGTCTTTTATAGAAGTTTTCATATATCACTTTCATGAAACTACTTGGATTTACCCACCAAGTATAAATCACGTCTTCAAAGGATATTTAACCATAAGTTCTCTGGCTAATTAAGAAGATATGTATCAATGACAGAAGTAAACCTTTTTTGTCCTTGTTGTGCCAAAATATCCTCTACAAGCAATATGTAAGTTTACTCTTTTGTCTAGTTAGCATGACCTAACATAGATAGATCTTTTTTTACCAAGTGTAATTCGTTAAATTAGGGATCATACATTGGAAAGCATAAATAGAGGACCAAATAAAAATATTATACAGTTAACAAAACTTAGGAAGATGATTAGTATGCTATCGTCTCAAATAATCTCTTGAAACATTTATCCTACCCTTGTGTGGACAATGGACAAGGTTTTGTATTGTAGAAAATAATAGTAACCAACATTTCAACTGATTTTGACATAAAATTGGTTTACTTATTTTTCCACCATAATCACTCTTCATTGCAAAGATTTTAGGATTTTAGAAACATAGGCATTCGTTAGCATATTTTTTTAATACATGACATAATTCCTAACATGGATAATTCAAGTCACACTAAGTTAATAATCATATCAATTACAATCCTAGTAAACACTAATTTGGACTTTATAATGAGTTGTGATACAATTTTAGGTTATCAATAAATGTTCTTTCATGGAGAACAAAATTTATACCATATTCATTTAATACTTATATTCCAATTCTGATTTATCTAATATAAGTAACTTTTTTGTAAAAGTGTAGAAGCTAAGAAATTGAGAAGAGTGGTTCAAATACATGTTGTTAAATTGATAGATTTTCATACTTTGTTTGGGACTAGGGGACAAAATCCTAGATCTGTTCAAGTGAAGCCTCTTCATATCATTTGAATATCTAGTAACTCATTTAAAAAAATCTCACTAGTATCTCATCAAAAAATATTATTTTACATGTGACCTTAGATACTAGTTTTCTATTAAAAATAATTGTATTAGAGATAATACTAGTCAATTATGCCTTCCTATTCCTTTTGGTTCATCGATCTATTTATTCTTTATTTCATGTTCCTACTGTTCACATCCCCTTTATGGAAAAGGAAATTTAAAAATGACTCACCAATTTCCAGTACTAACTATATCATATTGCATGCCACATCATTCACTTTCTAAAACAATTATATTTGAGATTATCTTAGTTTCCTTCATCATACTAGAAATTGAACAATCTAATAGAACTATGTACTAATCTTACATCCCTTTATGGACAAATCAATTTGACTATTTTCTAGTTTCCAATCAAATGATATAATGTGACATGTGAATTCTATACTTGGCAAAAACAATTACTTTTGACATAATTATTTTCAATTATGCATCTCTAAACATTCAATTTCATTCATATACCACCCCTCCAACCTCAATGTTCCTTCTACAACCTCTTTAATGGAAAACTTAAATCGGTAATTTACCAATTTCCATCTCAAACTAGATTATGTTATATGTGGACCTTATATGCTTGTTATAAACAATCAAGTACGCCTTCCTACTAATTATATTTAATCAATCCACCACTCCTATGTATTGGTACATTTCATTTCATGAAAATTTCAATTCATGAAAATTTCATTTATGCAATTTGCAATGTTCCACCAACGTCTATATATATTACATGTAATATTATAAACATCTTCTTTCAATGAAAATTCAATTCCATAATTTGAGAGGTTTCACTGAAGACTATATTAATTACATGTAAGATAATATACTTTCTACACGAAATTATATTTAAGATTTTACCAGTGAATTATTCCTTTGAATCCTTTGAATTCATCCATCTCGAACCCTCTACAACCCATTTCATGTAATAGTCATTTTGATAAGTTTCTTACTGCAACCTCAGATGATATTATATTATAGTGACCATATACTTGCTACTAACATATATACTAGTCAATTATATTTTTTACTAATTTAATTTTCTTGTCTGTGTTCCTCAATTTTCTTGGTAGATTTCCTTGATGCAAAAGTCCATTCGACAATTCTCTAGTTGCCACTTCAGATCAAAAATTCAAATTTATAAAATTTATCCCATCATCAAACATTTTACATCCTCAAACTTTCCCTAGGAGGTTTTGACTTCTAGTGGAATCCACCGTGATCATGCCTTACATTATATTATAGTGCACATAAATTAGAATTAGTTTGATCTATTTAATTATATTAGCATTCCTCTTCTCTTCTTAATCATAAATTCTCTAGATTACACTTAACTTTGATTTCCTGAAAGATTATAACCATCACATGGATAATTTATCTCCATTTAATACTATTTAAAATATATATATTCAAAAGCCATTATGTTATAACCTGGTTTTTCCCATATCCTAATATATTTTTTTACAAATAATCTAATATGAAAGACACATTAGAAATATGTTTCTCTATGTGTCTTGTTTGGAAATTATGATTTGAAAGTACTAATACTTCATACGAAATGAATATTGTGTAGTTCACTATTTTTCAACAAACCAATAATATATTTTGGACAAAAAAAGAGTGGAAAAGCAATAGTAAATAAATAACTAAAGGTAATGGACAATGGATGTTTTAAATATGTAATTTTGTGTAATGCTCTAGAAAAGAGAGTTTTTGTGCATAAATAAAGAATAATGGCTTTATGGATTAATAAATAATTGAAATATTGAATAATTTACAAGTTGCTAAAAGTAAATAAAATACATGGTGTTTTCGATAATTAAAAGAATAATAATCTTACTGAGAGTGGCAACACAATGTTTAAGGAATCAAATGTGAATATTCGGATATGACTTTTTGTATACTTGGAAATAATAACAAAAGGAAGAGAATTCTAGAAATATGGAGAAAAATGATATTCCATAAAATAAAGGTATGTGTTTTAATGAGATTTCTGATAGGGAAATTCTTTTATATATAAGACATCCCAATGAATTCCAATTACTGAATATAACCGGGAAAGGTTATACCAATGAGTTTCCATTGAATGAGGATAACTAGTTTAAAAGATATTCCAAGGAGAGAGATAAAAGAATAATATATAAGCCAATGATAAAGTGGTTTCTAAATAGATTAAATGGCTAATTAACTATCAAATTATTATATGCATTTCCTTAATGACTTTTTGGTTGCCAAATCCAAGTCCTAATAAGATAATGGTAGTGTCTTTTGTGACTTTTGGTTTTATTACATAAAAGCCAAGAAGTATTCATATAAAGAAAAGTAAGGAAAAGTAAGAGAAAATAAGGAGGATATATTCAATTACTTCCTAACCTAGATGCCTTGCTTTTCTCCTTTTTTTGGTGGAAAATCAAGTGTTAAAGGAAATATCTTTCTTACACTTAAGGAATGATGGTTATGATATGTTCATAGAATATGATAAGTGTTTTTCCTTTTTACATCTCTCTTGTATGCCAAGGAAGAGAGAGTGTGAGGGAAAAGAAAGGAAAATAAGGAATTACGAGAAGACAAACAGACAGACACACACACACAGATATATATATATATATATATATATATATATATATATATATATTATATATATATATATACGTATATATATATACACGTATATATATGTATATATATACGTATATATATATGTATATATATACATGTATATATATACGTATATATATAAATGAAATAAGTTTATGTCCTCTCCATATAGAAGAAACAGATGATTTCAAAATTGAACAACTAGAAAATAAATATTTAGAAGCCGATGCAGAAGAATTAGATAACCTAAGCCAAGAAATTGTCAGATTAACGGAAAAAGTAAGAACAATAATTCTAAAACCAATAGAAGTTGGAACTTCAGGAAGTCAAGTAGAAATGCCTACAACTGTCCCTAGCGGACAAGGCAGTAGAAATGAAGCACCAGAACGGTCAGGAGCTAGATACTGGTCAGATCCTAGCTTTAGAAGAAAACCTATCGACAGAAACAGATATGAAGGAATAAATTGGGCATCAGATAGAAGACCGAGTAATATTATTCTAGAAACTCCAATTGATTACATGAATCAAGAATATATCAGTGCAAACGGAATTTATCTAAACCTAAATTGTGTCAGAAATATTGACGAAGCTATAACAAGATGGGTGAAAGACACATATTTATCAATAACATCATAAAGTTATGATATAGATACAGTGTCAAGATTTTGTCATTTAACCTTCCAAGGAATCGTAGCAAATTGGTGGAAAGGATTAACTGACAATGATAAAGAAGCAGTAAAAGGAACAACAGCCACTTTAGCAAAAGTAGTAAATAACTATGAGAACGAAATAAGAAGAGAATTTTTAGGAGAAACATGGAACGTAAATAGAGATGTGGAAAAAGAAAAAGATAAACAAAGATTTACCTTTTTATTGTATAATCTGAAATTTTGTGATATGTGTCGTATAGACGAATATATATATGCAAATTTCAAGAATACTTCTACAAAATATATGACTAAATAGATAGAGAAAATGTTACCAATAAAAGTCTACTAAATTTATTTTATACAAAAGTACCTGACCCTTAGGGATTTAAAGCAATGCAATTATATCCTCAATATATCGGACAAAGAGCAGACACATTAGGAGGAAGAATAGAATTTATAAAAATAAAATTAGAAGAATGGTGTGCTGAAGCTACACTAAGCAGAAAAACAAATAAAGTAGTAAAACAAGGACTTTGTTGTGCACAATTAACACATCCAATAACCATAGGATGCGAGCCAATGAGGTATAATAGAAGAAATAAATATAAGTTTAAAAAAAGAAAAAGGTTTGGCCTTAAACCAAAACCAAAACAAAAATATTATAGAAGAAAGAAAAATTATAATAAAAACATGAAGAATCCAAAAGAGTGCAAATGTTTTATATGCCAAGAAATAGGCCACTATGCCAATAAATGCCCAAATAGAGGATCTAAGAAAATTAATCAAAAACAATTTGAAGAAATTATAGAAGAAGAACTTTCTGAAATAGAAAATATTCAAGAATTTGTTCAATTAACAGACGATGAACAATCAGATGGATTAATATATTATTTCTCAGACACAAAATCAGACTAAAGAAGAAATAATAGAAGAATACCAAGAAGAAGTACGAAATTTCTTGCAAGAAGTATTAGTAGATAGAAGACTATTTAATCAAATAAGAAACACTGAATTAAGACTAGAAAATTCAGATGGATTTAGAACATCTCTTTTTGAGAAAATCACTCAGAGAAAACATATTTTCTATTATGGAATAACTAATAGAGAAATGCCTATGCAAATAGAATATACTAGAAATAGAATAAACATACCTTTACTTCGAAAGGAAGATTTAATGAGAAAATTGGAAAAAATAAAAGATAAATCTAAAATAGGATGGATTCATATAGGAGCTATACAAATGATGATAAAAGCAACCTTTCGAAAAGGAATAGATTCCCCAATAAATATTGTACTAATGGATAATAGGATTAATGACAGAAGAGATGCTACATTAGGAATATTACAAGGGAATCTCATTCATCAGAAATTAATCTTTAATATTTATCCAGAGATAAGTGTAAACATTAAAGATAATAACATAAATAGAACTTTAAGCTTAATACAAGATTTTCAAAGAAAAGAATTCATGAAAAACGGATCCACCAAGTTTAAGAATTCTAGCAGACAACAGAAATGCTAGAAATTATAAATTATATGGAAAATATTTTAATGGTCAAGAATGGAATATGACTACAATATTAATAGATTCAGAGGTAGGAGCTTCCATTATCCAACAATGAATGATACCCTATATAGAAAAAATACCTATAGGATCACCCTATGCGTATACAAATTTTGATGGGCAAGAATATGAGATTACTCACCAAGCCATTGTTCCAATTGAAATACAAAATATAAAAATCGACATAACACTCTATGTACAATCAGATAGTCGCAACGACAATATAGAAATCATACTAGGAATGAGTGCACTACAACAAATGGAACCATTCTCATTGCAAAGAGAAGGGCTATATTTTACACATAATAATCAAGAGTATTTTTGCATGACTAGTATATATAGTGTCTATATTGTAGCAGGAATTGTATATGAAGAATATAAAACAGAGTATTTCCATGCATTCCTAGACACAGGTGCAGGAACTTGCATTGCAAGAAGATAATGCTTTCCTAAAAAATACATTACAACATTACCTACATTATATGGAAAAGATTTTACAGGAAAAAGACATGCATTGACTCATGGAGTGAGAAAACCTAAGATTATATTAGGAAATTATATAGTTACATGTCCACCATTTTATACCCCAGAATATACACAACAGGACATATTATTAGGAAATAACTTCACAAAAAAACTTAAATTATATATACAACACAAAAATTATATTCAATTATTAACACCCTATGATCATTGGATTACAGTAAAAAGAGTTCAAAAAGGTTATAAAAGGGACAAATTTATTTTTCGCAGCAAACGTGGTGATTATAATAAAAAACAACAACAACCTATAAAAGGATGAATTATAGCACAAATAAATATACAAGATGCAGAAGCATTATTTGAAAAGAATTTCAGTGATGACCCATTAGCCCTTTGGAATATTAGCCAAGAATGAGCTACAATAGAATTAATAGACGAAACTAAAATAAGTAGAGTAAAACCTATGAGATATAATCTTGTTGATATTGAAGAATTTAGAACACAATTACAAGAATTAGAAACATCACAATTACTACAAAAATCAAAAAGTCCTCATTCTAGCCCAGCGTTTATGGTTAGAAACCATTCAGAAATTAAAAGAGGAAAAGCAAGAATGGTAGTTAATTATAAACAATTAAATCAATATACAAAATTCAATGGATATTTTCTTCCACACAAAGAAAATCTAATAAACATGACAAGGGGGAAAATGTTTATTCAAAATTTGACTGTAAAGCAAGATTTTATCAGATAAGACTAGATGAAAAAAACATACCATTGACAACATTTAGTACTCCACAAGGACATTACAAATGACGAGTAATGCCTTTCGGATTAAAAAATGCTCCATAAATATACCAAAGAAGAATGGACAAGGTATTCGAACCCTATAATTCCTTCTGTCTAGTATATGTAGATGATATCCTTATAGCAAGTAAACATGAAGAAGAACATTATAAAAATCTACAAATATTTTCCCTTCTCTACCAAAAAGCGGGAATAGTATTATCTAAAAAGAAAACAGAAATATGTAAAGTTAAAATAGAATTTTTAGGATTAAAATTAGACTCAAGCGGAATAGAATTGCAGGAACATATAGTAGAAAAAATAGTTATGTTCCCAGATAAAATAGAAGACAAAAAACAACTTCAAAGATTTTTAGGATGTCTAAATTATGCAAAACAATTTATCGAAAATCTAGCAAAATTAAGAAATCCCCTACAAAAACTATTAAAGAAAAATGCTATCTTCATTATGACAGAAGAACTTATAAATCATGTTAGATTTATCAAAGAAAAATGTAAAAATCTACCAAGATTAGACCTCCCTTTAGAAGGAGATGAATTAATAATAGAAACAGACACCTCTGATGAATTTTGGGGAGCAGTCTTAAAGAAAAAAGATGAACAAAAAGAAAAAATATGTAGATATACCTCTGGAACGTTTACAGATACACAAAAAAGATATCATTCAAATGAGAAAGAATTATTAGCACTAAAAAAGGGAATTAAAAAGTTCTCTTATTTATTGTTACCTAAAAAATTCCTAGCAAGGGTCGATAATACCCAAGTTAAAGCCTTCATTAAAAATAATCTACCATCTACACCAGAATATAAGAGATTAAGGAGATGGCAAACATTTTTTGCAGAATATGTTTTTGATATAGAAGTTATTAAAGGTGAGACTAACTCTCTTGCAGATTTCTTGTCCAGAGAATATAATGGAGCAAGTTGAAAAGAAACTTGCAGAATTAGAGACCCGATTGCAACGTAATTGTAATTTGTTACAAGATAATTACGTAGAATTAATTGAAATGATTTAAGAACAAGACAAAATTATTGACAATATTGAAGAAAGCAAACAAGATATTGTAGGAATTATTGCAGATCTGAACTGCTTTAGAAAAGAAATACAGAAGAAAGAATCAGAAACAACAAAAACGGAGAAAGCGACAGGTAAAAGACCTATCGACATCTCCCTCCAAATTTCTGATTCAATCAGTAGCCAAAAAACTACTGAAAGTACAAGCCTAACGACAAGAGAAAGCAGTTTTAAAACTGCTAAGACCAGCTTTACAGCTGGAAATGTTATCTCCTCAGAGAAAGATAATAGCCAAACGGCAAGAAGCAGTTTTCAAACTGCAATTTCTTTAGATAAAAGCTCCCTCTTAACAACGGAGAATATAATCTCTTTGGAGAAAGAACCTCACAATACCGCAGATAATATAAAACTGATGCCCAAAATAATATTTAAATTCAGGGTATCTCAGATGGAGCTGGATTATGACCTGTAATTGAACCTTATAGATTTCCTAACAAAATGCGAAAACAAATACAAATCTCTATTAGAGATTATTTATAATCTCAAAACAACAGAGACGTGTGTTCCAGATTACACGGGAATTTATTCCAAAATTTATTTTGACAAAGGAGCTGATTCAAGAATCATTAAAGACTGTTTCAGAATTGGAGCATCAAATCTAATATATTTGAGCCATGATCTCGGAGAAATCCAAGGACTGCCTCAAGAAATTATCAAGGCCGTCAGAGAATTTAAAAATAATAGTCCACTAGTAAAACCTACTAGTGAAATCTACATCAAGATTTTCTCAGCAACCGAAGACTGGGAAAAATTAAAAAGATTCAACCCAGTACATTGCATCCAGATTGGAGTATCATATCCAGAATATGTCAAATAAATAGAAGGAGGTTTCCGAAAAGAATTTGAAGGAAACAAGATTGACAAAGAATTTGTTGAATTTAGAAGAGCACTGGGACTAAAACTCCTTTGCCAAGTAATAGAAAAATTAATCAATGAGAACCGAAGCTGGCTACATAAAGCTTCAGATAATATAATTATTCTTTCAAACACAAGAAGAACTAATATATCCACAAAAATTAATTTGGAAAGGTTTCTAAAAAAGGATAGAAACGGACAGATAAAGTCAAGCTGCTGATGCCAACAAGTATTTTGCCAGCTCAGAAAGCACGAAGAAAGAATATGTCCTACGTGCCAAGACAAGATGGAAAGACACAGCCACAACAGCATTAGACGTTGAAGAAAAGACGTAAACCATGACGAAAGATGGCATTTACAAGAAAGAAGAATTGAAAAAGATAGAAGACTCTCCACCGGACAGATGTGCGATGGAGAAAAGAAGTCAAAAAAGTAGAGCCCTCAAGCACAAGGAAACAAAGAACTCTCCACCAGACAGATGTGCGATGGAGAAAAGAAATCAAAAAGTAGAACACTCGCCACCGGACAAGTGTGTGATAGTCATGTAAAGAGAAAAATGTAAGCAATCAATGTAACCAAGAGAGTGTCTATAAAAACTCTCGAGGTGCAAGAAGAGGGACACTCATAGTCGAAAAGAGTCTCAAAGGAGTAGAGTATGTAAAGTGTTATGCTAGTGAAATAAAGGAGCATCGTTTCCATTCCATTCAAAATTCTATCTTAGTTCTTATGAGTCTTGCATTCTAAATCCCGTAGCATAAGAAACAAGCTATAGCCTGAAGATAGTAATTCTTGTACTACCATAGAGAAGGAATGTTTGTGTGTAACCCGTTACACCCCCAGTCCATTTTATCTTCACCGGTCGAGAGTCATCTCTCCCTTATTCTATCCCGGAGGCCCTCGTCCAAAAAAGTCTGATCAAGCAAAAGAATGCACAAGGACAAATGAACATGAAGGCTATAGGATGATAAGGAGGTCGAGATCCATAACGTCTAAGTCTAAGGATTACTTCTCTTAGAAATCGTTAACAGAAGATCGACTGACGTTGAAGATAGAAGGAAGCGAGGTGGGCAACTCAGGTATACACACTATCTTGCTCTCTATGGTACTCAGAGTATTATTATCCTTCTGCTATAAGCTAGTTTCTTATGCGATGAACTTGATTATGCAAATAACATTTATTCGTTTAAAAATTAAATTAAAAACAAAAATACAAAGAATCCTAAAATTGAATTAAAAAATTGAATTCGTATATATATACGTATATATATATATATATATATATATATATATATATATATATATATATATATATATATATATATATATATATATATATATATATATATATATATATATATATATATATATATATATATATATATATATAAACATATATATATATATATACGTATATATATATATATATATATATATATATATATATATATATATATATATATATATATATATATATATATATATATATATATATATATATATATATATATATATATATATATATATATACGTATATATATATATATACGTATATATATATATATATATATATATATATATATATATATATATATATATATATACGTATATATATATATATATATATATATATATATATATATATATATATATATATATATATATATATATATATATATATATATATATATATATATATATATATATATATATATATATATATATATATATATATATATATATATATATATATATATATATATATATATATATATATATATATATACGTATATATATATATATATATATATATATATATATATATATATATATATATATATATATATATATATATATATATATATATATATATATATATATATATATATATATATATATATATATATATATATATATATATATATATATATATATATATATATATATATACGTCTATATATATATATATATATATATATATATATATATACATATATATATACGTATATATATACTTGTATATATATATATATATACGTATATATATACATGTATATATATATATACATATATATATGTATATATATATATATATATATATATATACGAATTCAATTTACGTATATATATATATGTGTGTGTATATATATCTATATATATATATATGTATATATATACATATATACACACACACACACATATATATATACATATATATATATATATATATATATATAAATATATATAGGGCCCATCTTTATTGCCCGTGCGGGTAGCTACCCGCCCACCTTTTCGACCACTTTTTTTCAAAAAAAATTTCGCGATTGTAGACGACTATTTGTCTAGCTTTCCAAAAAAATTTAGCCAAAAATAATTTCATTTGCCCCTCCAAAATAAAAAAACCCGTCCTTATATATATATGTTGTATATTTTGTACAGAGTTACTTTTTTGGCCAGCAGAGTTATTTTTTTGACACAATAGTTACTTTTTTTACAACAGAGTTACTTTTTTAGCCAGGAGAGTTACTTTTTGGGCTGCCAGGTAGCCAAAATCACCCGTGCGGGCAATGAATGAATGTCCATATATGGGGCACATGCAACTGAACCTACATCCTTTTCCTTCCTCCCTCCACAATGCGGACATGCTTCTCCTTGGTAGGCCGTGTTCCTCAGTAAGTGAGGGTTTACCCTTAGTGGCCTGATGCCATGATGTTTGCCGATATCATAACTCTAGAAGAGAGGAAGCTACTCCATCTGTACGGAAGCAGCTATCGATCACCTTCCCTGTAATGTTGCCTCCTCCCTCAGACCATCCAACCCCTCTCTGACATGAAGCTTTCTTTCCTTTGTTTACTGATCTCTCCATGATGGAAGGTCATCGTCCAGGTAGCCAGCAAGGGTGGGGAGTCATCGTCTGGGCACCATCGACCTGGCTTCCCCCTTCCAGCCGAGGGAAGTAGTAGCCGCTAGAGAAGGAAGCAGACCAAATATATGGCCTAGTGCGAGTAGTAGGGTGAATCCATGCCAAAGGAGTCACATTTCTCCCAAAGTGGAAGATGATGAGGGCACCAACAAGCAGCTACATGAGGCCAACAACAGATGGCCATACATGAGTTTTATGGCATAGAAAGGCCAAGTGGGGGAGGATAGCGGATGGAACTCAGGAGAAGTACACAACTTGGGGGGTTGGGTCGTCTGGAGGCAGACCTTGAAAAGCACGGTGGCAAGGATGGGTCCCTGGTGGAAGCATCTCGACCTTGGCTAGGTGGGCGTAAGATCCTGGCTCCCCAAACTAGTGGGTCCAACGCCAGCCAACAACTAAAGAACCAAATCCAATTAACCAGTTCATAGCCAGTCTAGAGGAGAACGACATGCTGAACCACACCTCACTTATCCAGGTGGTGCGGGCAGTGACCAATGGGAGGGCAACATGTGCCCATAGTTAAGGTATAATCTCCCATCTTTTTTAATTTGTAGAAAATTATAGGAGTGACTGAAAATAGTAAAATTATATACCATTTTGATTTGATAAATGAGGGAAACACAAATAAAATATATTTGATTCCTAATTATGCTCCCTATTCAAAATATAGGGCTAATACTTGTGTAAGTGGTGATTAACATTTGGAAACCATAGAATTGGTAATTATGAGTGTTGAATACATCAAATATCTTTCTCTTGTATTATAATAGGACATAGTTGACTATAATGATAATATGAGAGGATCATGATAACAATGATGATAATATGTAATCATGAATTCTAAGATAATGATCATGAACATGTATAATTAAGATTGAAGAAATCTATAATGCAAGTCTTAAATATGATTGGGGTACATATTGATTAATAAGTAATTCAAGTCTTTGATATGTTTGAATAATCATGATCATGATTGGAGGTTTAGAGTCACAAATATGATACCTAGGATTTAAAGCCTAAATCTACTTAATCCTAACATGATGTAGTTGCTTGAAGTGGTATAAAAGACTTAACTTGATGAATTAGAGTTAAAAGATATAACTTGTTATGTTGTTAATAAACTCAATTGGATCTTGATGCACTAAATATTTGTCATTTTCACAAACTATTTTACATTGATTTTTGTGCACTATGTGCTCATTTTCATATTAATTTGTGAATGATTTACTCTCATTATCCTATGACTCTTAATTGCATCAAATAAATGTAATTTTAATTTTTTTGAATGATTTATTATATTTTAAGAACTTATGTTCGTATTTTTGTGAATTCTAAGAAGTTTTACAAGAAACTACATAGCTTGGTATTACTGACTCTAGAGTTAGTGGTACCAACACATGCTTAGTTTGGAAAAGACAGATATCGAGAAAGCTCGATAGTACTAACTTTGGAGTCGATACTATCGACAACATCACATGTTGGATTGAAGAAGAATCGAATAAACTCGGTACCATTGACTTCAAGCTCAGTTGTACTGACAAATTTCTAGGTGGCCACAACAATTAAAGGAGTCAGTAATACTCACACCTAGTCAAAAATAGCAATATGTTGGGATCAGGAAGATCTGAAGATAGTGTTTAACCTGACGGTGGAGGATTTATGTCATCCTAAGTCACTTATATGACTTAGGGGGAATTCAGCTAGACCTATTATCTGATTCTATTCCGTTGGATGACAACCGAGAGAAAGGTGAGGAGAAAGAAGAGAAGAAGACCACATTCTAGACAATTTGGGCACTTCTAGCGGATGAATTTATAACTGGAAGGTAGAAAATCAGCAAGTTTACGAGAGTGAATCATCCAGAAGAGCTTCTTCAGGGGATTTCCTTAGTTCTCTAATGTTTCCCATGTTTTTCTTCTTCTCTCCTTTTTACCTGACCATGAAAATCATGCGGCACTAGACCTCTTATTCCTTAGGATCTGGGAGTAGCCCAGTTATGCGTTGTAATTGACTTTCATGCTTTATTATATCAATTTCTCTTAATTTGGAACTTATTTCTATGAGATTAATGTCATGAATTACCTATTCTTGGCCATCACAGGTAGTTTAATAGACCATTAGTTTCTTTGAGAGAGGGATTAAAAGTTGGAAAAACATAGAAATACATGTTTTTATATCACCCTTTGATGAAGGTGGCTTACGAATGTGAAGAGATTACCTAGAGTTTTCGATAAAGAACCTAACTAATAACACAATCAATATGAGAGTGGGATTGGTAATAGATTAGGTAGTGAATTACACCGTGAAAGTAGGTACTTCTTGCTACATGCTTTTAATCTAGGGTTATGAGAGATAGTTATTGATGTTATCAAGTTTATTACAATGTTTACCGAGATGAAACCGTAATCCTATGGAATTCCATCCAAATTCAATCAATCACCAGTAATTTTACATTCACTTCTTCAGTGTAGCTTATCGCAATGCAATTAATAGTAGTTACTGCATTTACGTTTCCTCATTTTTGATATCCGGGACTCATTGGCCTATATTACTCTGATTGACTACACTTGTATTTTAGGGCGTACAAAAAATACCTATCAAGATTTTGGCGTCGCTGTCGGGGAAACAACAAATCTAGCACTACGAGTGTTGTAATCGGACACTCTAGGACACACTTTTTATTTTTCCTTTTATCCTTTCTCGATGAATTTTAAATATCATTTCTTCAATCATTAGTACCCATTGTTACATTATCCTTAAAAAAATTTAGGTACTAGTGTATGGCGCACGCTAGAGCTCACGACTATGGAGAGTCAACTCTGTAGGGCTTTAGCCAGGCGGAGCTCCTATGGCAAGGAAGAGAGTTCAGTACTTAGTGTCAAGGTTGATTCAAACTCCACCTCTCCCTACTCCAATACCACCACCATAAGAACCAAAAGAACAATCAGAGATGGTAGAAAAAGAACGGACAATTTGGGAGAAGATCAAGGCATATTCTTTAATATCTCAACTTGAGTCAATCAAGCGACAAGCAATAAATGTGGGAAACTACTAGATAGATCATGAGATAGTGTCATTAGTCAAGCAACAAGCCTTCCATGGACACATTACTGAAGACCTAATGACACACATCAGCAATTTCATTGAAATATGTAATATGGGGAAAATAGATAGAGTGTCAGCCACTGTGAACTACTTAAAGCTCTTTCCGTCATCATTGGCAGATGATGCCAAATCTTATTTTTATAATCTCAAGCCTGAGTCAATAGAAACCTGGGAAAAAATGATTGACACTTTATTTGAGTGTTATTTCCCTCCTAAGAAGACAAATAAGTTGACCAAAAATATAATCAACTTCAAGAAACAAGAAGAGGAGTCGTATTCTAAAGTGCCTTGGGAGAGGTTCTAAAATATGCTGAATTAAGGTCCCTCATCATGGGATTGATCTCTATGGGTAGTAAAAAAATCTATTATTGGGTGAATCAGGGGGAAAGGACTACTCCGGACATTGCAGGGTCATGCTTCTTCCTAAAAATAAGCCATTCAAATGTCATGAGATCCTAAAAAACATGGATAAGAACTAGTCATGGGGTAAAGAAAGAGAACTTCCAGCAATCGTCAAAAGTGTTGGAGAATCTAAAGCCTTCACATCGTTGAATGAGAAGCTTGACCTCATATCCATGTAACTATGTCAGAATGATGCAAACCCATCTAGGGGTGAAGAGAAGGATTGCATGTATAAGCGTCAACAATATAAGTAGGATAGGGGCCCTAGCAAGATAGATAACATTGAAAACATGCTAGGCAAGTTGTTCAGTAAAAATGAGGTGATTATCAGCCAAACACAGATGGAGTTGCAGAACCAAGGTGGCCAAATTAGAAATATTGAATATCAAATTTCTTAGTTCACAACAGAAGTCACTTATTGAAAAAAATCATTTAAATAGGAGTGCTTGGGAATGCTGTTGTAGCTCATCAACATCACCAATAAAAGTTTGTATCTGTTGTTGAGAATTCAGAACATTATACCGAGGAGTCACCCAAGAATCATGATCCAGATCCTAATTTGGTGTTCGTGCCAAAAGCTCCATTTCCTTGTAGTCTATACATATTACCAAGAGGATGCAACATGCCAAAAGACAAAGAACTTCAAAGTTCCACCACTATTATATCACCATCGCCAGCCCCAGAAAAGGTGCCTATGCAACAAGAGCAGGTGAAGGTTCTACTTCACAGTGGAAAAATCATAGTTAATAAGGGGGCATCCATAATTCAGAAGGAGTAGCCTCCGATCATTCCATCCATAGGAGACATGCAAATTACTACCCCAGAAGGTGGCGTTGAAGCAAGATTGGGGGAGGAGATCCCTAATACTCCATATGTTCCTTCACTCAAAGGTATTGAAAAGTTGCATGCTCCATTTTCAGATAGTCTGAAGCCAAAAAAGGTTGAGAAGCAATTTAAGAAGTTCCTTGACATCTTCTGAAAGTTCCACATCAACATTCCACTTGTGGAGGTGATAGAGCAAATACCTACATATGACAGATTCTTAAAGGATATCATCTACAAGAAAAGATGATAAAAGATATATATGTCTTGCATGTTGATCAGGTGATGAGTGAAATGATCAAAGAAAATTTTCCAAGGAAGAAAAGACCAATGATGTTTCTACATCCCTTGTTCTATAGGCAATCAACATTTCCCACAAGCACAATCTGATTCAGGAGCAAGCATAAATCTCATGCCTCTTATAACGTTATGGAAGCTGAGATTGAAGGAACCAACAAAAACATCCATGACAATTGAGTTGGTGAATGGATCTATTGTGAGGCCATACAAGATACGTGAGAATGTCCTTGTCAAAGTCAAAAAATTCATCTTTCTTATTGATTTCATGGTTATGGACATGTGTGAGATACAAGGATCAAAAATGTTGTTAGGAAGGTCGTTCCAAGCTACGGATGATGTGATCACTGCCATTGGTAGAGGTTACTTGACTCTCAAGATAGATGATGATAAAGTGGATTTCATACTTTCAGATGATTCTTCACCACCATCCCAAAACAAACCATGTTAAAGTAAACTCATTTTTGTCGAGCCTATGAAGTAAAACAAGGGTGCTTGTTGGGAGGCAACCCAACCATCTTTACTATTTTAGGATTTTACTTTAGGCACGTGTAGTCTTTGCATTCATGTTTTCATTTAATTAGTTGTATATAAAAAGGGGGTTCCTTGATCATTTTACTTCTGTGTGTAGAAATAGGAAAAGTAGGTAGTACCGACAACTATGTCAGTAGTACTGATGACATCATAGGATGGCAAGGCTGATTTTCACATAATTTTTGTGGTATCGAATTTTTACAAAGAAGGTGATGAGTTAACTGATAAGGACTTAGTACAACCAACACCCAACTCGGTAGTATCGAAAATGCACCATGCCCATGATTCAAAATATCGAGATCAAGCTTGGAGGTATTGAGAAAGTTTCAAGACTCATTACTATCGACATCTTGTTGGTAGTACCAATAGTAGGACATAAGAGGATCTATAGGATAAACATCAATCATCCATGCCACATCCTCCACCATCACCCATGTAATAGGTACCATTGTTCCACCTCTTAAGTTGGAGTTTGACTATGCAGATATAGTCAAGTTATAGCTTAGCAGGAGTAGTTGGAACAATCTCTATCCTTTTTTTATTTTCTTTAGACTTTATTTGCTTTATTTGGTTTTTAGTTTTTATCTTTTCAAGTTGTAGGATCCACGATCTATATAGTTTGAAATGGGAGCTTATTAATGGTTCATGTCAATGTCATGTGCTCCCATTTGTGTTGCAATGGAAATTAAAATTTTAAGAAAAAATTCGCTAAGTTACAAATTTATTGAGTTACACCACCTAGAGGAAGTGTATGGGCTAGTCAGCTTAATGACATTTAATATGAATGGACATCTTAATTATTCATGAACTGTGGATGAAGATGGGGTTTGAGCCTAAATTGATCAAACAATTAACTTGATATTGAATTGAAATTCAAGAAATAAACCCTAAGGTTACCTATTCATAGGTCATTAGAGAGGGACACATTATAATTTCATGAAAGGCATTATCTCTTAATTATGTGATTCCATCCATCTTCCATTCATTTTGACTCACCACCTTAAGATGATCAAGTTATCAGAATTATTTCCTCTTGTTTGCATTGCCTGGCATGATATATACATGATAGTTAGTTTGTCTTTGATTGCATTAGTTACAAAGTAAAAAAGTGTTATTATGAATACATAATCCTTGTGTATATCTTAGTTGCATAACAATTACATGTAGTTAGCATGCATTTTTCATCATTCATCTTCATATCATGTGATTATATTATTTTCCTCTAAAATAAGATTGTAGGGTTATACATCCATACCCTCAGAAGAAAACAAGGAAAAAATTAAATGACTGATGTATGTTAGCAAAGCCCAAGAATAACATTCCATCATGCTAAAATAGTAGGCCAATAAAAAAAAAAGAATTAGTGATGTTTTCAGATAAAGAGGGAGAAAGGATGCCCTAAACTCTTCACAAAAAGATTGAAACATTAACATGATGTATTATTTTCTTCACTCCATTTTCATTCATTTAATGAGAATGTTGATTCATGCATCATTTCATCCAGAATAGTATGTACTGGGATTCATGCATTTTAATTCTCTTCACCATATAGGTTCATCATGTTTTATTTTTGCATAAATAATTTGGATGTTAATTGTGAATATCCACATCCACCTATTTCATACCATCCATTCCTCTTAATTGTAGGCCACCTGAATGATAATTTTCTTAATTCATTCTTATAAGGAGAACTACTTCTAAGTAGATGTAGCTAGGAAAGAGAAATGTAGAATAGAAAATCACATGATGCACCAAGAAAATTCCTACTTGATTATGATGTGAACTTCTCTCTTGATAGTGTTCATTGATATAAGGGTGGACAACTTTTATGGATATTTTTGGTCTCTATAGAGTAATTGATTGTTCCGTGATCGGTGAAGGCCAGTTTGGGACCGCCAGGTGGCTATGATTGAGAAATGAAATTCATACTTGATGTCCTTTTGTTGACTTGTCTCAAATAGATCTGAGGGTTTTTTTCTTGAGGACAAACAACAGTTAAGCTTAGGGGAGTTTGATGCATTGGATATTTTTCATTTTCATAGGCTATTTTATATTGATTTTTGTGCACTATGTGTTCGTTTTCATTTTAATTTATGTATGATTTACTATCATTAGCCTGTGACTCTTAATTGCATCAAATAAATGTAATTTTAATGTTTCTGAATGATTTATTATATTTTAAGAGCTTATGTTAAGACTTTTGTGAATTTCAGGAGGTTTTAAAAGAAACTACATAGCTCGGTACTACCGACTTTGGAGTCAGTGATAGTGACATGTCAAGATCCAATAGATATGAAGATAGTGTTTAATGTGGCGGTGAATGATTTGTTTCTCCCCAAGTCACTTAAATGACTTAGGAGGAATTCAGTCAGACCTAATATCTTATTCTATTCTATTGGATGATAGCCAAGAGCAAGGGGAGGAGAAAGCAGAGAAGAAGACCACGTTCTGGATATTTGGGCACTTCCAGCAGACGGATTTGCAGCCAAAAGATAGCAAATCAGCACGTGCACGAGAGTGAATCACCTAGAAGAGCTTTTTCATGGGGTTTACGTAGTTCTCTAATGTTCCCCATGTTTTTATTATTCTCTCCTTTGTACTTGACCATGGAAATCGTGTGGGGCTAAACCCTTTATTCCTTAGGATCTGAGAGTAGCCTGGTTATTCTTTGTAATTGACTTTCATGCTTTAATATAACAATTTCTCTTAATTTATGGACTTATTTATATGACATTGTCATGAATTATCTATGCTTGACCATCATAAGCAGTTTAATAGACCATTAATTGCTTCGAGAGAGGGATTAAGGGTTGAAAAAAATCACAGAAATACATGTTTTATATCCCCCTTTGAGGAAGGTGGGTTACAAATGTGAAGAGATTACCCAAAGATTTTGATAAAGGACCTAACTAATAGCACAATCGATCTGAGAGTGGGATTAGTATTAGATTAGATAGTGAATTACACCGTGAAAGCAGGTAATTCTTGGTAAAGCTCTTAATCTAGGGTTTTGAGAAATATTTATTAATGTTATGAAGTTGATTGCAATGTTAACCGAGGTGAAACTATCATCCTAAGGAGTATGGGCCAATTACAATCAATAACCAGTAATTTTAAATTCACTTTCTGCATTCTTAGTTAATAAACCTCCAATCGAAGTTTTCTTCGATCTAGCTGATCGTATTGCATTTAGTAAGTCCTCTTTTTTTAGCATCTCCTTTACATTTCCTTTGCTTTGAATCAATCCTATCTACATTTACATTTCCCCTTGTTCAATATCTGGGCCTCATTGGCATATATTACTCTCATAGTGTGCACTTGCATTTTAGGGCATATAGAAAATACCTATTTGATGAATCGATCATCAAGAAATGATGTGTTGGATGTAGTTATTAGGGTTTCAGCTAATGGTTAACATATGATGGAATTAGGCTTGCTCCCTTATCCTTAATCAAACCCTAAACCTAGAATATGACTGAGTAAGGTTTAATGTAATTAATGTGATAGTGACACTTTAGGGTTGACATACATGTTGATTTAATGATTGGTTGTTGGATTCATCTTTGTTTATTGGATTACTTGAACATAATTCAAGTGTAATATGCATGATAATCTGCATGGCTCACCATCGAGGTATGTGGTTACGCCTAAGAATAATCACATCAGTTTGTTAGTGTTTTCTGAGTCTTTCTCAATGATTGAACAATTAAATTATAGATGTTTATTTAGTTATGTTTAGTTATAATGCCACTATGAATATCACAGAAAAGAAATATTATGTGAAGAAAATGTCAGTTTATGTTTGCAAGTATTTGTTGGAATATATGTTATTATTTACTTACACATTTTGGATGCACCCCATGTACTAGTATGCCACCATTCTGATCGTGTATTTATTTCACACTATTTTAGGTGTAAACTGATATACATGATAAAATACATGAAGATAGAGATTGAAATTACATGAAGGCAGTAAATATTTTAAAAAGAGGATTAGCTAGTTATTTCTTCTCAAATGTACAGTTCTAAGAATACAAAGTACATGTAAGAATCTTGTATATAATTTGGAATGAATGACATTATCTACTATTTTATATTTTCTAACTAAAAATTGGATCCTTGGGTAATTTGTGTAGGTAATGGATCTGGTCTTGTTGACCTTCCTTAATTGGGGGTTGTCAAAAAGTGAGGCCATCACATTTGGTAACAGAGAACCCCATTTTTCAAATAATATTTAGTAGTTTATAATTTCAAGTAATATTTAGAATTATGGGGGAAATATTAGGGCAGTTTCTAAAGACGATGTTGTCTAGAAGGGAGCATGACCCGGGGGCTAGAAAAAGTTTCCTCCACACCGCTAGTTAGCTTACAAGGACCCCTGCACCTGTGCATCCTTGTTGGGCATAGTTGTACGCTTTTACCCAAAGTAAAATATCTTTAAGGTTTCTTCTCATTTTGATTCATCCACTTATGATCCTATAAGCTAATGAACCCTAAAAGGAATTTCTCTCGTCATCTAAAGTTAGGATTTCTAAGAAGATGTAGGATTAAGGTATTCTCCGCCAATTAATGGACATATAACATGGAAATAATATTGTACATGTAATATGGAAATAATAATGTACATTAATGTGGAAATAATAATTTACATGTATAAGTAAATAGAAAATGTTTTATGGGTTTTTCCTTATGAGGGTAACCCTAGATGGATCTAGAGTTGGGTTGAGAAGACCCTAGTAAGCCAAGAAACATAAAAACCCTAAAGATGCAAGTGTGTTCATAACCCGCATACTAGACCCTAATCTTGGGAAATGGGAGTAGAATGGGTAAAATGGAAATCCTACCATAATTAGGGTAAGGGTAATGTGAATTAAGAAAAATGTAAATAAGTCTATATAACATAGATTTCCATGCATGAATATGAAGAAATGTATGCATGATGCATGTCAAAAAACAAAGATAGATTTGAATATACATGAGAGACATAAACGATCAATATAAACAAGAATATAACTTTCTCATCACCGTAATGCAACCTCTAGAGGAATGGATGGACAAAGAATACCCCCAATGAGTGGGTTCTTCCCCCAAATAGTGGGTATGTCATTAAAATACTCCCATCAAGTGGGTATGATATTATGAACACCCCTAGTGAGTGGGTATGAATGGAGATCACCCCCAGAGAGTTGGTAGATCATTGAGAATACTCCCAACGAGTGAGTAAAAATACCCCCAACGAGTGGGTATACCATATAGATTGGGTCAATAAAGGTTGAGAAGTATACTATAAAAAAATATGAGTCAGGTAACTCAGTGCATGAGGAAAAAGGAATTAATGAGAAAATTTTGAGAAACACAAGTAACCAATGGTTTTATATAAAAATGAAAATCCAAACATAACTTGCTCAAACCCCTCATACCACCTATGGATGTATGAAATAATGATGATTAATCCCATGGGACGGAGGATCATCAAGGGTCATCTGTCTAAATAGGGGAAGACATCAAAGGTCATCCTCCTAAAAAGGGGAAGACATCGAAGGTCACCTGCCTATATGACATCAAAGGTCATCTTCCTGAATAGGGGAAGACATCAAAGGTCATACGCCTGAATAGGGGAAGACTACACATGTCATCTTCCTGAATAGGGGAAGACCAATATGGCACCTTTCTCCTGATTGAGAAGGTGGCCGACCAACATGGAACCTAGCTCCAGATTGAGAAGGTGGTCTAATGTCCACTATAGGGATAGAACCTTGAGGGGGTATCCCAGAGGATGAGTAAAAATAGGCTGAGAAGTTATAATAAAAACAATGAATAAAAATGAAAATGTGACACCTTTAGGGCTAGTGTGCCAACCCGGGGTGGGTCAACCCAAGAGTGGGAAGATGACCTATAAGGGAGGCAAAACCTTAGACCTTGGGGTCTGGTTGTGGCTAGAGAGCCTAACTTCCACTTATGATCCATGAAGACACCCTAGGTTAGGACGTTCCCTAGATAGGTAAGTTGACTAAATCAATTTAAAGTTTGAGGTAGACTTAAATGTAAAGAATTGAAAGCATATATATTGAGTATGATTCATTGAACCCAAGTATGGCATTTGTGAGGGACATGAGGAAAAGTCATTGTGGAAGTGACAGACAGTATGAGACTGAGCCCAGAAAAGAAAGTTGCCATGCGTCCAGTGAGAGGACATAAAATGAATAACAAACATCACAAGAGATAGAGGAAATCCAGCTCAAAGAATTACATCTGAAAATTATGTGCTTGAAAATGGTTGAAGTTGTAATATCTAAAAGAAATCCTTGGGAAGGGTAGAACCTAAATAAAGCCTAAGGTCAAGTAGGGAGTATTAGAGGTACATGGACTTATGGGATTAGGGGTTGATTCATCCCTGAACGCACAAGACCATGTGGTCGTGAGGTAACAACTATATTTGCTCGAGGCCCATGTCTTCAGAAATTGGCCACCTTCATGATGCTCATGTAGCCCAATGGGTGAATGTGAGGGTAAATCCCTAGATGCATAAGGATTATATCACTTGTACATGTACCCCTAGGGACCTCAAGGAAGTGGCTAAGGCTCATAATAATGAGGTGTAAATATAAAACATATAAAGAAGTCATGAAAACTTGAGGGGAGTTGTGCCTAAACTTATGAGTGAGTAAGAGACACTTGACTTCATGAAATATAATAATATAGTGGAATTAAAAGCAAGTATGGTTTAGATTCATGTTGAAAATGGTTCAAATGAAAATGTGAAGTGGAAAGATAATGTGTGGATATACCATCTATTCTCTTGGAATGGAATGAATTTTGTGTTTGGGATGTAGTCAAATGCTTATTTAATCTTGTTATGCGTGAGAGATTGGATGGTTATATGTTATGCTTAAAGTTGAGATATGAGAATTACTATCCTAAGTTGGAAACTTGATGACATGGCCTAGGATTTGGGGTGTCACCCCACCATTATGGGGATATAAATAGATAATAGGTTGGAAACCTACGTGAAGAAGTAGTCACCAAGTGAAATTGAAATCACACAGGAAATTGTAATCACCAAAGGAAATTGTATCATATGAATACGAAGGATGTGAATATTCCTTGAATTGAATTCAAGTAATAATGTGAGGAATTTGCATATCAATAAAAAATGTTAATGAGGGTTGTTAACCTAATGGTTTGAAACAAAGATGAGTTATCTTTCACCATGAGATAACTTGGTGTGAATTTTGGGGACAAATTCCTTATAAGGAGGGGTGAATGTTATATCCTCAAATTTATGAAAATGAATTTACTAAATATGAGGCATGAGTTGTTAAGTAATTACTCAATGATATTATTCGTGGAATAATAATGTCCTTGTGGCATTGGTTTTATCCATGGTCCAACTGAGGCCCATGAGACATTTACTTTGCAAATAGGTCCTTGTGGCACAAATTAAAGAAATAAAAGGATTTAGAAAATAAATAAAAGATGATGGCTTTATGAGACATTTGATAACCAATATATGAGGTCAGGATGACTAGCCAAATTTTGTGGACAAAATTCTTATAAGAGGAAAAGGATGTTATAACTTGGTTTTCCCCATATTTTAATATATTTGTTCCCAAATAATGTAATATGAAGGACACATTAGAAAGATGGTTCTCTATGTGTCTTATTCAGAAATTATTGTTTGAAAGCGCAAATACTCCACATGGAATGGATTTTGTGTAGTTCACAATTTATCAACAAACCATTAATATATTTTGGAGAAAAAAAGAGAGGAAAATCCAATAATAAAGAAATTACTAAAGGTAATGCACAATGGATGTTTTTAATATGGAATTATGTGGAATACTCTAGAAAAGAGAGTTTTCGTGCATAAATATACAATAATGGCTTTATGTTTTAATAAATAATTGAAATATTAAATAATATGCATATTTCAAAAAGAATATAAAACACATGGTGTTTTATATTATTAAAATAATGATTATCTTGTTAAGAGGAAACACAATGTTTAAGACATCAAACATGAAAATTTTGATATGACTTTTTGTATACTTGGAAATAATAACAAAAGGAAGAGAACTCTAGAAATTGGAGAAAAAGGATATTCTATGAAATAAAGGTATGTGTTTTAATGAGATGTCAAAATGAGCAAGTCTTTTCTATAAAAGACATTCGAATGAATTCCAATAACTAAATATAATCAAGAAAGGTTTTAATGAGTTGCCATGAAATGAGGATAATTGGTTTAAAGGATATACCATGGAGAGAGATAAAAGAATAATCTAGAAGCCAATGATAAAATGAATTCTAAATATATTAAACAACTAATTAACCAATATAATTATATGCTTTTCCTTAATGACTTTTTGGTTTCCAAATCCAAGTCCTAATAAGATTATAGTAGTGTCTTTCTTGACTTTTAGTTTTATTAGAATAAAAGCCAAGAAGTTTTCATATAAATAAAAGTAAAGAAAAGTAAGAGAAAATGAGGAGGATATATTCAATTACTTCCTAACCTAGATGCCTTTCTTTTCTCCTTTTGTTAGTGGGAAACCAAGTATTAAAGGAAATATCTTTTTAACACATAAGGAACAGTGATTATGATATGTTCATAGAATTCGATAAGTGTATTCCTTTTTACATCTTTGTTGTATGCCAAGGAAGAGTGAGAGAGAGGGAAAAGAAATGAAAAAGAGGATTTATGAGAATACATAGGAATATATATATATATATATATATATATATATATATATATATATATATATATAAATATATATGTATATATATGTATATATGTATATATATATATGTATATATATATGTATATATGTATATATATGGGTCCCATGCAACCAAACCTTACACCCTTCTCCTTCCTCCCTCTACAACACGAACATGATTTCCTTGGTAGGTTGTGTTACTCCTTGGTAAGTGAGGGTTTTCCCTTAGTTGCATAATGCCATGATGTCTGTCAATATCATACCTCTAGAGGAGAGCAAGTTGATCCATCTGTACAACAACATGTATCGATCACATTCCCTACATCCTCCTTCCATGTGATGTTGCCTCATCCCTTAGCCATCCAACCCCTCCCTGATGTGAAGGTTTCTTTCCCTTCTTTATGGTTCTCGCCATAGTGGAAAGTCATCCTCATGGTAGCTAGGAAGACAGGGAGCCATAATGCCCCTAGGGGTCTGGGCACCATAGACCTACCTTCCCCCTTCTAGCTGAGGGAAGTAGTAGCTGCTAGTAAAGGCAATGGACCAATTGTATGGCCTAGTGCGAGTAGTAGGGTGAAGCAAGGCCAAAGGAGTCACATTGCTACCAAAGTGGACTATGATGAGGGAACTGAAAACAAGCCACACGAGGCCATTGGCAGATGGCCATACACTTGTTTCATGGTGTGGCAAGGGCAAGCGTGGGAGGCTTGCAGATGGAACTCAGGAGAAGCAAAGAGAGACAGAGCACATAGTTGAGAGAGGGAAAGGTTCTGGAGGTGGACCTTGAACTCAATGGCGGAAAGGATGGGTCCCTAGTGGCGACATCTCAACCTTGGCAGGGTGGGCGTCACAGTCTGTCTCCACAAATCGGCAGCGTGTGTAAGTCACACACAACGCGAGGGGAAGGGAAATGGGTTGATCCATCGTCGGATAGCCACTAACAAACCAAATCCAATAAACCAATTGATAGCCAGTCCTGAGAGAACCGCCTACTAAACTGCACTCCACTTATCCAGGTGGCGTTGGAAGCAACCAATGGGAGGATGCCACGTCAAATCTCTCATCTTGTTTAATTTTTAGAAAATAATAGGATTGTCCGAAAATAGAGAAATTATACACTATTTTGATCGGAAAAATGAGGAGAACACAAATAAAATATCTTTGATTCCTAATTGTACTCCCTATTCTAAAAAATAGTCTAATTCTCATGTAAGTGGTGATTAACATATGGAAATTCTAGAATTGGTAATTATGAGTGTTGAATGCATCAAATATACTTCTCTTATGTTATAACAAGGCATGGTTGACTATAATGATAATCAAGGAGGATAATGATAATAATGATGATAATATGCAATCATGACTTCTAATATAATGATCATCAACATGTATAATTAAGATTGAAGAAATTTGTAATGCAACTCTTCGATGTGTTTGCGGGTACGTCATGATTAAGGAGTAATTCAAGTCTTCCATATGTTTGAAAAACTATGATCATGATTGTAGGTTCGGAGTCATAAATATGATACTCAGGGTTTAAAGCCTAAATCTACTTAACCCTAACATGACGTAGTTTCTTGAAATAGTCTAAGAGACTTAACTTGATGAATTATATTTAAAGGATATAACATGTTATGTTGTTAATAAACACAATCGGATCTAATCGATCATCATGAAAGGATACAGTGGATATAGTAACTAGGTTTCACCTAATGGTTAACATATGATGGAATTAGATTTTGCACCCTGATTCCTTAATCGAACCCTGAACCTAGAATAGGACATAGTAGGGTTTAATGTAATTAATGTGATGGTGACACTTTAGGGTTTACATACATGAAAATTTAATGATTGGTTGCTTAGATTCATCTTTGTTGATTGGATTGCTTGAACTTAATTGAAGTGTAGTGTGCATGATAATTTGCATGGCTCACCTTCGAGGTACGTGCTTACACCTAAGAATAACACATTAGTTTCTGTACATTTTCCAAGCTTTTCTCGATGATTGAACAATTAAATTGTTGGATGTTTATTTAGTTCTCTTTAATTATAATGTCACTATAAATTCACATAAAAGAAAGATTATGTGAAGAAAATATCACTTTATATTTGTAATTATTTGTTGGAATATATGTTGTTATTTACTTACACATTTTGGATGCACCCCACGTATCATTATGGCAACATACTGATCACATATTTGTTTCATGCAGTTTTAGGTATAAACTGATATACATGATAAAGGACATGCAGATAGAGATGGAAATGACATAAAGGCAGTAAAGATTTAAAAGGAGGATTAGCTAGTTTTTTTTTAAGTTCAAACGTGTAATAGAAATGGTGTGTCATTATAGAAGGGGGGGATACAATTCTTTCGGGAAATTTCCAAGCAACAACAATTCATCCCTCCTCCCTAATCTCATCTTGGCCAAGTTAAGCGCCATCGTATTGCATTCCCGGTGAATATGGGCAAGACTAAAGAAATTGAAAGCTTTGGCAGACATTTCTATTTCCTGGAAGATCTGAGGTTGGGGTTCGAGGCCTCTACACGCTTCATACACCTGCAAGACCACAGATCTAGCATCGGTCTCGACCTCTATCCTGCGGAAATTAAGCCTTTTCGCCACCTGTGCTCATTATTTCTTCTCAAATGTACATTTCTGAATTAGAAATTTCATGTAAGCATCTTGTATATAATTTGAAATGCAAAATAATCTTCTATTTTATATTGTTTGATTAAAATCTGGATCTTTGGGTAATTTTTTTAGGTAATGCCTCTCATCTTTTTGTCCTTCCTAAATTGGGAGTTGATGAAAAGTGAGTTTGTCACTCTTTCCAATGGGAAATTCTATGCAAGGATGGATGAAAACATTTAAAGGTAATATTTTAAAATATTTACCTTTTTTATTAGATGCATTTTATCAAAGGGCACACATTGAGCCTTGCAAATGTGTATCCATGTGGGATTTTGTCTAGGAGTTTCCTATGAGACACAATCACCCCCTTCAATTTCCTTTATCAAAGATGCCTATTTTTGTGACAAAGGTTGATAGTGAGGAAAAGATAACTATCGAGAAACCCCACCCTATCTTGACTGCACCAAACACTCTACCACCCATTGCCCTAACTTCACATTCATATATCTCCTCCTTTGTGGACACAAATGAAAACCCACATAGACGAATTCAATTGTTCAAATCATATGATTTCTATAGAATGATGAATCCTCTACCTCACTGAATTTGTATTCCCCGTGATAAGAAAGGAATGGAATTAAGATATTCCATAATGTAACATTTTAAGATTAATTTTTCGTAAGGAGAAACAAAATAGAGAATAATCATTAATGCCGACAATAGTACCACCAAGTGGTTGTTAAATATTCTTGAACTCTTATTAAGAATTATATTGGTTAGTTAAGCTATGGAAGATAATAAAAATGCATCCATCTAGTATTGACTGTCTGTAAAAGAATTCATATATCATTTCTATGAGTGATGTCTAACTTTACCCTTTTTTACTAGTTATCATTTTCATATGATTTGTAACTAAGAAAAGGTAATCTCAAACCTAACATAACAAGATTTTTTTTACAAACAAGGGGCTCATGCAATTGAAAAGTATTACAAGAGGACCATGTTGTAGGATGTTATACACACATAACTACATAAAATGATTAGTAGGGATGACAAAAACCGGGTCTTGATTGTTTCTGTGTCAAAAACAAATTTCAACCCGAATTTTTTGATTGACAAACTGGGACTTGAAACCAGGCCCAGATTTTATCCAAACCTCTCAACCCGGAACCGACCCATATTGAGAAATCTATACTCGAAACCAAACCCGAACCCGATTTGAAGATGATTTTTTTGCAAAATTGATTCTTCGATAGAAGTACAATTGCAATGATTCTATATATTATACCAAAATAACCGAGATATCACTTCAAAATATAGCCTACATCCCTTAAAATAAGTATATAAGTAAGAATTTAGAGCCAATTTTTTCCAATTTCTAAACCCAGATCCGACCCGATTTAAATTCGGATACATAATCTTAAATTCAGACCCAACATGGAACATTATATTTGAGACCCATACCCACTTTTTTCAGGATCGGACACGACCTAATTCATAGATTAAAACAAATTTTGACAATCCTAGTGATTGAGATACTATCATCACAAATCAACTCTACAAATTTTCCCCTTCCCTATGTGGACATTGAGTGAGGTTATACTCGATAGACATATTATCTAGAAATTTACTTGACCTTGCTATAAATTTGTTTATTTATCTTTTTTTATCGGCATCATTATTTTTTTTCAAACATTATGTTATTCTAGCATTAGTGGCATTCGTGAGTATATATGCTTCTCACACATTGCATAATTTGTAACACTGATAAGTCAAGTCAAGCGAAGTTGATATTCATATTCAACTACAATCAAATCAACATTTTTTATAGAATTTGTCACGAATTAAGAGTAGATCATCAATGATGTTATCTTCCATATAAAAAAAAATTGTAAAATCATCTAACACTTATATTACTTTTTTGGCGAAGTCAGTTTAAAGACGACTTGCCAATTGTTAGTAACGGCTATATCGTATTACATGCCACCTTAGTTCCTATAGACATATATTTGAGATAATGCTATCAGTTATGCTTTCGTACTCCCTCAAATTAAACCATCTACTGTCCCTACGTATTCATTCTACATCTCCATATGGAGAACTCAATTCAACTATTTGACAGTTGCCATCGTACACGATTTTATGTTAAATATGGCCGCATAGACTTGCCACAAACAATTATATTTTCCATAATTCTAGTCATTGGACACCTGGAAAAAGACTGCCGTGACGAAGAGGAGGAGGAAGATGATGGGTTAGCGCCGAGGCAGTGGGGACCGTGGGTGAAAGCCTCTCCCACCAAGCGTTGGGCAACTTCGATGAAGGATGAGATCTTGGGAAGAAACAAGGGCAGTCCGACGATCAGATATGTGGCCAAGCCGACGGCGTCGCGATCACGGGTTGCTGAACGGGCGGCGGATGATAGCTGGGCTAGAAGCGGCAGCAAAGCCAGGCCAAGTCGGCTGGATGATGAGGAAGGAACGGGAGACAATGCACATTCTGTGACGATGGAGGAGCTAGACACCATCTTTACCAGGAAGGAGGTCGCTAAGGAAGCGACGGATCTGATCAGGATGAGGGCGGGGCACGAGGACAATGATTTCCAGGTTGACGGAGACTGCACACGGACGTCGGGGACGTTAGTTGCAGGTTTGGAGGAACACACATTGATTCTGAGAGAACAGAAGGACAACGTTGATCAGCAAGGGGATGTAGGAGGGGAGACCGAGTGTCCAAGCTGGCTGAACGTCAATAACATGAACAATCACGGCCATCTACAGAAAAATAATGGAAATATGTATATGCCTAAGGTAGGGAAAACGAGTGGTGAGGTAGAAGAAGGACGTCCGGTGGACAAGGTAACCATAGATGATACAGAAAGGCAGCAAATAAATGATCATCCAGTTGTACAGGGAGGAAAGCGGAAGGAAGGCAAAGGTATAGGAAAGAAGACTAGGAGGTTCACGAGATTAGAGAAGAGACAGGGGGTAAGGGCAGCGGAAGGGGAGGTGGGCTTGATACATAAAGCAGGGGGAAAGAGAGCTCGAGGTGGTGAGGAAGGGGGAACTGGAGGTTTTCTCGAAGAAGGGATGGGGACAGGCAAAAGGTTGCGTAGTGATTTTCTTGTGAGGACTCCTACTTTGTCAGTAGCGGGCGCTGGGGAGGTCCAGGCCCGTGAAGAGCCTTGAAAATCTTGTGTTGGAACGTACAGGGTCTGGGCAGCCCTGGTACGTTGGACTCTCTCAGGAGACGGTACTGGAGAGAGTTTCCCGACTTAGTCTTCGTTATGGAGACTATGTGCAGGAGTTGTGATCAGGAGTCTGTGAGAAGAAAATGTGGGTATACTTCGGGTTTCAGTGTTGATAGCAGAGGACAGGCAGGGGGTTTGGGTCTTTGGTGGAGGGGTGATGATGTCAGAGTGAAGTCCTTCTCGGATCACCACATTTCAGCGGAGGTAGGAGAGGAAGGTAGCTCTGACTGTTTCTTCTTTGCTGGCATCTATGGGTGGGCAGCCACTCATGAGAGGAACCATACGTGGCAGTTGATGAGGGAGGTGTGTTCTCAGTCTAGATGGCCAGTTTTGCTTGGGGGGGATTTCAACGAGATTCTTAATCAACATGAGAAGAAAGGAGGACAGCCGAGAAATGAATGGCAGATGCGGAATTTCAGAGAAGCTATTGACAGATGTCTTCTGAGGGATTTGGGCTTCAAGGGATGCAAGTTCACCTGGAAATGGGGGTTATATGATGACAATCTGATTTTGGAAAGACTTGATCGCTTCTTGGCAGACAGAGAGTGGTGTGACATTTTTAGCGTCAGACGGGTCAAAAACTTTCCTATTCTTAACTCTGACCACGGACAGATTCTCTTATGGGCAGAAAGAGGAGGTACGAATAACAGTTCTTATGAGAAAAATTTCAGATTTGAATCTTTCTGGTTATCTTCCCCGAAGTGTAAAGAGGTGGTCCAACAGGCTTGGGGCAGCACTGCGGCGTTGGGGCTCAAGGGGCAGACAGATTTCTGTGCTGAGGAGCTTTCATCTTGGGCCAAGGAGAAGTTTGGCAACATTAAGAAGAGGGTGGTGGATACTGAAAAGAGGTTAATTAGTGCTCAGAACCGGCCCCCATCCAATGACATGATGGAGGCATGTGAGGCCATTTCCAGGGAGCTGCAGGATCTTCAGCGCTTGGAGGAGAGCTATTGGTTAGCGAGGGCGAGGACCAATGAAATGAGGGACGGTGACAGAAATACCAAGTACTTCCATCACAAAGCTAGTCAAAGGAAAAGGCACAATATGATCCAAGGACTTTTCAAAGAGGATGGGAGTTGGCAAACGGAGCAGGATGCTATTGCTGAAATCATTGTTTCTTATTTCAATTCTCTGTTCGCCAGTTCTGATCCATCTGGAATGGAGGAGTTTATTGCAGATATGCCATGTGTTCTTACTAAGGCAACCTCTTCAGATCTGAACTGAACCCCTACGGAGGCGGAGGTATGGAGTGCGCTTAATCAAATGCACCCCAACAAGGCCCCGGGGCCAGATGGGATGAAAGCTATCTTCTATCAAACGTTCTGGGGGGTTATCAAGTCTAGCTTGCTGTCTTTTATTGGTAGATGGTGGAGAGGCGAGGAGAGCTTGGAGGATATTAATAACACGGATATTGTTCTGATTCCAAAAGTTAACAGCCCGGTCTGAATTTCAGAGTTTCGTCCTATCAACCTTTGCAACGTGTCTTACAAGATCATTACTAAGGTGTTGGCGAATAGGATCAAACCGTTGATGAATGATATCATTTCTGAGAATCAAAGTGCCTTTATACGGGGTAGAATGATTACGGACAACGCTCTTGTGGCCTATGAGATGTTCAATACTATGAAGCACAAGAAAAAAGGCAGGGAAGGTATGATGGCGATCAAGTTGGATATGAGTAAGGCTTATGATCGGGTGGAGTGGGCATTCCTGGAGAAGGTGATGTGCAAAATGGGATTCCCAGACATATGGAGGAATAAGGTGATGGAGTGCGTCTCTAGCGTTTCCCACAAGTTCATCATTAACAGCAAAAGGAGAGGTACTGCAACTCCGGCAAGAGGTCTTCGCCAAGGTGATCCTATCTCCCCCTACCTCTTTGTTTTTTGCGCTGAAGCACTCTCTTTTTCTCTTTCCAAAGCAGTACAGGAAAATGTTATTCACGGGACTAGAATCTGTAGACGGGCACCACGTGTTACCCACCTGTTCTTCGCAGATGATAGTATCGTTTTCACACGGGCAACCTCTGAAGAATGCTCCGCTTTAGCTAATATCTTCAGCCAATATGAGAGGGCATCCGGGCAGAAAATTAACTATGAGAAGACAGAGGTTTCCTTCAGTGCAAACGTAGTGGCGGAAAGGCGGGAATTGATTAAAAACCGACTGCAGGTTAGGGAGGTGGACAGACATGAGAAGTATCTTGGGCTCCCTACGGTCATAGGGAGGTCTAAGAAAGTGGTCTTTGCTGCCATAAAGGAGAGAGTGTGGAAAAAGGTGCAGGGGTGGAACGAAAAATTTTTGTCTAGGCCGGGGAAGGAGGTGTTGATCAAGGAGGTCATCCAAGCTATTCCCACGTATATTATGAGCATCTTCAAGTTACCGGAGGGTCTAATTGATGAGATTCAGGCGATGATGGCAAGGTTCTGGTGGGGAGCGACGGAGGGGGAGAGGAAAATCCACTGGATGAGCTGGGAGAGAATGTGCAGACCAAAGGAGGGAGGCGGGATGGGGTTTAGGGACCTGAAGGCTTTCAACCAGGCGTTGTTAGCCAAGCAGGGATGGAGGTTGGCAGTCCATGGGGATTCTCTCGCTGCTCGGATTCTGAAGGCCAAGTACTACAAGTCATCCTCTGTGTTGCACGCCAGGTTGGGGGGCAGTCCTAGCTTTACATGGAGGAGCATTTGGGGGGCACTGCAGCAAGTGAAGGAGGGTGTTAGATGGAGGGTGGGTGATGGTAGGGACATTCACATTTACCGGGAGAGGTGGATCCCCCATCTTGGGGGCACGGTGCACAGGTATTTGGTGAGCGGTCCGGAGGAGTATATGTGGGTTAGTGACTTGATTTGCACGGAGACTGGACAGTGGAGGAGGGAAGCGGTGGAGGAATGCTTTCCCAGTCATATAGCTAGGATTGTCCTAAACATTCCGCTACCCCGGTGGAGTGTGAAGGATAGCCTCTTCTGGGATAGGGAAAGCAACGGGTGTTTTTCTGTCAGAAGTGCCTATAACCTCATCAGGGCGGGCGCTGATATAGGGGAGGGGGATGATGGGGAAATGTGGGGGAGGTTGTGGAAGGAAAGATGGCCGCCGAAGCTGAAGCATTTCATCTGGAGAGCACTGAGGAACATTCTCCCGACCATGACAGAGTTGCAGAGGAAACAGGTGACACAGAGTGATGGCTGCCACCATTGCGGACAGCGGGAGGATACGACACACGCTTTGCTTCATTGTGAGTTAGCACGGAAGGTTTGGTCTACCGGAGATTTCGACTGGTCGGGGAAACTGAACTTTCAGGATACAGGGAGCTTTGTGTGTAGTCTACTGGATGAGGTGGATAGCAGGCGTAAGGAGGAGGGAGCGACTCTTCTATGGGCTACGTGGACGATACGGAACAAGCACATCTTCGACGATCACCCTCCTTTCATACCGGCCCTAGCGGCGAGCTTCATCGACCTCGTGAGGGAGCATGCACGCTACCAGACAGCGGTGAACAGACCAGCAGGATACCCTTCTCCGCCCGGATCTGTATCTTGGCGTCGTCCCCCTTCGGGCTGCGTTAAGATCAATACGGATGCCTCCATCACCTCAGCAGGAGAGTGTGGCTGCGGTGTAGCCATACGGGACGACCACGGACAGCTGTAGTGGACTTTCCAATGTCGTTTGGAGCAGCCATACTCGGTGCTTAGTGCGGAGGGTATGGCTGTTCTAAAAGGCATGCAGTTCGCACTTGGGAAAGGTTATACGGATGTGGCTGTGGAGACAGACTGCCTCCTTCTGGTGGAGGCCGTTCGCAAGGGATATGGCGGCCGTGGATACGAGCACATCTTTGTCCGGGACATTTATGAGCTCTCTTCTAGCTTTCTTTCTTTTGATTTTCGTTTTGTTAGAAGGCAAGGCAATAGTGTAGCCCACGCCTTAGCCTTACCCGCTTGTCATTTTGTTAACCCCCTCAGCGTTCGAGAGGGTTTTTATGATCGAATCCTTGTACTCGTTGCAGACGATTTGATTACTTAATAAAATGGCAGGCGCCCCTTATCAAAAAAAAAGTCAATTATGCCTTCCCGCTCCTTGAAATTCAACCACCTACCGCCCCTCCGTGGTCCTTCGATATGCACTTCCACGCAGATGTCAGTTCGACAATTTGTCAATTGCCATCCCAGACTATATTGAATTACAGGTGGACCTCATACACTTGCTCAAAGAATCATATTCGAGAAAGTCTACCGCCCCCTGGATCCTGCTGCATCCCCCTTTTGTGTATCTATTATATTACATGTGATCTCGCACTTGCTAAGGAGATAATTCTGGTTAATTGTGCCTTCATGCACTTGTGAGTTGGCTTAACAAGTAAGTATGATCGGTTTCTTAGCTACATGACCTGATTCAATTTTCAGATGGAGCATCCTGATAAAAATATGAGAAGTTTATTGTAGAAGAGTGGGAAAATACATACTAAATGTAATAAATATAAATACATTTTGTAGAAAAAGACTATTTTAGAGATATCCTAAGCAGACAAAATTACTCTTAAAATATGCTTAGTAGAAAAGGAATTTTGTATGAATATCCTTTTGTAAAAATTGTATATAATCATGAGATGACAACCATCCAAAGGATGAAAAAATTATATTTCCAATATTGTATCAATTTCCTCTCCATAGTCTAACGCGCGTCGCCGATCCCTCCCTTAAGGAAGACTGCACCATCAACCCCTCCTCCAAGCAAAGTGCACCATCATCCCTCCTCCCCCAATCATCTCCACAATTCTATCAATGGCAGACGACGCCCCCTCCCCCTCCTGATAAGTTGTTGCACTATTCTTTCATTGTTCCTAACATTTTTATTCATATTCGGATCATCTTCGAATCAAACAAAATTCTATATTCTTCATGATGCCCCCTCTTTAAATTTTATGCTACCACATATAAAGTGCAAGAACATCTCAACAATTCTTCACCTCCCGAAGGCACCGATGCAGATATATGAAAGTAGCTCGATGTCCTCATTCTATAATGAATTTATTCATCCATCTTAGATGGTATTGTGTTTTAAATCCTTGAATCAAATTCCACAACTCATGCATCATGGACTCGTTAGCATATGAATTCCTCGACAACAAAGGCACTTAAGCTTCTCTACTTGAAAATGAGTTCACAAACCTCAAACTCACTTAGTGTCCCTCCCTTGAAAATTATAATAAACAATTAATTCTTATTACAGACCAACTTCCTGATATTGAAAACATTGTTAGAGAGTAGCGGGTTGCATTGCAACTTATTAACGATATGCCCACTGAATTTGACACTATAGTGTGATAACACTGTATTGTATTATACGTACTCTCTGTATATATTTTACACCACTCTTAGTATAACTTTAGTTAACTTTTCACATAATTTCTTTATCTTTTTTTACTAAAACCTTGTTTAATGATTTTAGGAACCAACACAGCTAAGGTTGCGATCTTGGAGACCGCGACCGCGGTTATTCAAAAGACCACGACCGTGATCATCCGAGACCGCGACTGCGGTTCTCTCCTCACTCACTCCTCTCACATCACCCGCGGATTTTCGTCTCCTCAACACCGCGACTGCGGCTCTTCCAAAGACCGCAACCGCGGTGACTTAACGCCGCCACCGTGGTTATTCTAAAGATTGTGACCGTGGGCATTCAAAGACCGCAAACGAGGTTCTGGAGAGGATCGCGGCCAAGAAAGATCGCAACCAATGAGAAATAAAGCGGAGGTCGCGACCGCGGCCTTGCCTTCACTTAAAGGAAAGACCGCGACCGCGGTTCTAAGTCGGTGGAAGGCGCCTATAAATAGCGCCCTCACCTATTTTGTCAAATCATCAGATCAGATACCGAGGCCACGAAGTGCTGCTGCGTTCCAGATTCGTCCCCGACAATCCATCCATCAGTCTTGGATCTCAAAAGGCAAAAGCCGAAGAGAGAGAAGACTTCTGTCCGTCCCTTCTTCGACAGGAGACGGTCCTCCACTTGGTAGATCTAGATCTGACGAAGTAGTGTGTAGTATCATGTTCTTCTCTTCCAGATCTCGTTTCATCCTACTGTACCCCTCCCCCTCTTCGTGAACCTTATGGATCTGTTTGTATGTAACATTGTCACGTTATCTGCAAGTATGAGCAGCTAAACACCTTAACTTGGGTTGGGAGTAGGCACTAAGGCTCTCCCAACATGTATATTGTCTCTTTCTTTTGAATATACATATTCTTATCAAATTTATCTCTATGCACCTGTTTTAATTCTTCACTTGTATGCTTAGCTACCATCTTGTGATGTTTGATTGTTGATATCTCGAGAGAGTAATATCGCTTTTATCCCATGTCATGGAGTGGTATGAATACATGAGAGTGTTGGAATGCTAAAGATTTGACCATATGTTTTGCTACGGGGGTTTTTAAGTTGTCATCTTGAGAGAGAGACTTCTTTTAGACTAGATCTATCCTCATCTCAAGAGAGATCGGAATAGGAATTTTATTGGTTGCTTGTAATATTGATATGAGTATGAGAGAGAGAGAGAGATAATTTTGCATGTTGGCGAGGTGCCTTGGTTGGTGAACCCCAACCCGAGTTCCCCATCATATACTTGTTTACACTTCATTTCTTTTCCTTGTTTGTTTTACGGTTCTGGTTCTTGTGAAACATGTTCCTTAGGGAATATATCTTTACACCCTTTTTGGATGGAGTATAGAGTGTTTGACTTTGTGTTCTTAACACGAATAACCTTGTCCCTGTGTTCAACTCCGATCGCTACATCGGACCCCGTTTATCGTTGCGGGGGCCTGAGAGTCGGGTTATCTCTTTAAAAGACTGACTACTTTAATCCACTCCTTTTGGACGTACGATTTAGGTCGGTCAACTTTTTGGCTCCGTTGTTGGGGACAAGGCAAAATAGTACTATTAAGAACCTGAGTCCACTTACTATACTCCCATGCCTCAAGCTTAGCAAAAAGCTTGACATCACAGTTACCTAATAATTCTGCCTAAAAACCCCTGGTTCAACCCCAGAGGAAGCTGAATCAAATGTTAAAAGAAGTTGTAAAGAAGGAAGTCATCAAGCTAAGAGATGCAGACATCATATAACCAATCAACGACAACAATTGGGCGAGCTATATACATGGCGTACCAAAGAAAGGGGGGGATGACAGTTGTGAAAGGTGATAATGGAGATGAAGTAGCCGTCCAAACTGTCACTGGGTGGAGAATGTGTATAGACTATCGAAAGCTAAATCAGGCTACAAATAAAGATCCCTACCCACTTCCCTTTATCGACCAGGTTCTTGAAAGACTAGCACATCATGGATATTTTTGCTTCCTAGATGGTTATTCTGGGTTTTATCAAGTTCCTATCCTACCTGACGACCAGGAGAAGACTACCTTTGTGGGCTCTGATCTCCAAACCACAAAATAAACACGATTTAAACTTAGCGGAAGCGAATCGATTAACAGCGGAAGACAAAAATCACGGGAAATTAAAACTTTTCGAGACAAGAGCTTGAATCCATAAAGCTTCATTCATAAAAGCAGATAAACTGTTTACATCTCATGATAATTACTTCTTGAGTAATTATATACAACAGGATACAAAATCTCAAGAACTCATAACCAAAAGACTCTAAGACCTGAGAGTACAGAGGACACATAGGACTGACTCTAACTACACCACATGGCAGGTTAAATCTCCACCTGAGATTTACTGCTGCTCTTGGTGCTGCTGCTGCTGGGACTGGTCACCTGTAGACCTGTTCCTCCGTCTCCGATGTCCACCTAAAAAGTTGAAGTCTACGGGGTGAGACAATTGTACATAATTGTCCCAGCGAGAGATATAACTCTCTTCCATAAGCTTTACTATAATATCAAAGAATAACTTAAGCAGTAAAAGCTTACAAAGTATTCAATAGCAGATACAGTTGTATACAAGAGCTCAACATATATCAAGCATGAAGAACATATGCACTATACAGTGTAACATCAATCAAATAGCTCATAGTTACCTTTAACAGGTATACTACACTAAAGATTATGTTTTTCAAACATTCTTATTATTATGCCCTGTGGAGATGAGGTTTACCACTCATACCCCAACCAATCACTATTAAGTGCCTTAGTATCATACAAGGTCATCGAAAGGGCCGGATTCTCATGACCTTCACCTTCCTCAGTCAGTAAGAGGATCACTTGTAGAACATCTTGTGTCTCTACTATTATAGCTCACCAGGGTAATCTGGTCCTTCGCTATTTTAGAGTTACAGTGGCGTTCTGTACTCTCTTCGTCATTAGGAGATTTCATGTTTATCTTCACTGATACGGATATCTATGTTTTCCTCGTCATCAGGAGGTTTCATGTTTACCATCCACTGATACGGTATGAGTTTTGTAGTGAAGGATTGACGGATTATACATCTACATCAAATTCCTACACTAGGATGTAAGGTTCTACACATCCATATACCCCACATACTCAACAGTATGTGATCCAGGAGTTCCCTTGGGAAAACTTGTTTCACCATCATTTGATCTCTGACATGATGGATCTATGATCAGGGCTTCTACATTACACTTTATTAGTTAGGTACATTAAGTATTCTTTTAACATCATACATTGTTCTTCAAACAATAACAGTAGCACAACAGCTATGAAAGTAGAATACTAAATGTAACAAACCTAACTCACATCAAACATCATTTCTCAGTATACTCATCACAAGTCATCTCTAAAGCATGACCTTGATGGTATTCATGGCTCTTTCAACCCATTAAAACATAGGATTCCACTGACAAGGCCTCAAGATATTTTACTATTCATAAAGCTAACAACATGCTTTCAATGAATATAATATCATCATCCATACCTGGATATGATCACCTTCATATCAGAACCCGCATGGTTAATTCAACTGATAAAGGTAGTTTAAAACAAGAATATACTATTCACATGTCATCACCCTTGAATTAGGGTTTACTATTCACATTACATGTCATCACCCTTGAGTTAGGGTTTACTATTCACATTATGGTGAATTGAACTCATAACATCATCATGTATGAGGAACATCATCATTGATGCTCTCAGATTAGTTTAATATTCATCATTTATCATAATTAGGGTTCCATGATCTCACATAGGTGGATCATACCCTAATCATGCACATTCATGTGTATTGAAGGTACTTTACTTGAATTTTCATCATAAAAGGGTACTTTCTCTTTCTTAAGATACTTTCTCTCTCCTCATACTTGTAGATGGTGATAACACCAATCTAGATCAGGTTGGGTTAAGTCCACTTTGATTAACATAGACCAAATCACCATTATTAAGTGATTAGGGTTTGATTAGAATAAGGTTTCACTCAATTGAACCTTTCAAGGGTATTATGGTAAATTACACATTGATCATCATCATGGTTTAATTTACTAACCACTTGACCCTTAATGTCTTTTGGTATCATTAGGGTTTAGGTTGAACAACTATTAAACCATTTAAGCCTTCAAGGCATTAGGCAGGCTTAACTTCAAAAGTTTCCAATAGGTTTCACACCTTCAACCTTCATATGATCTTGAGGTCGAATGCCCTCATTCGATCTTGAGGTCGTATGCCCTCATTCGATCTTGAGGTCGAATGACCTTATTCGATCTTGAGGTCGAATGACCTTATACGGTTTGAAGTCGAATGACCTTATACGGTTTGAAGTCGAATGACCTTATACGGTTTGAAGTTGAATGACCTTATACGGTTTGAATTCGAATGACCTTATATGGTTTGAAGTCGAATGACCTTATACGGTTTGAAGTCGAAAGCCCTCATACGGTTTGAGGTCGAAAGCCCTCATACGGTTTGAGGTCGAAAGCCCTCATACGGTTTGAGGTCGAATGGACCTCCAAAGTGGTTCAAAGGGGTAACTCGATTAGGGTTTCCTATGTTGAAGCCATCAATTGGTCTCAAGCTTGCTAACCACTTACCAATTGAGACAATTAGAGTTAGCCTTAACCACTTGGCCACTCAATTGACCCTCAATTGATATCCAATTAGGGTTGGAGTTGGTTCAATTAAGGTCTATAAACGTTCAACCATCAACACTCATCAATGTGAATCAAATCGAAGTTGAACCCATCAATTGACCTCCAATTGACCTTGGGATCGTTTGGATATACTCCAAACGGTCTTGAGACCGTTTTCCCAAGAATTCATCAAAATCTAGATTGATTTGATAGGGGTTGAACCTTAATTAAGTCACAAATCAGCAATTTGATTATTTTAATAACCCATTGTAATTGGGCCCTCAATTGATCAAATTGCCTTAACCCTAGACCTCCAAACGGTATTGGGTTGTCACTAAACGGTCTTCAGACCGTTTGGATGAGTTCCAAACGGTCTTGAGACCGTTTGCCCATCCATCCTTTGGACTCTAGTGAAAATTCATCAAGGTTTGATTTATTGAGTTGATCATTACATCAATACTTAATTGCAATGTAATTTGGTATCTTTGTACCTTCAATTGGTCAACTATACTTGACCCCAGACCTCCATATGGTCTTGGGTGATCCCCAAACGGTCTTGAGACCGTTTGGATGATTCCCCAAACGGTCTTGAGACCGTTTGGGCTAATCAACCCAAAATCTCAAATTAGCTCATTGTGATTTCAGCACTGATTTCAATTAAGGTTTGCCCTAGTAATCAACCTTCAACTCTTAACTCGTTTGGAATTAGTCCATAAAATTTTGTGAGTCATTAACTAACATCATTATGAACAGTAATCTCATACGGTCAACGCTTAGTCAACCATCTTATATGGTCTTGAGACCGTTTGCCCAAAAAGGGCAAATTAAGCAGATTGAAAATCAGAACTAAATTCAATTAAATTTGCTAATTGTTTTACCTATATCTCACGATTCCTTTGGAGTTAACCTCTCAAATTTTGTGGGTGATTAACCTACATAATTATGAACAGGATCCGCATACGGTCCACTCTTGGTCAACGCAGCCATACGGTCTTGAGACCGTATGCCCTCATACGACCTTGAAACCGTTTGCCCACCAAACGGTTTTGTAAACCGTATGGGCAATTGTTTGAGGTCGTATGGTAAAGTGAAAAACTGTGGATAAGCATAGGAAATAACGCCCTCATCTTCTTCCTCAAGAACAGAAACAGTTCCTCACGGATTTGCTTGCAAGGAAGCAAGGGAAGATAGGGAAGAAGAAGAACTAGCAACTAAAAGCATAGAAAAGATGTATATAATAAAGCATAGGTTTAGAGTTATAAAACCCACCTAAAGCTTGCTCCTTGAGCTCCAAGCTTTTGAGCTCCAAGCCTTTAATGGCGTCCTAGAAGCTCCATAGGTCGGCCAAGGTGAATCCTCCAAGAAAAGTTGAGAAGAGATGGCTAGAAAGATAGAGCTAAGTGAGCTAGTCATGAATTTGACCTTGAATTCGAGTTTCATCCAAGAATTTAAGAAAAAGGAAGGATCCAAACCTACCTTGCACTCCCCTGGTCGTCCTCCTGAGCTCCATAGCTCTCCTTAGTCGGTTGAGCAAGGGGGAATAGTGAAGGAAACGAAAGAAACATTCCTTTGCTAAGTGAGGAAAAGGGCTTATATGCTTGGGTGGAATTTCAACATAAGTACATAGGTTTTCCTCATTTTCCCATCTAAGTCCTCCCTTTCTTCTCTGCTCGCCCCTACCTCTTATTTCTAAGGACAAACTTCTTCTAAGGTCAAGAAATGAAGGCAAGAAGATCAATTTATTACTAAAGCACACACATAAAAGGGCTATAGTACTTACACTTTGATTATTCAATCACAAAGGTGTTTTTCATTATATGATTATTCAATTGAAGTGACTTCTTCATCATTTCTTCTCTAAATGATGACAAGAGTCTTACAAGATATTTTAGATGGTGTATTTTACAAGTTGCACCCCTCAAATTGGGTAAATTGCACTTTACTCCAATTTAGGGTTTCAAGCACATGGATTGCTTCCACAGCTGCACCTTGGTGCTCAAGCTTGGGAAATCCCTCAAACTTTACCATAATCATTCTTATGATGTCTCAACATCAGAGTAACATCTCAACATGTGCAAATTGCAAGTTAACCCTTCTAACTGGGTAAATTGCACATAGGTCCCTGTATTACAAAACAATGCTACAACTTTATATATAAAGGAGCAAAATTGAAATATATGTTTCTGAGGAACTTAATTACATGCAAAAAGATAATCACCAGTATCTTAATTACATAATTAGGCAAAACACCTAGGGTTAACTCATAACCCAGGTCAGGGATGTTACAACCTTCACATGTCTATATGGTACCTATGCCTTCCGAAGAATGTCGTTCGGATTATGCAATGCTCCTGCAACATTCCAATGTTTCATGATCTCGATGTTTTCAGAATTTCTGGAAGACATTGTGGAAGTCTTTATGGATGATATTTCTATCTATGGAAGATATTTTGATGGTTGTCTGAAAAACCTATCGTTAGTCCTACAATGCTGTGAAGAGAAAAACTTAAACCACAACTGGGAGAATGCCATTTTATGGTGCAAGAAGGCATAGTCCTGGGCCACAAGGCCTTAAAGAAAGGAATTGAAGTAAATGTCAGCAAGGTCGAGGCTATCTCTAGACTGCCTCCACCTAAGTCAGTGACAGGAGTGCGGATTTTTCATGGTCATGCCGGTTATTGTAGAAGATTCATCATGAACTTTTCTAAGATATCAAAACTCCTCTCAAATATGCTGATTGAGGACGCATAATTTGATTTTACAAATTATTGTTTGAAAGATTTTCAGACCTTGAAGGAAGCCCTCGTAGCCCCACCTATTATCCAAGCTCTGGATTGGGAGTTACCCTTTGAGCTAATGTGCAATGCTAGCAACTATGCCATGGGGGAAGTCCTAGGGCAGAAGAAGGACAAGAAACATCATGTCATCTGGTATGCCAGCCGCACTCTAGATGAGGCACAAGTAAATTACACTGCCACGGAAAAGGAAATTCTATCTATCATTTTAGCCTTCAAAAAGTTTAGATCTTATCTGATTGGGACAAAAGTAAAGGTCTACACTGACCACGTAGCAATAAAATACCTAATGCAGAAAAAGGACACTAAGCCTAGGTTGATAAGGTGGGCCCTATTACTCCAGGAGTTCAATCACGGGATCATTGATAAGAAAGGGGCGGAAAAATAGTTGTCGACCATTTGTCAAGGATTATCGTAGAAGGCAAGAATGAGCCACCAGCAAATGATAAGTACACAGATGAGGTTTTTCTCATGATGGAAGCCGAAGAACAAAAATTGCCATCGTTCACGGACATCTGCAATTACCTTACTTGTGGGGAGTTACCACCAGAGATAACCTGCCATCAGAAAAGAAACTCTATTCAGTTGTAAAGAATTATTGTTGGTATGATCCTATGCTCTTTAAGATATGCTCAAATAATTTGTATAGAAGATGTATTCCTAAGGAAGAAGTGTCAGACATACTGAGAGAATGCCACTCTTCACCTTATGGAGGGCATCATAGTGGGGAAAGAACAGCCGCAAAAGTGCTTCAGTTAGGATTTTATTTGCCTTCACTATTCAAGGATGTTTCTTCTTATGTGAAGGTTTGCAAGGAGTGCCATTTAACCAGAAATATCAGTAGAAGGAACGAAATGCCTATGACCGACTAGGTAGAAGTTGAAATCTTTGATGTTTGGGGGATAGACTACATGGGTCCCTTCCCCTCATCAAAAGGTTATTAGTACATATTAGTGGTTGTGGACTATGTGTTTAAATGGGTAGAGGATGTTTCTACCAAAACTTGTGAATCTAAGTCTATTATTAAGATATTTGATAAAACCATCTTTCCACGCTTTGGGGTCCCTCGCACTGTGATAAGTGATAGCAGATCACACTTTGGGGAAAAGCAGTTTGAGGTGCTACTGAAGAAATACGGTGTAAATCACAAGGTTGCTACACCTTATCACCCTTAAACCTCTGGACAAGTAGATGTATCTAATAGGTAGATTAAGCAAATTTTAGAAAGACAGTTAGCCGCACTCGGAAGGGATTGTCCATGAAGCTCAATGATGCTCTCTGGGCCTATAGAACAACTTACAAGACACATATAGTCACAACGCCTTACAAGTTAATATATGGCAAGTCTTGCCATTTACCCTTAGAGCTTGACCATAAGTCCCTTTGGGCGATTAAGTTTCTGAATATGGACCTGGAAAAGGGGGGACCAAAAAGATATTTGTAGCTACAAGAGCTCGAGGAGTTGAGATTACATGCTTACGAAAATGCAAAGATCTTCAAACAAAGAACGAAGGTGTGGCATGATGCCCACCTAAGGAACAAGGAAGTTAGTGAAGGAGACAAAGTACTTCTCTTCAATTCTAGCATCAAACATTTTCCTGGGAAGCTCAGAACAAGATGGTCAGGCCCATTCTCTGTGGTGAAAATTTATCCATCATGAATGATGGAGATTCAAGGTGAGATGACTAGGATCTTCAATGTGACGTCCCCAGATTTTCTAAAACTTAATCTGATGTGTGACATCAAAATTGAAACCTCACTTCAGCGAGAATCCCAATTTGAGCACCACAAACTAGGCTAAGAATAAGAAAATCAAGGGAGTCAGAAGGAAAACAATCAGTAGCACATGCACATTAACAATAATAAAACCATACACACATGCTCACCATTCAACATATAATTACAACATGAATTGTTAAAACATTTGATATTACATATTGAACAGCAAAACTTATACATATACATGTACTACCACTAAACTACGGGATCTTAAGACAACAAGTCCACCTGTATATCAGCTCGCCACACAATGCTCAACTATCCTGGATCTTCAAGAGCATAACCACAACCTAAACAAAAGGTTACATGTGGTACACGTCAGCACAATATCCAAGAATATTGTACTGAGTACGCCTATGTGTCTTTTATATACCTCTCATCATATCTAGGCAATAAGATAAAACTAATACTTGGCAGTAACAGAATAATATAGGAAAAGCGTACTTGACCAAGAATGTTTATTAACAAAAGAGAAGACATGTCTTTTAGGCATAATTTCCATTATATCATCCATGCATTTACTACCTGAGAGTTGAATGCATTAAGGCCTTTATGATCTACTACCAAAGAGTTGGATCATTTCACAATGTGATCTACTACCAAAGAGTTGGATCACTTCACAATGTGATCCACTACCAAAGAGTTGGATCACTTCTAAGTACTTTAATACCAAAGAGTTGAAGTACTTCTTTTCCAGCACTTTACTACCAAAGAGTTGAAGTGCTTGGATATAATGGAACAAATATATTATGTTTCATGTGTTCATAGAAATAAGTATAGAAAATCAAGCAACATTTTTTTTAGGAAAGGTAGAGTCATATATTGATAGCACATCAAGCAAGCAAAACCTACTTATGTGACAAATCAAGCAACATAGCATACATGAACAATCATTTCAATCAATACCATATGCCAAGTTTGTACTACCATATAACACAAGCATATTGTATAATAAGCCAAGTAAGAGGTAATGGTGTACCTTCCAAAGAGATAAACCTAAACATCATATTCCTCATGTCAACTATGTATCCCAGTTCAAACCCTGATAAAGATAAGATAACATACGATCATCAAGTTCTCATCATATTACATCTCATATTAACCCTAGTCGTGTTCATATTAGGGTTTGCTTAACTCATTATGATATTCTCATGATTAATTGCATTCTTGTCTTAGGATTATCTTACTGATGTCATTTTCCATATTATGATTCATTATCTAAGCATTAGGTTCCATGTCCTTTTTATGCACATATTAACCTTAGGTTACATCATTAACCTAGATTAGGGTTTCATGACATGAATTAAGGGTCATCTTCATATAACATGGATTCTGTGCATAATTATGATCACATAATTAAAACTGAGGTTCCATATACTTATATTAGCTACTCTGTAAACTTTCATCAATTATTAAGCATGCATTTATTTATTACAATATATTTAGGGTTATTAGATCTAATTTTCCATATGGAGCAAATTACATGATTTCGTGCATCAACCTCATAATCACTGACATCATATGGATTCTAAACATGGTTATGGACTTACTGACATTTTCCATAATTTTATGTCATCATTTACTATTTATTACTCAAGAACTAAGCATTACACATATTACATGATATCACTGAGATTAATGCTTCAAAAGCCTAATATTATAGTTCTATTGTGTTCTACTCCTTTTTCTAAGAATTTTGAAATATTATATGTATTTTTCAGACATCAGATCTAATTTCTATGATTTATTGAAGAGTTGGGAATTATTTGAATTTCTAACCTTTTTAGCCAATCTGGCACTTCCACGTGTCCATTTTTGGGGAACATCATCATCTCATCGACCCACCTGGTCTAATTTCGAGTTGGGCCAATTCTTGCTTGCGCCATCCGGTTCAGGCTAAATATGACTCGACCTGCCTCTCCTAGCCTGGACCCGGTTTTGTCGCTGCCCCTCTTTCTTTTTCCCCAGGTCGTGGATGACGCAAACACCCGCATCCCCTATCTTCCGTGTGCACCGTCGCACACAACCACTCTGGCGAGGAAAAAGGGGCATGATCCTACCTCCTCAAGATGCGATTGTGCCTCCTTTAGATGTGCCGAACCCATCCAGAGTTTGACGACCACTCTACTCCTCGTCCTCAGCTCTGTATCCCTTTCCGCTGTGGGATCGCCGACGTCGGCACTACTGCGGATGGGTAAAAGAGGCGTCTTACCTCTGATCACTCGAGTGCCGACCTACAACTTCAGAAGATTCACATGGTCTCCACGAGTTTGTTTGCAACCTTCACTCACGGCGAGAAGCTCTCCCCATAGGTCTCCGAGCTCTGCCATCGTTCCGGTCAGGTTGGCTCCGTCTGCCATGGAACCTCCACCTGAAACCACTGAAAACTCTCACATTTGTCTCCCCTAGCTTCGGTCTTGCTTCTACTCTTCTTCTCGTCAACTTAGCTCCTAGAACCAAACACTCCAGCTCCGATCTCTACTCCCCCATACCTCCTGCTTGCCGCTGTTGAGAAGTAGTGAGGAAGGGAGTCTCGTTCTCTCCACTGAAAAGGCCACACACCTCATTTAAGGGGGTCAAACTAATTTCCAAGAGCATTCGATACCAACTGCCCTATATTTTCCTCCTCTCGCTCGCATAATCCCAGTGAGTGGTGGCTGAGAACTCACACGACCTGTCTGCCCCACTACCTTACTCTAACTGCAAGGTAGGGGACGACAGTATAGGCGTCGATCTTTCATCCAAGGGTCCAACTTACTCCTTCACTTCAGCCTATCCATGGGTTCATAGTTACAAGATCCTGGACTGTTAGATTTTATATCTAGGGGTAGAAAAGGGCCATGCAGCCAGCTCCAAACAAAAGGGGCACGTGACACCAGATAAACCACAAACTTAGGTCTATGAACCCTCAATAATGTGCATTATTTCACAAACTTCAAACCTTCATAACTCTCTCTAGGAGCATCCGATTTCCACCAAATTTTAAACATATCTTCCCTATCACTCAAGATACCTTCTACTCAATTTTTTTCCAAAACTCAACTGTTATACCATTCAATTAAATTCCTTGAAAAGGCATTAAAGAGAGATCTTAACCATGATGTCAACCTCACATCAACACACCTACTTTGTCAAGAGCTTGGAACCCTCAATCTAACTCAACCTTATGCTTTAACTTAAGTCATTTGAAATTTTAGGATTCCAAAGCTCCACTCCATCACATCCTACACACCTTAAAAGAAATTCCATCCTTGGAATTAAGCCAGAAATCCAGTCTTTCACATCATATACATCTTAAAAGAAATTTCGTCCTCCAAATTAAGTCATCCTATTACTTCAAGGAATATCATCCATTTCAAGGGCACTATTCTAGGTGCAACATATCCACAAAGGTTACCTAAAACCATGTATCCAAAACAATATTAGGGGGTTTCAAAATAATCAAGGGTGAAACCTCACTCCATAGAAGGATCAAACAAGGGTTTAGAAGCTTAGGTTATGTCATTACATATCTCATATGTTAGATTTGCTTCCTTATCTTTACCCATGCATTAGGGTTCCCACATCATATTACCATGTTCTAAAGGAGTTAACTAAACTTAGACATTATATCAAGGTGTCATCAACATTATATTGAGCTATATGTTAGATCATGTTCAATATTAACATATGCCTTTTAGGAGGGAGCTAACTATAATTAACCCACTTTATCCATATAGATTATATCAAGGTGTCATAATCATTATGTTGTGCTGAGTATCAAACTATATTTTTCATCTTTATTAATCACTAAAAAGAATTAACCCCTTATGTAACATTTTTCATTCACATGATCTTATTTCATTGTTCATAGTAAGTTGCATCATTTACTAATGAATTCATCACAAGATTAAACAACAGTTTCACATTAATCATCATTGTTCAAGTACATGGTTAACCATTTATGCATTCATATTTATTAAAGAATATCTAAGTTTCCATCATATCATGTCTATATATCACATCATGAGATTAGATCACAATCTTACGTAGATTGTATCATGGTTGTGCTAAACAAGCTTATACAAGTGGCTCGTGAAACATGCATCAAAACATTATATAGTCCAAATGAGGTTCCTCCCTCTAATCCATACCAGGAGGGTAGTTCCATGCTCAGTCTCTCTGAGCTATCTCAACTCTCAAAGCATCTCATATACAAACTTTATGTTTCCTCTCAGTCTAGGGTTCTTAGGTATACCTCACTAGCACTAGAGATTAACTTTACAAGATCTATCCACATAAGCACAAACCCAAACATGCTATGACATACTCTTCATAGGTCTCTACCCATGAGTTATGCTTACCCAAAACTCTCTCTTTTATATACACCACTAGATTCCTATATGAGAAACCACCAACCCGAGCGTGAGGCTTCACAGAAACTAACATAGCTACCTCCTCTAGGGTCTTGGGCTCTCTCCCTCACCCAGATGCTAGGTACTCATATTCATGTTCATATGCACATATAACGAGCCTCTCTCTATCTCTAGGGTTTGGTCCTCCCAAGGACATATAGGGTTCTACAAGATTATAGGAATCATGCATAAAGTGACTCAACTCAATCACTCAGACGTAGTCTAGTTTAGGACATATCATATCACATATCTCAAAATTCTCATATCTTGGAGTTATAGGCTCTCTAACCTTCTCCCAATGGGTCTCACTCTCTCTGGAGTTAACCCTAAAACTGGTCCTAACACTAGAGCTCCTCCTTCGTAAAAGAGATTGAGGCTCTTGTTGATTCGCATCCTTGTCTTAACTTAACATATCTTATCTCATAAAATCCTATTTACTTGCATCATCGAAACTTATCTCAAATCCTCAATACTGAAATCATGTCCTCAAAGACAAACATAGATCATCATAACCATCTTATATCATCTATACAAGACTTACGTCATATCATCAAAACGTATTTCATCTATTCCATCTATCATATTCTAACAAGGCTCTAGACATCTAATCTAGAACTACTCTCTCTTCTAGACTGATGTCATTCACTTTCACTTAGGTTACATGACCACCTCCTACTCGTACATGTGTGGGGACACATTTTTAAAATACATATACATAATAAAATATTATATAGTTTTTCTCCGATAAAACAAGCGTCAGAGAAAACTATCGAGGTTCGATCTGTTTAGAATCAAAACCAAATCCTAAAAATGAGTGTCCCACACATAGTAGAGAGTCCAGTGTCATGAAAAATAGTGAAAAGGGTGAGAACAAGGGGTAGACTAGTGTAGCTACTCTAGACAACATGTGCAATATGTCTAGGGTTTCTCTTCCCTTGATGCACGTCATTTCTAAATATTGCAACATCCCATACCTTTGCACTACAAGGAAAGAACGACATATAAGGACTTGCTACAAACAAGCACCAGTCTAGACCTAGTTCTCAGACATCTAGGTGCTAACCTAGGGGCTAGGTCAGATCTAGTCTCTAAAAGATGACTAATCTAACCCTAAAGATTATTAAGGTTTAAGGTTCTTTAGTTTTGAGTTGCATAATGAAAAAATGTCAGGCTTTTCTATTGTTCATGCTCTGATACCACCTGTGACGTCCCCATATTTTCTAAAACTTAATCTGATGTGTGACGTCAAAATGGAAACCTCACTTCAGTGAGAATCCCAAATTGAGCACCACACACTAGGCTAAGAAGAAGAAAATCAAGGGAGTCAGAAGGAAAATAATCAGTAGCACAGGCACATGAACAATAATAAAACCATACACACATGTTCACCATTCAACATATAATTACAACATGAATTGTTACAACATTTGATATTACATATTGAACAACAAACTTATACATATACATTGTACTACCACTAAACTACATGATCTTAAGATAACATGTCCACATGTACATCAGCTCGCCACACAACGCTCAACTATCCTGGATCTTCAAGAGCATAACCACAACCTAAACAAAAGATTACATGTGGTACACGTCAGCACAATATTCAAGAATATTGTACTGAGTAGACCTACGTGTCTTTTATAAACCTCTCATCATATCTTGGCAATAAGATAAAACTAATACTTGGCAGTAAAAGAATAATATAAGAAAAGCGTACTTGAACAAGAATGTTTATTAACAAAAGAGAACACGTGTCTTTTAGGCATAATTTCCATTATATCATCCATGCATTTACTACCTGAGAGTTGAATGCATTAAGGCCTTTATGATCTACTACCAAAGAGTTGGATCATTTCACAATGTGATCTACTACCAAAGAGTTGGATCACTTCACAATGTGATCTACTGCCAAAGAGTTGGATCACTTCTAAGTACTTTACTACCAAAGAGTTGAAGTACTTCTTTTCCAGCACTTTACTACCAAAGAGTTGAAGTGTTTGGATATAATGGAACATATATATTATGTTTCATGTGTTCATAGCAATAAGTTTGGCAAATCAAGCAACATAGCATACAAGAACAATCATTTTAATCAATACCATATGCCAAGTTTGTACTACCATATAACACAAGCATATTGTATAATAATCGAAGTAAGAGGTAATGGCGTACCTTCCAAAGAGATAAACCTAATCATCATATTCCTCATGTCAACTATGTATCCCAGGTCTAACCCTGATAAAGATAAGATAACATACGATCATCAGGTTCTCATCATCTTACATCTCATCTTAACCTTAGTCGTGTTCATATTAGGGTTTGCTTAACTCATTATGATATTCTCATGATTAATTGCATTGTTGTCTTAGGATTATCTTATTGATGTCATTTTCTAGATTATGATTCATTATCTAAGCATTAGGTTCCATGTCCTTTTTATGCACATATTAACCCTAGGTTACATCATTAACCTAGATTAGGGTTTCATGACATGTATTAAGGGTCATCTTCATATAACATGGATTTTGTGCATAATCATGATCACATAATTAAAACTGAGGTTCCATATACTTATATTATCTACTCTGTAAACTTTCATCAATTATTAAGCATGCATTTATTTATTGCAATATATTTAGGGTTATTAGCCCTAATTTTCCATATGGATCAAATTAAATGATTTTGTGCATCAACCTAATAATCACTGACATCATATGGATTCTAAACATGGTTATGGACTTACTGACATTTTTCCATAATTTTATGTCATCATTTACTATTTATTACTCAAGAACTAAGCATTACACATCTTACATGATATCACTGAAATTCATGCTTCAAAAGCCTGATATTATAGTTCTATTGTGTTCTACTTATTTGTCTAAGAATTTTGATATATTATATGTATTTTTTGGTCATCGGATCTAATTTCTATGATTTATTGAAGAACTGGGAATCACTTGAATTTCTAGCCTTTTTAGCTAATATGGCGATGCCACGTGTCCATTTTGGGGGCACAACTTCATCTCATCGACCCTCCTGATCTAATTTCGAGCCAGGACAATTCTTGCTTGTGCCATTTGATTCAGGCTAAATAGGACACAATCCGCCTCTCCTAGCCTGGACCCAGTTTTGTCACTGCCCCTCTTTCTTTTTCCCCAGGTTGCGGACAACACAAATACCCGCATCCCCTGTCTTCCGCGTGCACCACCGCACACAGCCACTCCGGCGAGGGAAAAGGGGTGTGATCCTACCTCCTCAGGATGAGATTGTGCCTCCTTTAGATGCACCGACCCCTTCCAGAGTTTGATGGCCACTCTACTCCTCGTCCTCAACTCCGTATCCCTTTCCGTTGTGGGATCGTCGGCGTCGGCCCTACTGCAGAGGGGTAAAAGAGGCATCTTGCCTCTGATCACTCGAGTACCGACCTACAGCTTCAGAAGCTTCACAGGGTCTCCACGAGTTTGTTTGCAACCTTCGCTCACAGCGAGAAGCTCTCCCCATAGGTCTTCGAGCTCTTCCATCGTTCCAGTCAGGTTGGCTCCGTCTGCCATGGAACCTCCACCTGAAGCCACTGAAAACACTCACATTTGTCTCCCCTGGCTTCTTCCTTGCTTCTACTCTTCTCCTAGTCAACTTAGCTCCCAGAACCAAACACTCCAGCTCCATCTCTACTCCCCCATACCTCCTGCTTGCCGTTGTGGAGAAGCAGCAAGGAGGGGAGTCTCGTTCTCTACACTAGAAAGGCCACACACCTCGTTTAAGGGGGTCAAACTAATTGACAGGAGCGTTTGAGACCAACTGCCCTGTCTTTTCCTCCTCTCTCTCCCACGATCCTAGTGAGTGGTGGCTGAGAACTCACACGTCCTGTCTGCCCCACTACCTTTCTCTAACTGCAAGGTAGGGGACGATAGTATAGGCGTCGATCTTTCATCCAAGGGTCCAACTTACTCCTTCTCTTCAGCCTATCCGTGGGTTCATAGTTACAAGAGCCTGGACTGTTAGATTTGAGATCTAGGGGTAGAAAAGGGCCACACAACCAGCTCCAAACAAAAGGGGTGTGTGACACCAGATAAACCACAAACATAGGTCTATGAACCCTCAATAGTGTGTATTATTTCACAAACTTCAAACCTTCATCACTCTCTCTAGGAGCATCTGATTGCCACCAAATTTTAAACATAGCTTCCCTATCACTCAAGATACCTTCTACTCAAATTTTGTCCAAAACTAAAATGTTATACCATTCAATTAAATTCCTTAAAAAGGCATTAAAAAAGAGATCTTAACCATGATGTCAACCTCACATCAACACACCTACTTTGTCAAGAGCTTGGAACCCTCAATCTAACTCAACCTTATGCTTTCACTTAAGTCATTGGACATTTTAGGATTCCAAAGGTCCACTCCATCACATCCTACACACCTTAAAAGAAATTCCGTCCTCAGAATTAAGCCAAAAATCCAGTCTTTGACATTCAAGGCAGTGGTCACAGGGTGAAAAGATTCTACGAGGATGAAGCCTTTGTAAGAAGATCGGAGATCAGCCTGGATGATTTTAATGACCCTCAAAATTTAGTCCCAAAATTCCTTGGTATTTAATAAGGGTGAAACCCTAAATTGAATGAATCCATTTTTCATATGATGACTTAAGTGGATACCATGCTTAATTCATATTCCAAAATGAGCCAAATGTGCCAAGTGGACCTTGAATTGAATCATTTACATAAATACTTAGTCATATTAATATCATGAATAATGCACAAAAACCTAACCCTAATTATGCAATGGTGACTAGTTGGGATTGAATGATAGTTTGGGCCAGCATACATGTATAATGTGTCCCACTAGTTGGTATATAAGTATATAATAGAATAATAGAGCTTCCCTTAGATTTTGGTAATAAAATTCCTTTTCAATGATTATTAGTGTGTTAATTACCCTAACTAGATAATGATGTAAAACACATGTTTCCCTAAATGATATCCAAAATCTAACTGGATATTTGAATTTCTCATGGTTGAATTAGCTGGCCTATTAAATTTAGTTGGGTTTGGATAATCCTAGATGCCCCAGATGATATTAGGAAGTAAGTAGGAGATAAAGATTTATTTGCTTTTTAATCATTTATTAATACAGTCGATTATCCTAGATAACTGAGTGTCACACAGAACTATTTATATCCAGCCCTTCAGACCCATCCGATCAAGATCGTAGGATAGGGGATTTGTCCCCTACCTCACGCAGGAGTCCGCACGGAGGAGGGAATAGCTCCCGGACTCCTCGCCCCAAGATAACCCCACTACCCTCAACACCTCTGAGTAATTCGCACACCAACAGATTCAGGAGATCCCCATGATCCTATCGATCCCTAACTCGACCCCTATAAGCACCCCCAGGGAAAACGCCCAAAAACCCTCTCATTCCTAGTCAACGACACCACCCCCCTTGGCCGCGAGGGTCCATTGGACCGAGAGATGGCAACTCAGAAAGCTTTGATGGACTCAACACAATGCTCATCTACCGCTAGTTAGGATCAATATCGATTGGATAATTTCCAAGGACTCAGTCTACTCTAGTGACGCCGACGAGCTTGCGTGGGAGAGTCCGTGCTTCCCAGTCAAATTCCTTGCACAGTAAGCATATAGGACCCACTTTCTTGCTTTTAATAGCTCCAATTTTCCTTCTGAGTGCCCCAGTTTGTGTATCCTATATCTGTGTTTAGGGTATTGGTCAGCACCTATAGATAGGCCACCACTATGGCCCTTCACCTAGGAAAAACACGGGGATGTTTTTGTTTTGCTTCATCCATGGGTTTCGAATCTGCGCCTTGTACTGGTTGCATTGTTTCCTTCTCGCAGATGGATTTTCATACCTTCACCTCCCTTATGATCTCATCAGCCATGGCGGGACGATGGCCAAGGCCTCCAACCACCATGCCTAGTGCTTTTGGACTCGCTAATTGTGACATTCAGTCAAAGACGTTGTTCCTTTGATCATGGCTTGAGATCCCTGTCTCAATATCAAAGTCTAGTTTGGGGTCATGATGCTTTGTTTCCTGTAAATCGAAATGTCACCCTACATTTTCAGGGACCTCTATGCACGGTGGTTTACATCTTCGACTTTGTATCGACCTTGCGAACTCATTGGGTAGCTCTGTCTATGTTTCCCAGAGATGATTAGAACCTGAAGCCCTTCACCTCTTTCTTCTGCTTCTTCAGCCATGGCAGAGAAAGAGCTCTTGGCAGTTCCGACCACCACTGAACCCAAGTTGGGGGTCGCTGAGCTTGGAGGATCTTAAGGAAGTTGTTGGTCATCATTTCCTTCCAGGATTTGTAGAAGATCGTGAGTTTGGATCCAGGATCGCCAAGCCGTCCTCCTATTCTTCGGTGTTTTAATGAACGAACATTGTTGGCGGTGTATTTCCATGTCTGCCCTTGATTGCGCAACGATGTGTCATGTTGGTACATGTCCTTTTTGGTCTTTTATACAGACAATATGTCTGCAAGTCTCTTTGTGTTTTGTGGAGAGTCCAGGCCATGTGGCCAGTGAGGATAGGGCCACCTCAGCAGGGTGCTACCAATTGCATTTTTATTTCGGCTAGGTTTTTACAGGTGGATTTATCTACCATTCTGATTGGTCAGTTTTAGCCTAAACCTTAATAAATCATAGAAAATAATCTAGAGCTCATATGGGGATGATCCATATATGGTTTTTGATCAGTTTTACAAGACCCATCGAATGGTCAATGTTTCAAATCTATTTTCCCAACCAAGATTTCATGATTTATTGAAAACCCTAAAACCCTAGGCTTAACCATGATAATTAACACACTTATGTGTTGGATAGGACAATTATGATTGTTTAGGACTTCATCTACTATTAGTGTACCTCCTCATGATAAGGTAAGTGGGTCCATGCACTTTGAGCATTTAGTATGAGTTTTGCATCACCTTATGTTTATGGTATCATGTTGTTCCAGTTAAACTATATGTGTAGTCATATACTTCAATATGATTATATTTTAAATTAGTTTTATTGTATGATTCTTATGCTTTCAGGATCTATCCCAAGAACCCATTTCATGTTCATGAGAAATCCATGTAAAGTTTATTACCACAAAAGATATTAATGATTCATGTAGTAGGATGGATTACTTTAACCTCGTCACATTAATGTTGAGCTTGAGGGCCTTATGACCATTGGTGCCTAAGTATCTAGGATATTTTAATAAGGTTATGTTATGAGAATCTAAATTCATTATTCAATTAGTTTCATGCTTTTACTCATTGCAAATTTATGATATTGTTGTAATAATGCTCGATGTCCCTTACTCTAATGTAGTTTTATTTTCATGCATGGATGGGGGCGTGATGCCCGCAGGTACAAAACAACCCCAAGGATAAATCATATGAAGATCAACTCAAGGAATAGATCCAGATTACCAAGGAATACATCCAGATTTCCAAGGAATACATATGGTGGGGTTCGATCTACAATGGAAAATCCTTAAGGGTATAGATGATATCATGTACGCATTCAATAATGAGTAATCTGGTGTAGTTAGTTTCAAGTTAAGAACTCAATTGTAAACAATGTATATATCAAGTTTAATATCTATGCATGGTTATTTTTTACATTATTTGCAATGATTATTATGATTGTGACATTCCTTTTGAGCAAGAGTACCCCATATTATAGATAATGTGGGTGTTGCTTCCGTTGCTACCTGTATGCTTGAAAGGGGTGTTACAATGAACCAACCAAGCCAAACAAGGAGAAGAATCAAGAGTTGCCACATCCTGCTACATTGCCCAAGGAATGAAGATTCATGAAGTCTAGGTAAGAGACTTTAAAGAAAGCGCTTCTTAGGAGGCAACCCAAGTTTTCATCCCTTTCTTCCCTTTATATTTGTTTTCTCTTGCTTTCTATCTTTTAGTTTAAGTTTATGCGTAGATAAGTTTCTCTTTTTTGAGCACTTTTGTTTTAATTTTTGAATTTAATTAAGTTTAATTTCCAAGGAAAGCTGGCTCTAGTTTGATCACGATCGTGAAAATAATCACAACCATGGCTTTTTCTTTTGCTAAAGCGAACCCGCGACTGCGCTCCTCCATTTTGATCTAAATAATCACGACCGCGATCATCCTTTTTGACCAAAAGAGCCGCGACCACAATTTCTTCAAGGAATATCGTGACCATGGCAAAAACCGCGACCGCGACCCTTCAAGCAAAACCGAGACCGCGGTAAAAGTCGTGACCGTGATCTTTTCACTCAGTTAAGTTGTGTCGCGATCTTGATGCCTATAAATACCTTTAAGAACCCGAACGTTCAATTCTTTACACTCTCATCACTATCGCCTAAACCCTAGACCTCTGTGACGATTTGTGACCCGTACCCTACTGCCGCGAGTCCTCCATTCGACATCTGCGATAGTCGTCGCCACGAGTCCACTGTAGTCATTTTCCTGGCCGTACGGGATCTTCACCGCCGTCGCAACCACACCCATCGATCAGGTAACTTCTCATTTTCTCTATGCTTTGCGTCGACAAGTTTTTCCTTAATCTTGAGCTTTTCCATTATCGCTACAGTGAGCCGCTCTCACCATTTAGCTGGTGATCGCCCACTCTAGAGCTTTTCACCCCTAAGGAAAAAAAAACCTAAAAAGAGAAGAAAAGCCCAATAAAACCATAAAAATGGGTAATGGACGGAGAATAGTTGGTGTAAAGAACTGAACGAACCTGTAGACGAACCGCGATCACGGCCATCTTAACAGTCACAATATGGAAACTCCTAAGGACCGCGACCGTGGTGTTCGTCAAACCTAATAACTTGCTAAGTTCAGGCTTTCCTGAAGAAACACCACAACCATGATTATAATCACGATCGCGGTACTATCGCGACTGTGGTAATAACCGCGACCGTGATCTTTCTTCAGGGAATCACGACCGCGGTCTTCCTTCAGAATAATGCGACCCCGGAATATTGTGATTTTTCTCCTGGGAATTGCGACCGCGTTCTTTTCAAGAAAGTCATGATCGCGATTTGCTCTGAGGTGATAATAACCACGACCGTGACTAAAATCCGCGACTGCGATTCTTATCGACCACTTAATAAAATTTGAACCCTAAGTTTTCTGTTAAGAATGATAATTGTACTTGAAACGACGGTCATCAAACTGACAAACAAACTGTTACAATTAAGTGGAATTACCATTAACATCAGATTAAAAAAATCACTAAAAATTAAAACCATTTTGCAAGGAGATCCTTGTCCAGAAAACATTTACTAAAATATTCAAAACTCATACATATTATGATTTACATTGTACAACATTGTTTCATCTGATCTCGAGGACAACATATAACAGTTGCTCTATCAAAACATATACTGGAACAACATAAAACCTCGAGGCATTCAAGCTAAAATCTATGATTATTCATGAAACTAGTATGAACCAACTCCAAGTACCTGAGAGTACAGAGACGACACATAGGACTTCTATCTACAAGACACGACAGACAATACACTCAATCTGAACTGTCACTGTTGCCTCAGTTGTTGTTCCTCCTCTACAGAAAGATCTTCGCCACCTCGTGCATGTCCACCTAAAAAATGTGAATCCCACGGGGTGAGATAATTGTCCCATCAAGAGATATAACTCTCTGTCGACCATATTATTATCATAGATTAAGCATTTATAAATTGAGCAGACGTTCTTTTTATATTAACAGGCAGGATAAATCACTTTATGAACAAAATGAAGTAATCTCCGTTCTTAAGGAGAACATTACATCTACCCATGATAGAGTTATAAATCATCTATCTTATTTGCAAGGAATGTAAAGAGCATAAATAACATCTATCAACTAAGATGTATAACTGAAGTACACATCAATCAATGTTTTCCATATTCAATCCTTAAGCAGATATGCTACTCAACTGATTACATTTTATAATCACACATATGCCCTGAGGAGATGAGGTATACTGCTCATACTCCAACCTTTGGTTGTGAAACCCAAAGACGGTGCCATATAAGGTCATCTGATAGAGCTGGATGCCATGACCTACCTTGTCTCGGTCAGTGTGAGACCACAGACAGGGCATCTTGTGTCTCTACTAAATAACTTTCCAGGGTATACTGGCAACTTCACTATAGAGTTTCATGGGAAACTACACTCTCTTCGGAGTCAAGATATTTTATGTTTATCTCCACATCATCCGACATTCATCATCATCGAGAGATTCATGATACATCCATCTCTGCCTTTATAATGAAGGATTGAGAGATCTCATATTTATCTCACGTCAATTCCTCCATTAGGGCATAAGGTATTCACACCCATCACCCCCACATATTCAAAAATATGCATTCATCAGGAGATCCAGTGGGAAAACCTATTTCACCATCACCAACTACTGACGATGATGGATCTATGGCCAGGGCACTACATGATAAGATTCTACTTCATTAATTAAGTGCATTACCATATCTTTTCGCATTAATCAAGTTTCAAACATGACTTATTATGACAAATTCTACAAAGAAAGGTATAATGCATCTATCAAGTATTTTTCAAATCTTTAAAACACATGATACCTGGGATCTCAATCCCTTATCACATTATTGGGAATTCTCATCCCTTCACATCATTATCATGATAACTAGATCTAGGTATTCAAACCCTTAGATCATCACTGAATACTATTACCACTCATCAGGTAACTATTACCTCTAGGTCCTCAGACCAAGGTATACATGATACTTGTTGCACAAGCATCCCACATGGCTCACAAGGCCCATTAAGTATCTTGTCACCTATGACTAGGAAACAAATTATCACATGGCTCACAAGGCCATTATACATCTTGTCACCTCTCACTAGGCAACAACTTATTCACATGGCTCACAAGGCCATTAACCATTATACTTTTTATACAAGTATTTAACATGCCTTACAAGGCTTATGAAATAAGAGAATTACAACCTTCCCATGATTAGGGTTAGGGTTTCCCTTTCTTATCGATTAGGATTTCTCTTACATATCATCACCTTTCATTAGGGTTTGGGTTTTCCATTATTAACCATTTAGGTTTTCAAGATCATATTATCACTGATCAAACCCTAATTCATTGCCCCACCCATCTAGGAGCATACATTGATATCATAAGTATTCAATCATACTTATTTATTCTCATCATTTATCATTAAATGATTATCAACACAAGGTATGAGTTCCTCTCTCATCCTTACCAGAGTATGATTACATCATACTTTATTAACTTGGCTTAACCCTTTCTCAAGATATGTTAGCCTACACTTATCAAAGTGCATTAAACTCATTATATCTCAATGTAACAAATGACATAACACACTTCATGTGTTACTCATCCAAGTATAATGGATTTAGGGTACATCAAGGTGTATCAACCATGAGGTGTTAGATGTGATATCTATCATGTCTTGATGTATCACTTCGCTCATCACTTTTAACTTACTTAAGTTCATCAATTATCTTGTATTAGGGTACTTCCCATCCTAATACATTATGCACTAACTCATCACATCTATCATGTAGTGTATTGGTCATAAGTCACACATTTGAATTATCCAACCATCATCAAGAGATATGAACTCATCTCAAGTTGAGGCATTGTTGATATGAGGTTGTCCATTATCAACCACTTTAGGTGTTTCACCTATCAAGGTATTAGCCACACCATTACTTGGTGTTACACTCATCACTCCTCAGAGTGTCTTGCCCTCACCTTTACAAGGTGTATAGGGTTGATTCATGTATGTCAAGTTGAACACATGTATTGGGTTAGGTGTATATCAATCTAAGAATCATCATATCCCTCATACCCTTACCCATTAAGGTATTAGCCTTACCATTCATATGGCGTATCAACTCCATCCTTCATGGGTATAACATCCTCACCTCATTTGAAGATAATAGCTACACCCTACTTTAGTGTATTGGCCATCACATGTAATATGGTACTAACCACCTTGCCACTCTTGTCATCTAGTGTATTCGGTTACTCACCATATCATTTTAGAGATATGTGCTCAACACCATATCGTCCAAAAGGTGTATGCTTAACCCAATATCAGATTAATGGTGTATACTTGCCACCCATATCACCTACAGGTGTATGTGTGCTTACCATGTCGACCTTGAGGTGTATGTATGCTTACCATCTCAGGTTTGAGGTGTATGTGTGCTTACCATATCACCCTTGAGGTGTATGTATGCTTCCATATCGGGTTTGAGGTGTATGCGTGCTTCCATTCACTTTTGAGGTGTGTGTGTGTGCTTCACACCATATCAGACAGAGAGGGGTGTGTGTGCATGCTTGTGGCCGATATCACTTTTGAGGTGTTATCTTGACCTCATATCATGAAAGAGGTGTATACTACACCACAATATCGTGCAAGAAGGTATACAATCATATCCATACTACTACAGAACCTACCTTTAGTGTCGGTTATTTAAGGCCTTTAGTGTCGGTTTCTAAGCGACGCCTATGTAGGCGACACTAAAAGGTCATCCATTACGTGTCAGTTCCAGAACTGACACCCAAACTCTTCGCGCGCGACTGAAAACGTGCCATCAGGGGACTATAGGCGTCGGTTATTAGATAAGAAACCGACGCCCAAACCCTTCGCGCCACAGAAAGGGCGCCATCTTGGGCACTATCAGTGTCGGTTATAAGCCAAAAACCGACATATGTCTTCGCGCCAAAAGAATATGTGTCGGTTACATTTAAATAACTGACACTGGAACGTTATGTGTCGGTTGTTTACAATTACCGATGCCTGTTATTGGTGCCAGCTTGGGCACTATCAATGTCGATTTGTAGTAAGAAACCGACACCATATATGTTCGCGCCATAGGAAATAGACGCCGGTTATATCTAAAAAACCGACATTACATCATTGTGTGTCGGTTTTTTACAAATAACCGACGCCTATTGTTTTTTTTTTGTCAGTCTGCAGACCTACTGTGGCTGGTCGCAGGATGAGAAACCTGCAGTTCAGTTAACTGAACTGCATGTTTTACGACATCCATTGATATCATCCAACAATAGGCCACAAACCTGCAAATTTAACAACAAAAATATTCACACATGCATTTAGCAATACAACCTGCAGTTCCATTTTATTTTCACACATTTAGAAACATTCATGTAGCTAGCAATCTGTAGTTCCGTTCATTCACATTCACACATGTAGAAACATTCATATAGTAACCAACACTTTCATTCATTTTCACTCAGACACATGTAGAAACATCTAGACATGTAGAAACATTCACACATATATTATAATTCCGAAATTCATTTATAAAATATAATTCTTTAGTCATTATTTGCTATCAACATCCCAATTATATTCTAAAACCCCCACTATTTGTATGGTTGTTTCCCATTCTTCTCTTACTTCATTTAATTCTCCCATCGTATAGGGAGCATGTACATCTGGTAAGTCCGTTCCTGTAGTGGGGTCAACTTTAAACACTTGTAAAGAGAATGATGTATATATATAATTAATGAGCTATAAATAAGATTGATAAATTTCATATTATCTAATGAGACTATATAATACCTGAACAATACAATCGATGTCCATACAACATGACAGACTAACACATATATATAGTACATAACAACAGCAGCGTTGAATTTACATACAACACTAGCTTAGTACATATATAGTGGGACTTATAAGGTGACGATCCCACCTGGTAAAACAAGTTACCGACAACTACATGTTACGACTGGGAGGTCATGATTCAACAACAATATGCATTAGCAGGAGGACAAATAGATCACCATATGTTTGTCCTCCTGCTAATGCATATGTTGCTGAATCACGACCTCCCAGTCGTAACATGTAGTCGGTAACCTGTTTTAGCAGGTGGTATCGTCACCTTAGTCCCACTATATATGTACTAAGTTAGTGTTGTATGTAAATTTGGCGCTGCTGTTGTTATGCACTATATATGTGTTAGTCTGTCATGTTGTTATATGAATCTGAAGCACTTGTGTGTGCTACACTTTATGTATTGTATCTGTATCCTGCTTCTCTTCATTGGGGCTTCTTCCTGCATATCCTGCATAGCTATGTCATGGTCGTCCTGCATAGCCTTCTTCCTATATTTATTTTTCAAAGAGAATACAAACAAAAATTATTAGTGTAGAGTTAGTGAAATACTTATCAATGTCTAGAATTGGAATCGATCAAGAACATACTCTCAGCATCACGTATGTAATCTCGGGTGAGTAAATCTTGGCCAACAAATAATGTGTTGTCATTCTTATACCTAAAATCCTAGTTCTTCAAGTTAGGGTGATTATTGATGTCTTTAAAAGCATGATTGGCAATTTAGGGAAAAGTTCATCATTTACATTTCAAGCATGTCACATGTGTGCATTACAGTTCATCATTAAGCAAGATATAAGCAAGTATGTCATATTAAAATAGACTAAACAATATGAGAAAATAGTAGTGTAATCATGCAAATGGGAACATTCATGGGAACACACACTTCAGTTATAAGCATTCATGTAGCAACTTTCAGTTCCATTCATTAATCTCTTTTTACATCCACACACAGGGGTGTACCTCTAAACAATAACTAAACAAAGGGGTTGGTGTACCCCTAAACATGTGCATAATTAAAAAAACTATTAATACAGACAAGTCAAGATAGATAGACAACTAAATACTACACCAACATGGTCCCGCATCAATAACTTCTTTTTGATGATGAAGCTGTGTCACGAAGCTCCTCACTGTATTTAGATGAATCTGAACTGACAGGGGCCTCAGATTCAGATTCCTCATAGATGATATCTGACGTCGTGCGCTCATACCGCAGTAGATGATCAGGGGTCTCACAGTTGCTGTTGGTTATCCAAACTTTGATGGAATTATGGCCAACTAGACGGAGAAAAAGCCTGTTGCAACAGACCACATGCATCTCTCCAATCCAATCACGCCAACTAGATTTTGATACAAGATTTCCTACCAAATCATACTCAACCTCGATAACATGTGAATAATTGCCAAAAGTTATGGTCACTTTACCAGGCATGTAGTGTCTTCCTTTTAGAAAACACCAATGTTTGGGTATGACCAATTGGTTTAAGGAACGATCATCTAGGATAATGTCCAATTGTTCTTCAATAGGGAATGTTAACATTGACATAGAGGCCCAGTTCATAGTGACTGTTATGGGTGGACAGAGACTGCACAATATTAGTGTTAACAAAGTGTAAGTACATATAACGATGTTATATATTTTCAGAAAAAGTTGTATAACATCAGTTAACCTTTTATTGCTTGTCATAACCAACTTTATTGTGGTAGACATGATAGCTTGAAAAGAAGTCTACAAATGTATTTAGAGAACAAACGAGGAAATGCTCCTAATGAGTAAATCTTGGACGGGTTTCTAGGTGCTTACTAAAATAGAACCATTATATGGAACTAATCCTACATTATACACATACTTTTCCTGAGTAAGATAATGTGCACTTCATGGAATTATTAAGATCTGAATATATATAAGTTGTTTCTACCTACTTTGATGGGATTTTATAACATTCGAGTCTTCCATTTAAGGCATTAGATGCATATATTGCAGTCCATTGTGTTGAGATAAGAATCCCATGTGATACACACGATTCAGAATCTTTCACGATACTAGGAAAATACACAACTAGATATTCATTTAGGTGTTAGACATTCATTTAGGTGTTCCTGATAACTCGCAGGTATGCACAACTATAAAACAATACACTTGTCACACATAAAACACCATATACAATAACTATTTTGCATCACATTACAACAGACTTATCATTGATACCTTACTAACTTATTTCCACATTTACATATCATCACTTGATCAAATCAAAATTACATGTATTGTATAGACAATAGAGGATTCAGCTCAGTAGAAGCACAAAATCAGTACCTAAACCCTAAAATCACACCTTTTTAGCATTTATTCTAACAGGTTTATGTACATCAATATGTGTATGAGCCCTAATTAAAACTGGTTCTCATAGGAAGTAAATAAATTAAAAAAAATGCCCAGCAGCAGGGCGGGCACCTTGAGGGAAGACGAGCAGAGGAAGAAGAAGGCAGGGCGGGCACCTTGAGGGAAGAGGAGCAGTGGCCGGAGCAAGTCCTAGCAGCTTCCGGCGGCGAAAAGAGGAGCGGCAGAGAGGGCGGCGAGGCTAGGAGACCTAGCTGCTACCAGCGACGGCGGAGAGGGGGGCGGCGGGCGGGAGGCCGACGACTGCTTCTCGCGGCGACGACGATGAGCGGTGAGCACGGAGGAAGGAGCGGCGGTGACGGAGCACGACGGCGGAGCACGAACGGCAGGGAGCGGCGGCGGCGGCAGGGAGCAAGAAATCGTCGTCGAAGCTAGGGAAATCAGGAATGAAAGGGAAATGGGAAGAATCGGTCGGGCAGGGTGGGCTATTTAGTTGACAATAAGTTTGGGTTAGTTAAAAAACTGACAACTAAACCAACAGTGTCGGTTCATTTGCAAAAACCGACACCTATACTATATTATTGTCGTCGGTTTTTTATTAAAAGACAACCGACAACTATTCCTATCTCGCGAATTCGCTTTAGTCGTCGATTATTTAGTTACGAACCGACGCAATATGTAATATATTGGAGCCAATTTTTTCGCTGAAATTTTGGTTTTGGCGGTTGAGTTTAGGTGTCAGTTGTTTATTAATTAACCAACACTTAATAAAAGCGGTACATGTGTCTGGTCGACCTTCATGGATTGGATGTCAGTTTTTGTTATCAACTGACACTGTAGAGTTTAGGTGTCGGTTTTGGTATACAACCGACACCTTGAAAAGTGACTTTATAAGCCATTTCTGTAGTAGTGGCCATATCTTTTTAGTGAAGTAGGTGTATCATTATATCGGGTTGGAGGTGGTTGCTTGTGTGCTTGCACCCGATATTACATTTATAAGGTGATACCAACATCTTCAAGCTCCACACCTTTCTTATAACTATTATAGTTCATGGAATCAGGTCTAAGAAACTATAGAACCCATAATTTCATCAACTATTTTAGGAAATTTTGGAATTAAAAGTAGTTCATTAAATATAACAATTTAGGTGATGAATAATAACATGGTTGAGTTCAAGTTATATAACCCGCCTTAAGAACAACTTCAAAGATCCAAGCTCCAAATCCCCACATTCCTAAGGTTGAAGATGACTTATCAAAGTCCAAGGCTCGTTCACAACTCCTTCATATACAAGGAATCACCATGGATAAGCAATTGGTGAAGAAGAAAAGAAAAGAAGATCAAAACCCTAAAATCATGCTTCAATGCAAGGTTAAAGATGATCATGGCCTCGCCTTAGGGTTAAGTATTGAGCTCCTTATTTATCTAGCACATTTTCACAATACCTCACAACCTGTGCATGATATTCCACCACTTGTGGACGATATCCCCCTCACTTGTGGCCAAAAACACTTCACTATGGTCGATATCACCTTTCTTGGCCAATATCACCCTACTTGGCGATATGATCTTGCTATGGGCGATACCCAAGGCCCATGCATGATACCACATCCCTCCTGCATGATACAAGAGCTATATGCACGATACCTTAGGAAAGGAGGGTGGTAAGGGTTGAAAATGTTCACTAAGGGGAGAAACTAGGGGTATATATACTTGTTGTTCATGAAGGAGTGTCAAAATGAGGTGTCATCACTTTGAGCTAGTAGGTGTCACGTGTACATGCATGGGTGACACTTGTAAATGGATGCATAAAAATTTATCTTGACAAGAAAAATAGTTAAGGATAATCTAGGGATGAAAATTCATCCATTACAAATCCCTTCGAATAAGATATATCAATTAATTCATCACTTTATTCACAACCCATCATAACTTTACTAAGGAAGTTGTAACCCGACACAACTCACCTCCTTGAGGTTCTTTGCATGATATGGCCTTTTCCAAGAGTCCACAAAACTATATGAGACTCCTCCTATGGATTTCGTGCCGATAGGCACTCGCATATAAGCTTTTCAACTTGATACAACTCAAGTTAAACTTTCATATTCAACCCTTTTCTTGGTCATTTCATCACCAAGATTACCATCACTCATAACTGATTCAAAAATGTTGTATCCTTCTTTCACTCTACTTTTCATGATAATAGGATGGAGTAGGGACACTCTAGACGTGGTAATTTGCATATCAACCCTATATTTTGGTTAAATTGCAATTTGTACCAAAATTGGTGCATAAGGTACCAACATTGTTCAAACAAGTTCAAACTTGGAATTTAGGCTTTCCACAAGCCACCACTTAGCATCATTCTCTTTCTTATGATGATAAAACACATAATGTACGTTCAACGTGTGACATATTGCAATATAACCTCTTAACTTGGGTAAATTGCACTTTGGTCCAAAATAAAGGAACATTGCTCAAACAACATTCAATTAGGACCAAACTTGAAACAAAAGTGTGTCACATGATAAAAAAACACCTTAGAAGATTATATTAAAGTTCTAAGAAACTTTATTAGCCAAAACAAATAGGGTTACCTCATAACCAAGGTCGGGGTCATTACAAGTTATAAACCCCTAACTAGGATTTCATCCCCGAAATCCCAGGTAAAGGGTGGTAGATATTATTCATTCATCATATCATCACGTCTCCACATGAGATGTCGATGTCATGGAGATGGCATAGAACTTTGACCAACATAAAGTCCTTTCACACAGGGTTATCATAGAATTTGTCACACATGACACATACTCTGCTGTTCTTTTTCATTATTGACTGTAGAGTCTACTCTGTGTCAGGTAACATTTTTCTTAGTCAGAGAAACATTATACATACCTTATTTAATTCAGGTGTCAAACCTCATTGATTTGTCACTTTTCTCAACTTTCAATTTTATGTGACAAGATTCTTGATTCTGGGGAGTCTTCCATACTCCTCATTCAATTTAGCATTTCACTTCCAAGGAAAGATCAGAGTTACGTTCTATTACCCACTTGGGATTACAAGTATTATCATACATTTGTTGTGCCATATAATTTGCTGACACAACATTAATCTTTCTTACTACTTGTACCAACTATGTCATTAGTTGTACATTCTCTTATCATAAGGGGAGGTTACTTATCATTTAAAAACTTATCTTAGAGGTATCTTTAGATGTTATGTCTATGTTGCCTTAATAGATCTAGATAGGGGTATTCTAAAGAATTATTTTTAGCTTGATAAGATTTTCCCACAATGATTCCACAATTGTTCCTTCAACACATTCATCCTTGTTGATGTCATGTTTATGCAGATCATAAACCCCTACCATATGATGTCCATACTATTTTATGAAACTCGACTAATTTCACAGTTGGCCATTCCAGGTAATCAACATAAATCATCTAATTAGGAGTTATGTTTTTACTTTTCCATACCACCTGATACTTCTTAGATACCAGAATTCCTTACCTTCGTATCCGTCACATGTGTTGAAAACACATCACATCCTCATCATTTCCATTTCTCTGTTGTGATTACCAAGGCCACACATATACAAGGATATTTCTTTCATCTTAGGACATTATTTATTACACATATCTTTATCTTGGAACCAAGGTCCAAGATGAACTGATACTTTTCTAAGTATCCATCAATTGAACATTTTTAACTTATGCACATCAAGTATTATAAGACCCACTTGATTGCCATGTCCCTGCAAGGAAAGAACACAAATGAACATATTCTTTTTATCACCCCATCATCACCCAGGGTTGTTCATCAAAGAGGAGACATCATCATCTCTTAAGATTTATTATATGAACTTTCACTATTCATGAGTCATTTACACTTGTTTCATATTAGGTTCCTTGCCATTAGCATAGGAATTATAAGGATGATTACATGTCATCACTCCTTTCTTTGTTATTATCTAACATATTCATGAACATTTCATGGTTTTATCACATTCCCCATTTCCACATTATGGGAAAAGATCTTTATTATTCACATAGACTTTATCAAACAAGGATCATATCCCTTGTTCTCATTCTCTTGTCATTAGGATTATACTTTTTACTTCCTCATATACACATACTGATCTGAGATCATCTCAGATTCCATTTACTGCACTTAGGATGTGATAAAAATATCCATGCCATATTTCCAGTTTCATTATGCTCACTAGATTGTCTCAAAATGACTACTTGATCAGAGTAATCAGAAAGATTACAGTCTAAGAGTTCCATACTCACCTTATCTTCAATAGTTGAATACATGGACAAGGTATACAACTATTGGGATTAGGTAGTATGCACTTTATTTACTATCATATTCCTTACTTTTCATATCATCAAAACATAGGATTTAGCATCCTTGGATTTTCTCCAAGCATCACCTCTACACCTCATCCTCTTTCACACAAATAAGAGCAATTATAGAGCATTTAAAAGAATAATGAATAGAATATGAATTCTAGTTCTGATCATTCATTCCCTATGTTCCCATAGGGCAAACAATAGGAAAGTCCATAACAACAATCCTTTTTATGATTATCAGATAACATCAAGATAAAGCATATCAAAATGAAAAAGTTCTATCTGACTATTACCCCTCGCGGTAATCTACCACTTCGGATTGACTCAACACATAGAGTCTAGTTATTTCATGTTGTTACTTTTTGCCTTTTTACATCATTGGGATATAACTTTCATAAGCCATGCCGAGCCTACCTCGGTTGTTGAGTCATTTCCTCCCTTCTTTTCAAAGAAAAGAGTTTAGTATGCTCAACATATACACATCGATAACACGTCTTATCCTCATACCATGGTCTTATCTGTCTTATTACCGATGTAGAGACTAAGCCATGGGTTCTTACAGGTGGAAAGTTAGGACTTTTGCCTTTACTTAGTGGCTACTTCTCTGGTATACTAGGCATTTATTACACTGGTGGCACCAAAAACTTTGGCTTTTTAGAACAACTAGGCAAATGTCTCTAGAATTGTAGACACCTTTCCTTAATTCTCAAGTTATTGCCCCTTCTTGGGCACTGCAATCATAGATATACTATCTATCTAAACTTATGTAAGAGTCTATTTTCTTGCCATATGATAATCCTTCCCACATTTTCCACTGCTCCAACATGACTATGTCATTCAAGAACCCTTTCAAAGCCCAAAGTTTCTGTATTAAGGACTGGTAACCTAGGTTGTAATGCTAGTATCCAGTCTATTATATGTATCACTGTTGTCCTTACCTGCCCAAAAATAGCATAAACGTTGGATTCTCTATCCTAATCGGGTCAAGATGGGAATTCTTAGGAACTCATTCTTTTCTTTCCTGATCCCTTGCACCTCTTCTTGGTGCAACAACATTGCCCTCAGCAATGTGTCCCTCATGTTATCCAGTCATTTTTAAACTTCACCCTTTCTTCTCCTCAAGCAGAAGTCACTATAGGGTATACTGGAGGACACTAACACAGACTTAAAACCCTAGTCCTATGTCTCTATAGACTCAGTGAACCTTAGGATCTGATACCAAAACTTTGAAATGATTGTCATCAAACCGACAAACAAATTATTACAATTAAGCGGAATTACCATTAACAACGGATTAACAAAAATCACTAAAAATTAAAACCATTTTGCAAGGAGATCCTTGTCCAAAAAACTTTTACTGAAAACTCCAAAACTCATACATATCATGATTTACATTGTACAACATCGTTTCATCTCATCTCGAGGACAACATATAACAATTGCTCTATCAAAACACATACTGGAGCAACATAAAACCTCGAGGCATTCAAGACAAAATCTCAGATTATTCATGAAACCAGTATGAACCAACAACAAGGACTTGAGAGTACAGAGACGACACATAGGAATTCTCTCTACAAGACACGACAGATAGTACACTTAACCTGAGCTATCACTGTTGCCTCAGCTATTGTTCCTCCTCTACAGAAAGATCTTCGCCACCTCGTGCATGTCCACCTAAAAAAATGTGGATCCCATGGGGTGAGACAATTGTCCCAGCGAAAGATATAACTCTCTGCCAACCATATTATTATCATATATTAAGCATTTATAAACTGAGAAGAGGTTCTTTTTATATTAACTGGCAGGATAAATCATTGTATGAACAAAATGAAGTAATCTCCTTTCTTAAGGAGAACATTGTATCTAACCATGGTAGAGTTATAAATCATATATATACTTTGCAAGGAATGTAAAGAGCATAAATAACATCTATTAACTAAGATGTATAACGTAAGTACGCATCAATCAATATTTTCCATATTCGATCCTTAAGCAGATATGCTACTCGGCTGATTACATTTTACAATCACACTTATGCCCTTAGGAGATGAGGTATACCGCTCATACTCCAACCTTTAATTTTCAAAACCCAAAGCTGATGCCATACAAGGTCATTTGACAGAGCCGGCTTCCATGACCTCCCTTTTCTCTGTCAGTGCGAGACCACAGGCAGGACATCTTGTGTCTCTACTAAATAGCTTTCCACGGTATACTGGAAACTTCACTATACAGTTGCAGGGGCAGCTGCACTCTCTTTAGAATCAAGAGATTTTATGTTTATCTCCACATCATCTGACATTGATCATCATCGAGAGATTTCATGATACATCCATCCCGGCCTTTATAATGAAGGATTGAGAGATCTCGTGTTTATCTCACATTAATTCCTCCATTAGGTCGTAAGGTATCCACACTCATCACCCCCACATATTCAAAAATATGCGTTCATCAGGAGATCCCATGGGAAAACTTGTTTCACCATCACCAGCTACCGACGATGATGGATCTATGGCCAGGGTACTACATGATAAGATTCCACTTGATTAGTTAAGTGCATTACCATATCTTTTAGCATTAGTCAAGTTTCAAACATGAATTATTATGACAAATGCTACAAAGAAAGGTATAATACATCTATCAAGTATTTTTCAAATCTTTAAAACACATAATACCTAGGATCTCAATCCCTTATCACATTATTGGGAATTCTCATCCCTTAACATCATTATCATGATTACTGGATCTAGGTATTGGAACCCTTAGATCATCACTGAATACTTTTACCATTTATCAGGTAAATATTACCTCTAGGTCCTCATACCAAGGTATACATGATACTTGTTGCACAAGCATCCCACATGGCTCACAAGGCCCATTATGTATCTTATCACCTCTCACTAAGCAACAAATTATCACATGGCTCACAAGGCCATTACACATATTGTCACCTCTCACTAGGCAACAACTTATTCACATGGCTCACAAGGCCATTAACCATTATACTTTTTATACAAGTATTTAACATGCCTTACAAGGCTTATGCAATAAGAGAATTACAACCTTCCCATCATTAGTGTTAGGGTTTCCCTTTCTTATCGATTAGGATTTCTCTTACATATCATCACCCTTCATTAGGGTTCGGGTTTTCTATTATTAACCATTTAGGTTTTCAAGATCATATTATCACTGATCAAACCCTAATTCATTGCCCCACCCATCTAGGAGCATACATTGATATCATAAGTATTCAATCATACTTATTTATTCTCATCATTTATCATTAAATGATTATTAACACAAGGTATGAGTTCCTCTATCATCCTTACCAGAGTATGATTACATCATACTTTATTAACTTGGCTTAACCCTTTCTCAAGGTATGTTAGCCTACACTTATCAAAGCACATTCCAATCATTACATATCAAAGTAACAATTGACATAACACACTTCATGTGTTACTCATCCAAGTATATTGGATTTAGGGTACATCAAGGTGTATCAACCTTGAGGTGCTGGATGTGATATCTATCATGTCTTGATGTATCACTTCTCTCATCACTTTTAACTTACTTAAGTTCATCAATTATCTTGTATTAGGGTACTTCCCATCCTAATGCTTTATGCACCGACTCATCACATCTATCATGTAGTGTATTGGTCATAAGTCACACATTTGAATTATCCATCCATCATCAAGTGATATGGACTCATCTCAGGTTGATGCGTTGTTGATATAAGGTTGTCCATTATCAGCCACTTTAGGTGTTTCACCTATCAAGGTATTAGCCACACTATTAATTGGTGTTACACTCATCACTCCTAAGAGTGTCTTGCCCTCACCTTTACAAGGTGTATAGGGTTGATTCATGTATGTCAAGTTGAACACATGTATTGGGTTAGGTGTATATCAATCTAAGCATCATCATATCCCTCATACCCTTACCCAGTAAGGTATCAGCCTTACCATTCATATGGTGTATCAACTTCATCCTTCATGGGTATAACATCCTCATCTCATTTGAAGATAATAGCTACACCCTACTTTAGTGTATTGTCCATCACATGTACTAGGGTACTAACCACCTTGCAACTCTTGTCATCTAGTGTATTGGGTTACTCACCGTATCATTTTAGAGATATGTGCTCAACACCATATCATCCAAAAGGTGTATGCTTAACCCAATATCAGATTAAAGGTGTATACTTGCTACCCATATCACCTAGAGGTGTATGTGTTCTTACCATTTCGACCTTGAGGTGCATGTATGTTTACCATCTCGGGTTTGAGGTGTATGTGTGCATACCATATCACCCTTGAGGTGTATGATTGCTTCCATATCGGGTTTGAGGTGTATGTGTGCTTCCATTCACTTTTGAGGTGTGTGTGCCTCACACCATATCGGGCAAAGAGGTGGGTGTGTGTGTATGCTTGTGCCCGATATCACTTTTGAGGTGTTTGGTTGATCTCATATCGTGTTAGAGGTGTATACTACACCATCATATCTTTCAAGAAGGTATACAATCATATCCATATCATTTTAGTGAAGTAGGTGCATCATCATATAGGGTTGGAGGTGCTTGCTTGTGTGCTTGCACACGATATTACTTTTATAAGGTGATACCATCATCTTCAAGATCTAAACCTTTGTTCTAACTATTATATTTCATGGAAAAAGGTCTAAGAAACTACTAGAACCCATAATTTCATCAACTATTTCAGGAAATTTTGGAATTAAAATTAGTTCATTAAATATAACAATTTAGGTGATGAATAATAACATGGTTGAGTTAAAGTTATATAACCCGCCTTAAGAACAAATTCAAAGCTCCAAGATCCAAAGCTCCACATTCCTAAGATTGAAGATGACTTATCAAAGTCCAAGGCTCGTTCACAACTCCTTCATATACAAGGAATCACCATGGATAAGCAATTGGTGAAGAAGAAAAGAAAAGAAGATCAAAACCCAAAAATTATGCTTCAATGCAAGGTTGAAGATGATCATAGCCTCACCTTAGGGTTAAGTATTGATCTACTTATTGCTCTAGAACCTTTTCACGATACCTCACAACCCTTGCACGATATGCCACCACTTGTGGCCGATATCACCCTCACTTGTGGCCAAAAACACTTCACTATGGGCGATATCACATTTCTTTGCTAATATCACCCTACTTGGGCGATATGATCTTGCTATGGGAGATACCCAAGGCCCATGCATGATAACACATCACTCCTACACGATACCTTAGGAAAGGAGGTGGTAAGGGTCGAAAAATTTCACTAAGGGATGAAACTAGGGGTATATATACTTGTTGTTCATGAAGGAGTGTCAAAATGAGGTGTCATCAATTTGAGCTCGTAGGTACCACTTGTCCATGCATGGGTGACACTTGTACATGCATGCATCAAAATTTATCTTGAAATGCAAAATAGTTGAGGATAATCTAGGGATGAAAATTCGTCCATTGCATATCCCTTTGAATAAGATATATCAATTAATTCATCACTTTATTCACAACCCGTCACAACTTTACTAAGGAAGTTGTGACACAAAAGAACTCACATCCTTGAGGTGCTTTGCATGATATGGACTTTTCCAAGAGTCCACCAAATGATATGAGACTCCTCCTATAACTCCTTGGCCGATAGGCACTCATATATAAGCTTTTCAACTTGATACAACTCAAGTTAAGCTTTCATATTCAACCCTTTTCTTGGTCATTTCATCACCAAGATTACCATCACTCATAACTGATTCAAACATGGTTTATCCTTCTTTATCTCTCCTCTTCATTATACTAGGAGGGAGTAGGGACACTCTAGAGGTGGTAATTTGCATGTCAACCCTATATTTTGGGTAAATTACAATTTGTACCAAAATTGGTGCACAAGGTACCAGCATTGTTCAAACAAGTTCAAACTTGAAATTTAGGCTTTCCACAAGCCACCACTTAGCATCATTAAATTTCTTATGATGATAAAACACATAAGGCACGTTCAAAATGTGAAATATTGCAATATAACCCCTCAACTTGGGTAAATTACACTTTGGTCCAAAATAAAGGAACATTGCTCAAACAACATTCAATCAAGACCAAACTTGAAACATAAGTGTGTCACATGATAACAAAACACCTTCGAAGATTATATTAAAGTTATAAGAAACATTATTAGATACAAAAAATAGGGTTTCCTCATAACCCAGGTCGGGGTCATTACAGTACCCAGAATAATAGAGGTGATCTTTGGTATTCCTTACTAAGATCTAATCTTCTTTCGCGTTTCTTCAACTTGCAGAATGTCTTCCCCAACCTCAAGTGATCCCCTTTACAAGAAGGCTACCTCCCTGAAGGAGGTAGAGATAATAGTGAAGAGTTTGACAGAACAACTGAATATGAACACCTCTCTACTAGTACCAAAGTGCCTGGAGATACATCTGCGATTGGATTTGTATCAGAGGATACTGGAGGGGGTACCACACAAAGAGTCCCCAAACAAAACTAAATAGACAGGGGAGATAGAGACCTCTGAGTACCGACCAGAAGATTCAGGGATCCCTGTGCATGGAAAGAATTAGAAAACCACGCTGAAGGAACCCATGCCCAACAAGAAGGCAAGGGCAGAAGAGGTAGTGGGGGGAACCTCTGCATAAGAAGGGGAGCCACCGTTCGTACCCTGGGACATAGTGCACCAATCTTCTTACGACTAGATGTCATCTAACAAAGAATGCAGCCTGACACATTACTTTAATGTGGAGGACTTCAAGAAGCTAGGAATCTACGACAGAACGGCGAAGTTCCTGGAGGGAACAAATTTACACACCATTTGCACGCCCAAAGTAAAATCCTACAGGAGGTTGACCCTTGAATTTTTGTCTTCCCTGACAAAGGTCGCCTCCAGTAACGAGATGCGAGTAGCAGGAGGAGGAGACTTCATGGTCCAAGTGCGGCTAGGGGGTGAAACCCACCAGGTGACAAAGACATATCTGAATAGGATTTTCACAGCAACAGAAGATGAAGCTAAGGCCTGTTCAGCTGCTCGAGGAGAGAGAGATTGCTGCATATGACAACAAACAAAATGTGGGAAGAGTTAACTGGGGAGGAAAAGCACAACCCCAAGACCTCCAAATCCTCCCATATCACCTCTTACTTCATCAAAATAATACAGAAGATCACCGCCTTCACTATAGATGTTAGATCGGAGACTGGGACAATCAGCAAGGGGGATCTCTTCCTTATATGGTCCATGATCAACAAGCGACCAGTTAATATAGGAAGAATCGTAATCAGAAGGTTGTCAGTGGTAGTAGGCGGTGACGTAAAGTGAAAATATACTTTCTGTATGGGTGGTCAAATAACAATGATCACCAATTTCCTGCTAGAAGAAGGAGAAGTTCAAAGATACGAAGAAGTGGAGGGACAACAGAGCATAGACATAAAGTCCCTCGCCAGCATGGGAATCCTTGAACTAAAGGGGGAGAAAGCATTTTTCAAGTATAAAGGATTAAAGAAGCCACTACCCATACCTGATATGGAGTTTTATGACGCCCATAAGCTGCGACCGACTCTCGATGACGTCGAGAAAATGAGCTCATGGATACTGCATGCCAGCACACAGGTAGAACCAGCACCCACAATAGGGGAAAGCAGTGCCCCAACACTAAAAGCAAAGAAGAACCAGGAGCCAAGGAAGAAACTGGCGGTGGAGAAGAAGAAAATAGATATCACCATCAAGCCAACTGAGAAAGAGAAGGCCGCACAACAACTGGTGGAGGCACAAGCTGTAGACCCCGACTCCCCAAGCCCACAAGAGGAAACAATTGCAGTGGAGGGAGAGGCAGAGAAGACCAAGGCTACAGAAGAGGTCCCACAGCCCACCAGCCTGCTGGAGGCAAAGACAAAAGGACAAGGCTCCCAAGCCATACTGAATGTAGAGCCAGAGAGGGGCCAACCTGAAGAAGAATCCCTACAACCCACCAACGTACCAGAGGCAGAGCCTGAAAGACAAGGCTCCCAGGCAGTACCGGAGGTGAAAATGGAGAAATCGGTAGAATTACCGCCGCCACCCAGGCAGCAAGCTGTGCCGAGTTTGTCAACGGCACGTGTGGAGAAACAACTCCACTAGCGACAACAACAGACACCCTCCTTCATGGGTGCTCTAGGTACCAGGTTTGATGCGATGTGGGAACACATGCATCAGAACAATTCAATAAATGAAAAAAAATCAACATATTTATCTTCGCTAACAACGCAGGTACAAGCGTTGGATGAAAGGACAAAAAAATTCCCAAATTTCATGCAACAAGTTCTAAGTGGCCAATGGATGATGATGGGAATGTTGTAGAAGATGCAGGAGGAGATGGCGCTCCTGTAGAAAGAAGGGCAGGCCATATGCGCAGACAACGAACAAATGCACAAGGAATACGAAGAAGATGTGGTTGTCCTGGAGGAAGAACAGAAGGGCATGCAAGAAGATCACCGGAAGCTCGAGCAGGAGCGTGAAGAACTCAAAGCCCGATGGGAGAAAAAGAAGACAAAGCACCCTGCCAGCCCAACATGCTCACTGGCCAACCCCTCCATCCACGACGACAATGTGGGGGGGCTGGGCACAGGGGCCGGTACGCCAGGAGGTTGTGCAACAAATAATAGGAGCACCCGCATGAAGCCATCTCCCGTGGCGGAGCACCAAGGAACACAACCAACGGGAAGGTCGAGCCCCCAGAATGAGAAGCATACGACACAATCAAGGGGGTTCGACCTCAACTGCGACCCGAAGGAGGTGATGGATGAAACTTCCAATGAAGATAAGCACCAGGAGGCACATCACCTCTCCGCTCAAGCACATGCTCCGACCATAGCAGAGTAGGTAGAAACTACTCATCGGGAGGAGGTGGTCACAGAGCTTAGCTCGGCCAGAGCAGCAGAGATAGATAGGCTGATAGCTGAGCTAGGAGCTGGGTTGGATGAATCTCATCACTTCCTCCTCTTCCCACCTCATGAGGAGAACCACGACTACATCTATGATGGGAATATGGAGGCCACTCTAAAGATGATGGAAGAAGCCAAGTTAGGATAGGCCTCTAAGGATAGTCACTCAAAAGACAACACCGCTATAGAAGCCTCCTCAGGGGAAGCTGGACCAACAACCATTCTACAATCTATGCATAAAGGTGTTGAGAAGGTGGTAAGGGCTATGTCGACAATACGAGAAGCCTCCACACTGATTTCACTAGAGGCAAAGTCTGAGGACGAGGATGGTGGGCTAGCAACCTTCTTCACAGATGAGCCCAATAAGGAGAGACAAGCTGAAGACGGAATAGAGATACCTACATCAGCTCCTCCTTTGCCATGCAAGATGAAGGACATGGACATGATAGATGTGTCGTGGATCTCTTGCAGAGATGTCCATGTCCTGGTAGATATCCTCAATGACGATCTACCTGGGTCAGATATACTATACATCAAAAAGGGTATACATCTTTCCAGAGATGACTTCCGGAGGGTTTTCTTGAAAAAGGCGCAAGTACACAAAAGAATGTTCAAGGTACTTTATGCCACCCTCCCGGAAGAGTTCATGCATTAAGATAGGCCGCAGCTGGTCTTTAACGACACGACACGTATGGCCGGGCTGTTATACAAAGAAGATTACATGGAGGAAGAAGTGTTGGAACTACATGTGGCGGTTCGAAGAAAATAAATGAAGACCGTGGTGCTTCCCATCAGGAATGCAAAGCATTGGGCACTAATAGTCATTGACCTAAACCAACGAAAGATGATGGTGCTCAACTGCTGCGTAGCTGAGATGGACAACACATTTTTAATATATAAAAGGAAGGACACCAGGGACACCTTGAAGATCCTGATACGCCTCCAACGAGCCATCAAAGAGGCAAGCACAAAGTTTTAAGGGTCCTGGAAGCTATTCTCCATCACCAAGAAGGTTCCCCAGGAAGAAGCTGGTTCGGGGGATTGTGCCTTCATTATTCTGCACATGATGGAAGCCATCAACAAGGGCAACCCCCTAGAAGATCTGGTTGTGGAAGACCTGCATGGACTGTGGGGAACATACATAATGGAGGTCACCTACGATCGTCGGTTCTTCAAGGATCCGATGATGGCTGCAGATACCGTGCCCTGCAGGCTCCACATGGGCATCCCTCTACCCTAGAAGATATCTTGGAGGGAACAACTCAAGACCATGTGGGTCGACCCGTCTAAACTGACCAGAGCCACAACTTGGAAAGCGGGCTGGACTGCAAAGACTGAAGAAGTTGTGAAGCAAGCAGAAGAAGAACAATAGCTTTCAGTAACAGACTGTCACACCCTGATCTCACACTAACCACAACCCACGAGATTAGGGCGCGACGGAGGAATTATCACATAAACAAACCACTGAGAACTTTTTCTTTTTAAAACCTCGTAATAATATACAGATTATTGTTGTAAACTAAAACATAATAAACTATTGCGGAAGCATTTCAATTAAACTGGCTAGAGAACATAAACAGAGTTTACAACATGTAACATTGTTTAACAGAAAGTAAAACATAACAGTTAATTTACATCTTTTACACATTCGCCATACATACTCTCTCTCACCCACACCATGTCCTAAGGACCGAGGGGAAAGGACTAAGAGACCACTATCTAACTAACTATATATACCTTCTACTAACTAGGGTGGTAAGATCCTTCAGATTCCTGGAACTGTCGCTGACCTGAAAATGTTTTGAGTAGAGGTATGAGCCTACTCGCTCAGTGAATAGCATTTCATTTAGCTATCACTAAACAACTCATCAGGTTTACAAAATTGAAAATAGAACATAAGTGCAGTACAAGCAGGGCAGTTCTAATGACATAGCAGATTTGCAGATAATAACCACATTTCTATGCAACAACAGATATTTTAAACAATTAAACAGTTATAGGGAAAAGGCATAGAAGTTCAAATCCATTAACATATAAAACTTTCCGTGATCCTATATGAGTACATATTTATCATTTTTTTATGCCCTAAACATATGCAGTGTACTCTGCATATAAAGATCTGTAGCGAACTACGATCCCACCGTACAAGACTTAGCGACACACCCGGGAAATGCTAAGTCTGACTGCCAGCCCTGGTCTTCTGCAGGACTCTCAGGCTCACAAGGCCTCAGGCTCACAAGACCTCACTACACTCTCAAAAGAGTGAACTCTAGACTCCTCCTCAAACCTGAGCACACAGGCGGAGAGTCTTACCGGGTTACCACCGTGACACAAGCACGGATTAATGTTGAATAACCCCTATATACTCCAGTGTCACCGTGACATCGCACGCGTTGTTGTTGAACACTGCCTTTCTCTATCCTCGTGCCTGTGACTCCGCACAGTTATTGTTGCAACACGAGTTTCACCCCCCCTGGATGCAGACCTCTCAAAAGGGGTTCTACGGTGTTAGGGCACCTAAGTCTATTAAATGATTAACATATAAACATTTAAACAGGAATATCACATTTACTGATTTCATATCAGATCACAATACACTGTCATTCTAAACCGACAGAGTAATATATTTCAAATCATTGTAATTTCTGAGAAATTCTCATACCATGCATTCAGGCAAATTAGAAATGCATAAATAACCCAACTTATTTCAATTTGGCACATACATAGCGAATTTACGCAATTGAACATCTTATTGCACAAATTAAAGAAATTTACTTCACATACGAGAATCATACTCAACATTTGTCAATTCTCTAAAATTCTCGAAAAACGTGCACATTAACCCAAATCTTGGTTTGTGCATCACTTAACTCAATTAAAAGTTAATTACCTATCACAACACAATTTAATAACAATACTTGAGAATTTCTGGAATAATTCAGAGAAATGTGCCATTTCATGTAAATATCAATTTACACATTAACGTCAAAAGATATATGCAATTAGGGTTTTATTGCATATTTTTATTTATTCATATCAACTTTGAAATCGTACATCTGATAATTTATCAGAAATCCCTATTGTCTGGGTTCATACCCAAACCATACCATTTTCAGATATAAATTTCTAATTTCAACATTCAAATAAGCAATTTAGGTTCCAATGAACCATATAAATCAACCGATTCAATCCACACTGATCAAATGCTAAATTTAATCATATAACAGCGTCTAGAAGCAGTTTATGAAATAAAAAGTCGGGCGACGCCAAATGCTGCCCTACGCCTGATAACGCCTGTTATCAGCGTAATTCACGCACATAACTAGAAATATTCAAACGCCTGAGTTTATTAATGATAGATGAATGAAATTCTACTCACAGTGACTTGGACTGTCCGGATTCGTCCGGAGATGCGTCCAAGGCCTGATTCCGGGCGAAATTGGGTTGTCTTCTTCCTTTGATTTATCTCTTTACTGTTCCTATTCCGTGAACAGGAGCTTCACGTGTACAGGTTAACGGAAGAACTTGATTGGTAGTTGAATCGCGGATAGGAGCTATGGAATCTTGCCTAGATCTCAATTTCAGAGCTATGGGAGGCTTTTCCTTGCTCAGGCGTATCCGAGGTGGCCTCCTCCTGGCCGTGCACAGCAGCCGTAGCCTGCTTCTTGCCGCTAGTCACTGATAGGCGGCTGGCTAGCTGGGTGGGTGGAGTACTAGAGGAAATAAAGAGAGAGGAGGAAGAAAAGAAGAAAAAGAAGAAGGAAGAACGACTGCTGGAAAAACGAACCTAGGATCGCCCCTGCGATCCCTCCCCTACGCGGAAGTAGGCCTTGCGCCGCTTGAGTCTGTTGCCCGAAGAACGGATAAGCAAGAGAGGAAGAAAAGAAAAGTTTATAAAGCAAAAACTTTGGGAAATTTACAATTTTGACCCTAGAATTTAAAAAGATCATAACTACTGACTCAAAGGTCTGAATAACATGATTTCTTTTGCAACTTTTCAAGAATGAGGCCCTCTACAAACCCAAGGCATGAAAACAAGCTAATTATACTATTTTACTGGTTCAAATCTCTAATTGCATCCAATTATTACTTTACTCAAATTAATCATCTTAATTATGCACTAATTGATCTTATGTGCTTAATTCAACTAAATCAAGTTAATGATCACTAACCACATCATAAGCACATATGTTAACTCAAATAACTTTAATTAGGCTCAAATCATAATGCTTACCAATAAACTTTGGAACGGGTCATAACAATCTCCCTCCCTTATAAGAATTTTGTCCCAAAATTACTAAAAGAGAAAAGGAAACTTGTTACGCATATCTGACCCAAAAACTCCCACGTGGCTCCTTCTAGATTATGATTCCTCCACAGAATTTTCACTAATGGTATCTCACGATTCTTGAGTTTCTTGATCCTTTGATCAACTATTTGTACTGGTCCTTCAACATAGGACACATCAGGTCTAAGTTGTACGGGTTCTGGGTACATTATCTTTTCTGTACTAGGATAGCATTTCTTCAACATAGATACATGAAACACATCATGTAGATTTGACAACTCAGATGGCAATTCTAACCTATAGGCTACAAGTCCAATCCTCTCAATAATAGGATACAGGCCCATAAACCTAGGAGTCAGTTTGCCTCTCTTACCAAATCTCAGCACTCCTTTCCATGGTGAAACTTTCAAGTATACTTCATCACCAACCTCAAACTCAAGAGGTCTATGTCTTTTCTCAGCATAACTCTTCTGCCTGTCATGTGCAACTTTCAACTGTTCTTTGATCACAGTAATCTTTTCAGTGGTCAAATCCACTATCTCGGGTCCAAGAATTTGATTTTCACCAATCTCATACCAACATATGGGTGATCTACACTTTCTACCATACAGAGCTTTATACGGGGCCATACCAAGACTGAAATGGTGACTATTGTTGTATGCAAACTCTATAAGGCTTAAGTGTTCTTTCCAACTTCCACTGAAATGCAAGACACATGCTCTCAGCATGTCCTCAAAAGTCTGAATGGTCCTCTCAAATTGACCATCTGTCAGCGGGTGAAAGGTTGTACTGCACCTCAACTTTGTGCCCAAAGCTCGATGCAACTAATTTCACAACCTGGATGTGAACTTAGGATCTCTATCTGATATAATTGAAACCGGAATACCAGGGAACCTAACTATCTCATCCACGAATATCTTAACCAACTTCGGGACATCAAAGGTTGACTTAACAGGAAGAAAGTGAGTAGATTTAGTTAATCTATCCACAATCACCCATATTGAGTCACAACCTCTAGGTGTCCTGGGTAACCCTACCACAAAATCCATTGTGATATGTTCCCATTTCCTCTCTGGTATAGGAAAAGATTGCAAGGTACCTACAGGTTTCTGGTGCTTAGCCTTAACCTGCTGACACACTCTGCACCTAGTCACGTACTCAGCTACATTCTTTGTTATACCAGGCCACCAATACGACTCCTTGAGATTCATGTACATCTTAGTGTTACCTGGATACATGGCATACATCGATACATGTGCCTTCTCAAGAATCTTTTCTTTCAAATCACTGTCTCGAGGTACACAACATATCATGCTAATACAACACACCATCATCTAAAAACTTGAACTCTGGTCTCTTCCCCCTGTCATGTCATGCATGGTCTGGTTTAACTCACTATCACCCTATTGTAGTTCCTTGATCTAATCATAAAAGATAGGCTTGACTTGCATCTGTGCAATCAAACCACTCTACTTTGTCACCTCTAAGTCTAAGTTTAACTTTCACATTTCTACTAGCATGTCTCTCTCGAAACATGCAATAGAGAATGCATCAACTGTTGAACTTAACACTATGCTCAAAGCATCTGCTACCACATTCGTATTTCCAGGGTGATAATCTATCATTATATCAAAATCCTTAATCAATTCTAATCATCTCCTCTGTTTAAGATTCAGATCCTTCTGGGTAAAGATATATTTCAAGCTCTTATGATCTATAAACACCTGGCACACCTCACCATAAAGACAGTAACGTCATGTCTTATGAGCATGAACTACAACAACTAATTCCAGATCATGTATCGCGTAGTACTCCTCATTCTATGCTACTACTTATTATTACTACTGTAAGAATTTATTTCAAAATTATATCTTACTCTTTTCTCTGAGTCATTTTCATATTGTGTATCTACCTTCCAGATTAGCTAACTTTAAACCCTGGATTTTATTAGTGCTAGGTTACCTTTCATAGTGCAAATCATATGATCTTGTTTTATAAAGATACTAGTATTCAAGGTCAAATCACTAGTGACATCCCTTGAACTACTACAACTCTAAACATTCTAGGGTTTGGTCCTTATCAATAACATAGCATTATTGTGATGTGACTTTGCTTCCTTAGTTTGAAATCAAACTTTAGACCTCATAAGTTCATCCATCTACTTGTAATGAATACAACATATATGAATAATCATCAATGAACTATAGATATATAACAGAAATGTAACATCAGCCAAGTTCTCTAGCATAACTTATTAACACAAATGTTACAAATAAACATGATACTTGTTACCCAAGCATCACACATGGCTCACAAGGCCATTCATATCTTGTCACCTCTCACTAGGCAACAACTTATTCACATGGTTCATAAAATCCGTACACATTATTACTTTTATTAAGCAGCAACAACATCAACACACAAAAAGCCAATCAACATTTATTATATAAATGTCACAACCCAAACTTGGCTAATTCATCATCTCATCATACATGCATGGTTATTAGGCATGATAACAGTCATACAAGATATTTATCACATCATGTGATACAGTAGTAATACCATCATTCCTTAACCAGGAATTAGGGTTCACTATCAAACAGGGCTTATCGTTCCCTTTTCCCCAAATTAGGGTTAGGGTTTATTAATTCAGACCCTCTTGAGTTAACCAACTTTATCTTGTATTAAGGTATTTTCCCTCTTAATGCATTCCATCACAGAATACTCACCCTAAGCATATAATACATAGGCCACACATTAGAATTGTCCAACTATCTCACATGATATGGACTTATCTTAGTTTAAGGCAGAACTTTATTATAAGGTTTCCTATAAACAATCGCAATGATACACCCTCAACTAGGGTTTATAAGGATACACCCTCAACTAGGGTTTACTAATCATGTATTGGATCCATGCATTTGTTATGCATTATTAATTAGTACCATTAAGGGTATTTCTCACCTAATCATTAAATTTAATCTGACCCTTATTGTGTTCCTTTATTTCTAATTAAGGATTGCTCATATGAGGTCCCAATGTTGGGTCTCCGATATCAGTTCCAACTAATTCTTAGTTGTTCTAATCTTTCTCTTATATCTCAACATCTTAGTGTATATACATTTTTCACCATGATTCGGTTCTAAATTATCCAGAATCTACTTTTATTATATTATTAATAGGAGTCATTAGATCTCAGTAACGGATCCTGCCAGCCGGACCAGGCCGAACCTGTAGTCTTGAAGCCAAGAGCTACTCAGGATTAACCAACTCCTATTAATCTCAAACATGTGGAAAGAATATCCACTTAGGGCAAACTCATTTAAACATTACTTCCGGTATACTTAATACAAAGAATATAAACAATAACTAAATCACTTCATGACACACAACCATATAAAAGAATCATATTAATTCTTCAAACTGAAAATTTAATTCATACATATAAGGGCATTTCTAGAGATTTCCAATCAATTAAGCAATATAAGGCAAAAGTTGCATCGCATCCTATGTTTAATCTCTTATTCCTGTATTAATTTCCAGTTTCTTAACCCTAAGATTTCTAGGGTTTCTCTCTAGCCTATCCTTCCTATGCATACCTGGCCAGGGCATCCAGAGAAGAATAGACAGAGTAGCTTGATACTGGTCAATCTAAGTATTCAGACACCTGGCCAGGGTATCTAAACACTCAGACCTCCTAGAGCTAAAGACATATCACTTCTTATTTTCCTCACTTATAACTTTATCTTTTGATCCTAATGATCCCTGATGACTCAGCCTATGCTCTCTACTTGGTTCTCGTGACCCCATCCTCTTCCTGTCATTTGCAATAGTATAACAGAATACTTCCTGTTAGAAAATTGCAGTTAGAAGGAAGACACCTAAGTCCTAATCCTATTGGTCTCTTATCGTCCCCTGACCTTGACTTAGAGTATTCATATACTCAACCTATGCTCTGATACCAAGATGTCACACCCTGATCTCACACTAACCACAACCCACGAGATTAGGGCACGACGGAGGAATTATCACATAAACAAACCACTGAGAACTTTTTCTTTTTAAAACCTCGTAATGATATCCGGATTATTGCTGTAAACTAAAACATAATAAACTATTGCTGAAGCATTTCAATTAAACTGGCTAGAGAACATAAACAGAGTTTACAACATGTAACATTGTTTAACAGAAAGTAAAACATAACAGTTAATTTACATCTTTTACACATTCGCCATACATACTCTCTCTCACCCACACCATGTCCCAAGGACCGAGGGGAAAGGACTAAGAGACCACTATCTAACTAACTATATATACCTTCTACTGACTAGGGTGGTAAGATCCTTCAGATTCCTGGAACTGTCGCCGACTTGAAAATGTTTTAAGTAGAGGTATGAGCCTACTCGCTCAGTGAATAGCATTTCATTTAGCTATCACTAAACAACTCATCAGGTTTACAAAATTGAAGATAGAACATAAGTGCAGTACAAGCAGGGCAGTTCTAATGACATAGCAGATTTGCAGATAATAACCACATTTCTATGCAACAACAGATATTTTAAACAATTAAACAGTTATAGGGAAAAGGCATAGAAGTTCAAATCCATTAACATATAAAACTTTCCGTGATCCTATATGAGTACATATTTATCATTTTTTTATGCCCTAAACATATGCAGTGTACTCTGCATATAAAGATCTGTAGCGAACTACGATCCCACCGTACAAGACTTAGCGACACATCCGGGAAATGCTAAGTCTGACTGCCAGCCCTGGTCTGCTGCAGGACTCTCAGGCTCACAAGGCCTCAGGCTCACAAGGCCTCACTACACTCTCAAAAGAGTGAACTCTAGACTCCTCCTCAAACCTGAGCACACAGGCGGAGAGTCTTACCGGGTTACCACCGTGACACAAGCACGGATTAATGTTGAATAACCCCTATATACTCCAGTGTCACCGTGACATCGCACGCGTTGTTGTTGAACACTGCCTTTCTCTATCCTCGTGCCTGTGACTCCGCACAGTTATTGTTGCAACACGAGTTTCACCCCCCCTGGATGCAGACCTCTCAAAAGGGGTTCTACGGTGTTAGGGCACCTAAGTCTATTAACTGATTAACATATAAACATTTAAACAGGAATATCACATTTACTGATTTCATATCAGATCACAATACACTGTCATTCTAAACCGACAGAGCAATATATTTCAAATCATTGTAATTTCTGAGAAATTCTCATACCATGCATTCAGGCAAATTAGAAATGCATAAATAACCCAACTTATTTCAATTTGGCACATACATAGTGAATTTACGCAATTGAACATCTTATTGCACAAATTAAAGAAATTTACTTCACATACGAGAATCATACTCAACATTTGTCAATTCTCTAAAATTCTCGAAAAACATGCACATTAACCCAAATCTTGGTTTGTGCATCACTTAACTCAATTAAAAGTTAATTACCTATCACAACACAATTTAATAACAATACTTGAGAATTTCTGGAATAATTCAGAGAAATGTGCCATTTCATGTAAATATCAATTTACACATATTAACGTCAAAAGATATATGCAATTAGGGTTTTATTGCATATTTTTATTTATTCATATCAACTTTGAAATCATACATCTGATAATTTATCAGAAATCCCTATTGTCTGGGTTCATACCCAAACCATACCATTTTCAGATATAAATTTCTAATTTCAACATTCAAATAAGCAATTTAGGTTCCAATGAACCATATAAATCAACCGATTCAATCCACATTGATCAAATGCTAAATTTAATCATATAACAGCGTCTAGAAGCAGTTTATGAGATAAAAAGTCGGGCGACGCCAAACGCTGCCCTACGCCTGATAACGCCTGCTATCAGCGTAATTTGCGCACATAACTAGAAATATTCAAACGCCTGAGTTTATTAATGATAGATGAATGAAATTCTACTCACAGTGACTTGGACTGTCCGGATTCGTCCGGAGATGCGTCCAAGGCCTGATTCCGGGTGAAATTGGGTTGTCTTTACTGTTCCTGTTCCGTGAACAGGAGCTTCACGTGTACAGGTTAACGGAAGAACTTGATTGGTAGCTGAATCGCGGATAGGAGCTATGGAATCTTGCCTAGATCTCAATTTCGGAGCTGTGGGAGGCTTTTCCTTGCTCATGCATACCCGAGGTGGCCTCCTCCTGGCTGTGCACAGCAGCCGTAGCCTGCTGCTGCTTGCCGCTGGTCACTGATAGGCGGCTGGCTAGCTGGGTGGGTGGAGTACTAGAGGAAATAAAGAGAGAGGAGGAAGAAAAGAAGAAAAAGAAAAAGGAAGAACGACTGCTGGAAAAACGAACCTAGGATCGCCCCTGCGATCCCTCCCCTGCGCGGAAGTAGGCCTTGCACCGCTTGAGTCTGTTGCCCGAAGAACGGATAAGCAAGAGAGGAAGAAAAGAAAAGTTTATAAAGCAAAAACTTTGGGAAATTTACAATTTTGACCCTAGAATTTAAAAAGATCATAACTACTGACTCAAAGGTCTGAATAACATGATTTCTTTTGCATCTTTTCAAGAATGAGGCCCTCTACAAACCCAAGGCATGAAAACAAGCTAATTATACTATTTTATTGGTTCAAATCTCTAATTGCATCCAATTATTACTTTACTCAAATTAATCATCTTAATTATGCACTAATTGATCTTATGTGCTTAATTCAACTAAATCAAGTTAATGATCACTAACCACATCATAAGCACATATGTTAACTCAAATAACTTTAATTAGGATCAAATCATAATGCTTACCAATAAACTTTGGAACGGGTCATAACACAGATGCTCCTGAAGTTCCTCCTGTAGAAGAACAACCCACAGAAGCAGAAGCTGAAGAAGACCTGGAGAACGATGGACCAGATGGGCTGGCAGGAGAAAGAGTGCATTCTTTTGAGAACTTTGATAGATGGAGCTACTTCAGTCTGTCAATGGAAGAACTTACCATAATTATGAGTTCTCTGAAAGAAGACAATTCACCAGGAGATGTCATCTTCGAACAAGATGGCATCTGTGTACTAAAGGACGACCTCTGAGAAACTTTGAAAATTGGAGGGTACCGCTCTATGAGCACGATGTCAGCCTACCAGGCATTATTAGCGGTATCAATGCCAAACTCACTTATGGCATACTTCCTACTGGTAGACGACATCCTCAAAGATAAGAAGACGGGAAAAATAGAGCGGCTGCAACGACCGCTTCAAGCGGCCATGCCAGAGCACATTTTCTTGCGGATTCTTCATGACAACCACTAGACCTTGCTACACGTCAACCTGTTGAAAAGGAATGCAATTCTGTATAACAGCTCCAATGCAGCCTTCTCACTCAAGAAAATGACCAACATGACGACAAAAAAGTCTCTTACTAAAGAAAAGGCAAATACCTATGTTGAAGCCATCATCAAAATGATATAGTAGCACTACATAGGGTACACAATGACAAAAGGCAAGGACTTTATGTAAACTCAGTATTGCTACATAAGCCCTCAGTAGGTACCCCTATCCAATGACTGCGGGTTCTTCTGCCTATCGTGGATGGTAGCTATCACAACTACCAGCCTCAAGGTGGAGAACATGCAGTACGAGCAATACCATGCACTTAGGGGTATCTACGCCAGCATGCTCCTGGAGTCCAAGTGCCCCCCCCACCAAGTAAACAAACAAAGAAAGCCCGTTTATACAACTTACTCAAATTTTGACACCCCGGGATTGGGTGTAGGATAAGTTTGGGGGAGGAGTCATAAACGAGCCATAGAGGTACATACACCTTCCTTTTTCACTACCTTTAATACATTTACTTTCCCCTTTTACCGATAAATTTTTGCAATTTTGAAATTTTGTCACAACTAACCTTTTAGAAGCTCAATTTCTCTCACTAAAATTTTCAAAAGTAGTGTTCCAGCCCTCTGAGAGAGAAGGATATGAGCAACATACATAAGAATTCACGAGTAAAACAACAATCGTAGCAACACTTCTATATCTCATTCTTGCAATAAGACGTTGTAAATGTAACAACCTTAACTCATGAACCCCTTGCAAACTAAGAGAACCTTAGCAATACTCCTAAACAACCATCCCCACATGACGCTCACATCCAGAAAATCCTAGTCTCTGTAGATAGGAAAAATCTGCCCTATTCAAAGAAAATATCCAAAAAGAGGCTTGGCCGCCCATAAAACCAACCAAAAACCCTCAACCCCAAGCCTAAAAGGAGAGGTAAAAAGCCAAAAATAAAATAAAGAAAAGAATATGAAAGATGAGCCCTAAAAGATGCCAAAAGTTTTTGTATGACCAGTATATTTCTGCACTCATGAATGCAGATATGTCGTGCCCGTAAGTGGAACTTGAATCCAAGCTTACACACCTCCAATCCTGAATGGAACTTCACATACCGCCTGTCTTAAATTCAGAAGCCCCAAAAGGGCAAAATTGCTCTTATGAAAGTTGTGGGTGAGGAGTCCATGAGGAAGAGGAAACACCTTAAAGCTTCAAGCCTACCTATACACTTTAGCATAGGGACCGTTGAAAATAAAGAATAGGTGTGAAATCTACCTTTTGAAAAGATGTGGCACTAGTATGGATATTTTCTAAGGGAGGGGTGATGAGTTGAGAAGGAGAAGCCTTTCACGATAGAAGTTTATGACAGATGAGATGAGGTTATGCAAATCCAAGTTTAAAGGTGGATATTGATACCTAAGGGATTAAATACATACAATAATAGTCTTGATGCAAGAATGAGATATTTCAGTCATGCTATTATGTTGTCTTTCAAATCTTGTTCATCCTTTCTCTCTCTGATTTCTCGAACCTACACTTAGCCTGAGGATATGCTTAATTCTAAGTTTGGGGGAGTTGATAACATTGTATTATACGTACTCTATGTATATATTTTACACCACTCTTAGTATAACTTTAGTTAACTTTCCACATAATTTCTTTATCTTTTTTTACTAAAGCCTTGTTTAATGATTTCAGGAACCAACACAACTAAGGTCACAATCTTGGAGATCGTGACCACGGTTATTCAAAAGACTGCGACCGCGATCATCTGGTGATTGCGAACGCGATCATCCACAGACCATGATCGCGGTTCTCTCCTCACTCACTCCTCTCACAGCACCCGTGGTTTGCGTCGCCTCAACACCATGACCGCGGTGCTTCCAAAGACCACGACCACGGTGACTTAATGTCGTGACCGCGGTTATTTTAAAGATCGTGATCGCGGGCATTCAAAGACCGCAACTGAGGTTCTGGAGAGGATCACAGCCAAGAAAGATCACGACCAAGGAGGAATAAAGCAGAGGCCGTGACTTGGCCCTTACCTTCACTTAAAGGAAAGACCGCGACCGTGGTTCTAAGTCGGTGGAAGGTGCCAATAAATAGCACCCCCACCTATCTTGTCAAATCAACAGATCATACAGATCAGATCTCGAGGCCACGAAGTGCTGCTGCATTCCAGACTCATCCCCGACGATCCATCCATCAGTCTTGGATCTCGAAAGGCGGAAGTCGAAGATAGAGAAGACTATCGTCTGCCCCTTCTTTGACATGAGAACGTCCTCCACTTGGTAGATCCAGATATGAAGAAGTAGTGTGTAGTATCACGTTCTTCTTTTCCAGATCTATCATTTCATCCTGCTGTACCCCTCCCCCTCTTCGGGAACATTAGGGATCTGTTTGTATGTAATGTTGTCATGTTATCCGCAAGCATGAGTGGCTAAACACCTTAACTTGGGTTGGGAGTAGCCACTAAGGCTCTCCCAACATGTATATTGTCTCTTTCTTTTGAATATACATATTCTTATCAAGATTATATCCAAGCACCTATTTTAATGCTTCACTTGTATGCTTAGCTACCATCTTGTGATGTTTGATTGTTGATATCTTGAGAGAGTAATATCTCTTTTATCCCATGTCATGGAGTGGTATGAATACACGAGAGTGTTGGAATGCTAAAGCTTTGACCATATGTTTTGCTACGGGGGTTTTTAAGTTGTCATCTCAAGAGAGAGACTTCTTTTAGACTAGATCTATCCTCATCTCGAGAGAGAGTGGAATAGACGTTTTCTTAGTTTCTTATAATCTTGATATGAGTATGCGAGAGAGAGAGATAATTTTGCATGTTGGCGAGGTGCCTTTGTTGGTGAACTCCAACCCGAGTTCCCCATCATATACTTGTTTACGGTTCATTTCTTTTCCTTGTTTGTTTTACTATTCTGGTTCTTGTGAAACCTATTCCTTAGGGAATATCTCCTTACACCCTTTTTGATGGGAGTATAGAGTGTTTGATTTTGCATTCTTAACACAACCAACCTTGTCCCTGTGTTCGACCCCAATCACTACATAGAACCTCGTTTATCGTTGCGGAGGGCTGAGAGTCGGGTTATATCTTTACAAGTCCGACTACTTTAATCCACTACTTTTGGACATGAAATTTAGGCCGGTCATAGTGTCAATAATTTCACAAGGCCCACCACTCTAGATTCTAGCCACTGCACACTCCATGTTTCACCTTGACCAACAATGCATTACCAACGCAACTGTAACACCTTCCTCTACTATTTTCTTTGCACCCCAACCAAGGAAACCTCCTTGGTCTCCTCCACCATACCAACAAGAAACAATAGACTCTTGGAAATCTTCTTGGATCATTGTATTTTGAGGATGCATGTGTCACAATAACTCTTGTGGTGGCCACAACAGCCTTTTGGGTGTTTGACTCTATGATCGACCAGGGTACCCGAAACAACAAAAACTTTGGTTTGAAACACATTAGAAAGTGGCTTTTTTCCCCATTATGAAATCTCCATGCAGTAACTCTAGTTCATGCTCCTCCAACACCAAGCATATTAGGAACATGTCCACTACCTACGGAAGCACAAGAATTTCTTTATGTGATCTTGCATCATTACAACTAATATGTAATGAAGTGTTTTCAATGCTATGACTCTTCAGAAAACTGATGAAAATTAGTGTATGGACATCAAAGAACCTCTAACATGAGACTAAATCAAGAAAACATTAATTAATATGTTGATTCTCACACTCCTTGTCATATTTGAGTCAAAAATAGTAACCACATTCAAGTTTTAACATCTTCCCACTGACAAATACAAACACCTATTAAGCTACTTTACCTTAAAAACATCCTCTTTGCGCCCAAAATAACTAGAAATATAAATTATGTGTGAAAATTTAACATTCATAATAATGTTTCTGTGGAATTCGGCATGGTTGATTTTTCCGTGAAGGATCTAGGTAGAGGGAAACCTATTACAAGATGCAATAGTTCAACATATCTTAATTCATTGACCTCTTCCCTATCCACAGCCTCCACAGTTGCCATTTTTTTGCTATTGTCCTTGTTGCCACTACATCTTCCATATCTTAGTCATCCAGGGGGATATGTCATAGATCACCTTGTAGGAAAATATGGCGACAAAGATGGCAACAAAATTTCTTTACCTTTTACGATCTCCATAACCAACAAATCATGTCAAAAATGATGAAATGGGAAGGGAGGTTCTTGACATATACCTGGTCCTAGAGAAATTCCAATGACAATCCTTGAAAGAATTATGCTTCTTTTTCAAGTAGCACACACATGGTGGTCGACAATGTCCTCTTACTATGAAAACCACAGATGATGGTTGACATTATCCTCCTAGCATGGCAGCAACAACTTACATGCCTCTACTAGTCCATGAGTACCACTAGGAACTCCACATCAGCATTTCCCAAGCCGACAAGAAGAAGTTGTCCTTCTATTCTCAATGTGCTAGCATCAAATTCCTTTTCTCCTTGTTGTCTCTCCCTTTCTTGGGTCAAATTTCTCATGCTCTCATGTTACCACAACATTGAGAAAGATGTTCTTGAGCCTTGGTCACCCCTTCCTTATATAGGAGTGGATATTATAGGGTTTCCAAAATCCTAGGGATATGTAAAGACAAATCTCATGGTTTGATGGCCGCTTCATGAGAACAGTTGGTTGAATTGCTTGTGCGTAGTGGTGCATTAATGTTGGATTTTATTACAATAATTAATGCATATTCATATCATTAATCATTGGAACCATTCAAACCAGTCATTTCACATCCAATCGGTCAATTTAGAAATTCCAATCAATCGATTGAATAATTTAACCATCCATTAAGACTTATGTCCAATCGGTCAGTTGGACACTCCAACCGGTCAACTGCCTTATTCCATTATCCACTGTCAAAAGGTTTTCAGTCAGTCGATGGGACATTCTTGTCAATAGATTGGCACACCAACCGATCAACTGGACATCCCAACTGGACTAATCACAACCAATATTTATTAATTTTATCACTTATATACTTTTAGTATCCACGTTAAAGGATTTATGAGTAAAATTCTATTCCTAGTGCATCTTGTGTGTGTGACCCTATAAGTCCCATATTATGTTGATAGTGAATATCCATAACCAGATTATGAAATCACAAACAATGAGCAGTATCTAGCAACACATCATTATTACCCAAATAATTGGAAAGTTGCAGAACAACATCAACCAACAATCCATGATCAATGTTACTGTGATTGTATACTTCCTTTGTCACTATTTTCCAGATTAAACACAAGGCATGGAATCGTCATCCTCCTAACATTCAAGCCATGTTCCTTAAATTGGAGCAGACTGTTTGAGATGCATGTGAGCTCACATATCACATATTGAGTCACATGAGTCTAACCATACATTTCCCAATCTCATTTATCAATTGGCCAAACTATCAAATCTGGTAGGAGGGACAAATCCCATCTACTTTAGTTGTAGTCGATCCCCATGTATCACAATGTACCTGAGCACCAACTTCATGGAAACCCTTATTCAAGGTCATGTTTAATGGTGTCAAAGTTCATCGAATGACATGTAATGAGTGTAGTGACTTCAGGTCTTAGAACCCCAATCACCACTATCACTTTGAGAGATGATTCTAACTACCATTCCATGGTTTCCATGTTCACTCTCAAGGTGGGTCAATTCCATACACTTTTCTCTAATATGTACCTAAGTGTTTGACTTGATATCCAATATCATGACTAATGAGACTATGTAACGACCTCACTTTTTGGCAACCCTAATTAAGGAAGCCCTTATTGTTGGGAGACATTACCTAAAATTTTCTCAAAAGAACTTGAATTTCTGTCATTATAGAATGGGACTGCTTTGCGTGAAGAGTAGCTTCGCTTCAACGTTAGTGTCTGACATTCTTCACCTAGTGGTTGAGTCTTCCAGCTACCAGGTTCACCTCTAATTCTGCCAATGTGTCTTGGTCTCACCCCTCTAGGACCTCCGTCATCATTCTATCTCTCTATCGATCCAGGCATCCTGATTGAATGTAGAGGCATAACAATGGTGTCACACTCCAGGCAGAAGACCACTATTGTTACTTTGGCTTCCTTCCCACAACATCTGTTGCATCTTCACCACTGTGCCTCAGATGGTTTCCTCCAACACACCCTTGTCCTTCTCATTCCAAGCCTGCTACCTCCACTTAGGATTATTAGAATAGTAGTCCATGTGAGGTTAGGCAGTCTCTGTTGATTTTGGGTTTGGGTACGAACACGACATACCAACCTCGCTCTGATACCAAATTAAACAACTTCACTTTTTGGCAATCCCCAATTAAGGAAGGCCTTAAAGTTGAGAGCCATTACCTAAAGTTTCCTAAGGACCTTGATTTTAAACAAATAATAATCAATAGTAAATAATTTCAATCAGTGTATAATTTTTTTTAATATTGTTTCTGTCATTCAACTAATCATAAAAACAATTCAGGATGGAACTTTTTCATGTCTGTCTATAGATCCCATGTGGCTTCATCCTATCCATGGTTCTTCCAAAGAACCTTTACCATCTCTATATTTTTATTTCAAAGCCCTTTCACCTTGGTATCCAATATCCTCACATGTGACTCATGGTATGTCAGCCTTTGTATGAGTTTAATAGGCGCAATGCTCAACACATGGCTAGGATCCTTCACATAGCACTTTAGATTGGAAACATGGAACACAACATGCTTCATACTTTATTATGGGGGTAATGCTAGAAGATAAGTAGCTTTACCAATCCTTTCCAGGATCTTAAAGGGACCCACAAATCAGGGACTCCGTTTTCCTCTATTGTCAGCTATATCTACGATGGGTCAGATTTTCAGAAACACATAGTCACCTACAGTAAAGTGCAAATTTGTCTGCTTTACATCATCATACGACTTCTATTGATCCTGGGCTCTCTTCAACCTTTTCTTGATCAAAGTGACCTTATCTATGTACAACTATATTTACTAGGACCTCAGTAAGGTCCTCTCACTAACATCATCCTAGTGAAGCAGTTACCGACACGACCTCCCATAAAGAGCTTTGTAAGGAGGCATATTGATACTGGCTTGGTAATTATTATAGGCAAACTTAGCTAAGGGCAAGTACTGCTCCCACGATCCATCCTCAATCAAGCGCACATGCTCTGAATAGGTCTTCTAATGTCTAAATTATTCTTTCTGACTGTCCATCTGTCTAAGGGTGATAGGTTATGCTGAATTTCAACCGCATACCGATTTATTCATGAACTTACTTCCATAACATTGAAGTGAAATTAGGGTCACAATCAAAGATAATTAAACTCAAAACACCGTGTAAACAAACTATTTCCCTAGCATATAGTTCAGATAGGTATAATGCCTTGGAAGTGATCTTTAGGGCAAGGAAGTGTGGTGACTTGGTTAGGTAGTCCACCACAACCTACATTGCATGATGACCTTTATTTGTCTTGGGGAGGCCTACAACAAAATCCATAGTGATATGGTCCCATTTTCACTCAAGAATCACAAGTGATTGTAGTAATCCACCATGTCACTAGTGTTCAACCTTCACCATCTAGCACGTGAGACATCTAGCCACATATGCTGCTATGTTTCTCTTCATTCCAGGCCACCAAAAGTATCACTGCAAGTCATTAAACATCTTGGTGGTATTGGGGTGTACCGTATACTTAGAACCAGGAACTTATTATAATATATGAGTCTTCAAGGGTAAATCTTCAGGAACCCAAGTACCACTCTTGTATAAAATTCCACCATCCACACCCATCGAAAGATGTGTTTGTGGTTTGTCCAACAAACCTCTCATCTTTTTAAGATCTAGGCTGGATAATTGGGTGGCTAACAACTTGGTCAACAAGTCAAGTATAATTTGAATGTTATGCAAATGGATACAGTCTTCTAATGGTTATGAAGTCCATCTAGATTACTCGTCCAATTCTCTCATATCACTGGGTAGATAAAACAATCACATCTAAGTTGTTTCTGACTAAGGGCTTCTGCTACTACATTATCTTTTCCCAGGTGGTAGGGATGGTGAAATCATAGTCTTTCATATACTCCATCCATTGTCTTTGTCTTGAGTTTAGGTCCTTCTTATTCGGGAGGTACTGGAGGTACTTCAATATTTTGTGGTCTATGAGGATTTTAAATGTTTCTCCATATAGATAGTATCACTATATTTTTAGTGCATGAATAATTTCCGCTAACTCCAAATCATGTATTGGGTAGTTCACTTCATTCGGCTTGAGGTTTCTAGAGGCATACATGATTACATGCTTATTCTAATCTAGCATCCATCCAAGCCCCACCTTTGATGCATTAGTGAAGATCATAAAAGCTTCATTACCTGATGGTAGAGTAAATACGGAAGTTGTGGTCAACTTCTCCTTTAACTCATAGAATCAGGCTTCACACAAGTCAAACCATATGAAATTCTTATCCTTTTGGGTGAGCTTGGTGAGGCTCAAAGTAGTCTTGGAAAAATATGTGATGAATCAATGGTAATACCCGACCAGTGACAAGCAAATCTTGGAAGGGTTCTATGGTGATGGACAATCACGTACAACCAAAACTTTGGTAGGATCCACTGAGATGGTCCCTATGGATATAATGTGTCCAAGGAACATGATATCATCTATCTAAAATTTGCATTTTGAGAACTTCCCATTGAATTTATTCTTTCTCAGGATGTCAAGGACTTTAACAACATGATCAAAATGTCACTCTAAGTCATCATAGTAAACCAAAATGTCATCTATAAACACTATGACAAACGAGTCAAGGAAAGGATAGAACACACTATTCACGAGGTTCATAACCACACTCGAGGCATTGGACCACCCAAATGGCATAACCAAAAACTCATAGTGGCCATAGAGGGTAAGAAAGGAAGACTTTAGGATACCCTCACTCTTGACTCTCAACGGATGATAACAGGATCTCAAGTCAATCTTTGAGAAGACTTGGGAAGACTTGAGTTGGTCAAACATGTCATATATACGGGGTAAATGATACTTGTCTTTATAGTAGCCTAGTTTATTATTCTATAGTCTATGCACATTTAGAGCGATCCAACCTTCTTCTTGACAAATAGGACTAGTGCTCCCCACTGAGAAGTGTTGGGTCAAATGAAGCCTTTGTCTAGCAATTCATGTAGTTGCTTTTTCAACTCTTGAAACTCGACGGGTGCCATCCTGTAAGGTGCCCTAGAAATACGGTTCATCCTGGTAGTTAACTTTATCAAGAAGTCCACTTCAATTTATCGAGGTATGCCACACAAATCATTTGGTAACACATTTGTGTATTCTCTGACTACCTCTATTTCCTATAAGTGTTGCACCTTAGGCTCCGACTCAGTAACTACTACTACGAATGCTTGACAACCCTTGTCAATCATATGTCCTACCTTCAAGGATGACACATATAGGCTAGTGGTAGCATCCTTACTACCTCTAATGTAAAAGGTGGGTCACTTGGTCTCTCAACTCTTATTTTCTTTTCCCTATAGTCTATTTTTTCATTATAAGTATAAAGCCAATCCATGCCAATCATTACATAATAGTAATTCATGCCAAGGAGGATAAAACCTATAGAACGTTCATTATTCATATATTTAATAGGTATAACTAGGGTTTTCAAGAGAGACGTAAAGATTAAAACATATCTAAATCCTTGATGTCCAAATAAAGGAACATTGTAATATTTCTTGAAACAAAAGTATTTGTAGAAATAGAGTCAAACAAAGCTTTTACCTTTTATCCCATGATTTCAAGCATGAATAGATTGGATTCATGATAGTAAAACTACTATTGCATTGCATATTTAAATATAGGGAAATAACTGTAGGGGTGGTTACCCTCTATCAGACGGTTAGCATTGGCCAATGATTCTTCATTGTTGATCGCAAAGAATCGGGCTTGTCTCCGCTATCCTATAGGTGGGGATACTCTTGGTGGAGCCACAACTACCAGTTGTGCTGATGCCACTGGCTAGGCCACCACTGGGCCCTGACCTCTCGAGTTAGGGAGGGGATAGTTGGCTTGAAAGTTTCCTTCTAGCTAGCAATGAAAGCTCACCTTCTTCTTGAAATGACACTTGCATGGGTGTGTCCTCCCAGAGTTGCAATGTCTTAGGTGGCGATTCTCCTTGTGGGGTTTTCACTTCCCCCCATTCCTTCCTGTGGCATTGTTGTGTCCTTCGCCTTTTCTATCATCATTCCTTTGGGCAGAGAAACCTTCAGTGAACCGTAGGTATCCTTTGGGTGGTCTCGCGACAGGCATGGCAGTCTTCTCCATGTATGGGGAGAAGTTGAGGGCCTTACTGAGGTGTGTAGGTTTACTTGCCATGACATGGGTCTTGATGAGAGGATATAGGTACTCCACAAAGTGTTCTACCCATCTTTCCTCCGTCAACGTGTATCCAAACTGCTCCAGGAGGTGAAATTTGTGAGAAAAGTCTTCCACGAGCATGTTCCCTTGGTACATAAATGTGAACAACTTTTCTTTCTCCTTCTTAGATGAGGTGGGTATGAATATTTTCTGAGAAGATAGTATGGAAGTCAATCTAGGACATCTGTTCTTCATTCATATCTCAACCCATGATATGATTCTACCACCATATCTCATATGCTCCTTCAAGAAGGTGAGTGGCGAAGGGGAATTTCTTATTCAGATGCACTTCTAGCATGCAGTAGCCATTCTCTAGATCTAGAATCTAGGAATCTACTTTTTCAACCACCTCAATTTTATCTTCACCCCTGCACTTTTCAATATTCAGCTTTATGAAGTCCAATTTGGTGGCTTCTAGATGAGGGCAGACATGCATGGGATCATCGTTCTCGTCTCTGACAACTTTCTTGAAGGCCAAGGCACTAATGGCCTCAACCAATATTTTTTGTTTCTCCAGTCACATTGCGTCTGGGGTGTGGACCACCACTTGTCCTACTATTGGTCTGGAATCAGCTACATGTTTAAGGTCAATCTTGGGCTCATCTTCTGTCATAGGTTCATACTTAAGGTTTGGTACATTGAAGAGAATAGCTTCAGGTTGATGACCTTTCTCTCTGGAGGCCTCAATTTACCTCTTTCTTTTCTAGGACGATTCACACTCGACATACCTTCTCTTCTCTAAGGAAGGCTTCATTTTACAGGAGTGCCTTGGTCTGAGGTAATCATCATAGATAACATTGTCCTTAATTCAAGACATGATGTGACACATTGGTCACTTTATTAACCTCAGTTCATACTTAGGGTATTTAAGCTTAAAAAACTATGTCCATGACATCTTGTTTACATGCATTTCATTATTTGGTGGAGGATGCCTTATCCCTAATATTCAAAGCCCTAGTATTCAGAAAAGGGATAAGGAGAGCAGATACATGTACCTAAACTTTAATGAGCGACGAGGGTAGAGAAGTGATGAAAGTATATGAGAAATACTACATGTATATTATTTTGAGTGAAATCCTCTGACTTTGGTCAGGGTAGATACATAGGTCTGAGAGTCCTCGTAAGTCGACTAGTGGTAAGGAGGAAGATTTTTCCATCTCTCCCCCAGATCGCGGTCCTTTCTGGACACCATCGTATTCAGAAAACACTCCACTAATTCCCTTGGTCTCTATAGAACTCTTAAAATTTAATAATTGTTAGAGGTTAAATGGAAAACCATATCTAATACCAAATGTAAAAACCTCACTTTTCAGAAACCCCCAATTATGGAAAGTCTTAAAGTTGAGATCCAATACCTAAACTTTTCCGAAGGATCCAGATTTTACCAAACAATATAAAATAGAAAGTAATTTCCATTAATTCAGATAATGTTTACAAAATTCTCTTCTAAAGAGTTTCACAAATTGTTTTCATTAAACTATACATAGAGAACAAGTGTCTAGATAATCCTCCTTAAGTAGATCAATGACGTCATGCCATTTCATTTGGTTTATCATGTCTTTGAGCATCTTTATATTTTGCATGTACCTAAAATGTTGTGAATCATAAACATAGTCAGTATATCGAGATATACTGGTATGTGGGGGAAATAAAATATTTTCATTTAGGTGTAACAACATATTCACAATAGTTATTGTTTTAGAATCAAAATTAACATATCCATGATAACTCCTCAACCCATTTTTACTCAACCTATGGAGTACCCTTACTCAGGGTCTTGTCCCTGTGGTGGATGTTAGGCAACCTTCTCAATCTGGAGCTAGGTTCCATGCTGGTCTTCCTAATTTGGGGCCTAACCTCATATGACCTTTCCAATCTGGATCATGGTCCTAGTCATCTTAATTACTCTTTCATTCATACTATTCTCAGACTTACACAGTCGGTATGAGGGGTTCGAGCAAGTCATCTGCATATAATGTGATATCCATGTTGACTTTATAGATTGTAGGAAGTAAATAAACAAGTAAGATTTATTTACAATCCATTCGGGAAAACTCTAAGAAACCATGGAAGTCAGTTAAATCAAGTAGTCATAGGTGTAACCACATACTTTGATGGTGAGCCATGCAGATCATGAAATAAATATACTTCAACCGTATTATACAATCAACAAGCAAATCAAGCTATCCACATTATAATCTGCATGAATTTAAATTCAAACGTGTCACCATTATAATAATTACATTAAGTCCTACTCAGTCCCAATCTAGGGTTTAGGTTTCCTTGGCATCAAGTTATCATTAGGGTCATGTTTGATACTCCAATTATATCACAAAACCATTTGTTACCCAAATCCTAACTCCAAATGACTATAAAGTCAATGGAGATAGGACCCAGACATCCATCCCTATCATTGTATTATTAAAGTGGGAATGCAGAAGAATAAAGAGTATCATACATGGACAAATAACAAACTAAAAGTGTCAATCATAATCTCAACATTAAACAATAATTATCAATCAACATTGTTTATTACAATCTTTCAATTACATATTCAAGAGTACAATTTACACAAGCTTTCTCATGTACACTAGAGATCTTACAACAAGGACACCTAACATAGATCACCAAGCCAATCACTTCTAGGCATCTCAGAACCTATAAAATACGTGAAACATGGTAGGTCACGCACACGAGGTACTGAGTACATGGCTAAAAGATACATATACATAAGCTTTCAATAATTTAACAAGATTTGTAGAATCATCAAACAAGACATAAACAAGTCAAGTGTTTAGCAAAACAAGATCTTGTGTTATATGTCATTTCACTCCAATTATACCATCATTTTGTGCATTCATCAATATCATGTATTCATAAGGACTTTTATGGACAACTTCTCACTGGAAGAGTCTATGAGGGTGCTCAATATTAGCTAACCCTTTTATCAATTATCTGCCCTATCTTGATAACTCAAGTAGGATGCCCATCCTCATGCCCATACCCCAAAACTTTAGGCAGGTGAATGAGGTTTGTATAATGGAGTTTGTATATTATGTTTGGAGGTTATAAAGCAATGATACGAGACAAACATTGAGTACACTACTAGAATACTATGTGGCAATATTTGAGCAAGTAAACCAGCATACATGCATATCACATTCAAGCAAGAAAGCCATAGTCATAATCATTAAAGCCCATACCTAATTTTAGAGATTCCATAACCTATCTTTGAGCATTCAGATCTCAAGCAACAAGTGATTAAGAACAAGATTACATATATGCATTAGATTATCATCATTAACCATAACTGGGTCCATTTTAGGGTGTTGTACAAGTTACATTCAACATTTCTTATTGCTGAATTAAATGACCTTTTACTGATCTGGATGTCATCATGGATGTAGGGTTCCCGTTTCATATCATTTTGAGGTCCCATTCATCCTATATGAACATTTCAAGATTTGAACCACTAAAGCACATTATAGGGTCCAAGACTCATAAAGGGCAAGAGGGGCTATATTCCATCAAGTCAAGAGGCCCAAACATAAAAGATGGATTAGATCAGAAAATTAGAGACATAGGATTCACATATCAAGATTGGGTGGATGTCCCAAAGTGTAGGCATAAGAACCCAATGATGAATCCTCCAGATTCATCCTTATGGTCGCAAATTCTAGGGATTTTGTGCCTCATATTGACTGATCTACCCTTGTTTTGGTTCACTCTGTGTATCTCCTCAGTTTCATGTAAATAGTGCTCTAATAGTTCTACTTACCAGTTTATTTGATCTTATCCTCCCTTACTCACTTTCCTTCTCCTCTGTAGATCATTCTCAACCATCCGATTGAGATCCAATGGTTCCTTTTCATCCAACCAATCAATATTGACCATTCGGTCTCGATCCAGTCGATTTCATCCATTCAGTCTTGACCATCACTCGGCCTTGAACTCAATTGGTTTGCCCTCTCGGTCTTGATCCCAATGGTCTTGACTATTCGATCTTTCCCCCAAAACCATGCATTTTGTGACACCGTTCGATCAAGGATCAACGTCTCATATTCATCCGCCCCAGTGGTTTCATCCCCACAGTCTCAAGAATGTGTGAGTCCTCATGGTCTCAAGATCGTGAGAGCCCTCTAGATCCTCAAACTGCGAGGAGCGCCCTCACGGTCCTGAGACTGTGAAGAGCTCTCCACCACTGCCGTGTCCTACAACCTCTCGCCGCTCCTCTTTCTCCTCTGCTTTGACCTAAAGCTCCCACCACCACTGCATCCCTAAAACTCTATCGATGACCTGCTTCTACTATCTCTGCATCGAGACGATGTCTCCACTTGCAGCAGGTCATCGTCGTCGATCTCCTCAACAACAACGATGTCATGTACAACTCTTCCTTCACTTACACCTCCTCCTCGTCACCCACACCTGCAACCCTGGTAGTGGTACGACCACCACCATCACCTTCCACAGGCTCCGCTAAACCTGCAACCACAATACCTGTAATCCACCTCGTCACCCCGACCATCTGCCACACCGATCGCGCCCTCACATTTTTAAGACCGCGATGAAGGCAGCGATCTTGAAACCGAGAAGATTGTAGACCGTGAAGGCATCCCAGACTGTGAGGGCATCCCGGACTGTGAGACCCAAACTGTGAAGGCTCACGAGAGGCAACCGGTCCTCCAAGACCGTGAAAGCACAAAACTGTTCGTGTCGCAGACCATGAAGAGCACTGAGGATGAAAATCGGTTGGAGGCAATGACACAAAACTGTGAGGACGGTTATTAGTCTTCCAAATCGTGTAGAGAATACTAACAAGTCCAAACCGTGTAAAGGACTCACACCAAAATTGTGAAGACCAATGTCCAAACTAAGTGGGACTCTCCCCGGTCCTATAAATAGGACTAGAGGGGTCCTCACTTGGACATCAGATCCAGGAGGTCGGAAGGTTTCTCCCCTGCTACCTCTGCTCCATTTTTCCACTAAGATCTGCTTCGCCCTACTCAAACGTCTCTGTGGGTGTACACAAGGATTGAGGCAGAGAGACGAACTTCATCGACCAAGTTGGAGCAGTCCCGAATACAGGGGCGATCTACACCGGGCTGTCACAGATCTACTCTTCTGCTCTGATGATGCTTGTTCTATCTTTCTTCTCTGTCTTTATTGCTCCCTCTATGAGGAGCGAGTAGTGTAATTCACTGGGGCGCGGGGACTAGCCCTGCCACATGTGCTTTGTAATTTGTACCTAAAGATACGATCTTTCCAACTCAACGCTAATCATTTCACTTCTTGCTAGAATTTTGGCAACCTTCTTGCGTGATCTATTGTATTTTGTTTTGGATTGTCTACGTCTGCTCTTGAGACTCGAATATCAATTTAGTATTGGTTCTTGATGTGTATATCCACCATACATCTGTTTCACTATCTAGGAACACTCTTCAAGGAGTAGAGTAAACTCACCTCCATCGTTGTAATTTCACGCTATGAAATGGAATCAATTGACGTATGAAAGTACAATATTTATATGTCAAGGAACACATTATGCGAAGGGGGTGATGCAAAGTACGTGACCATTTGTTCGGGAATGGTTGGAATTGCAACACTCCCACGTTTCTCCTAGCTATGTCTTCGAAAGAAGGCTAGTCTATAAGGATACTAATGAAATAGATAATATCACTCGCTTGTTAGTCTTTCGATGCACATTTCATGGGGTTGAGTAAGACCTCCCTTCGGAGGGAACATATCTCCATTGACATGTAGATATGTACCGGATGGGAGCTGCTCAACTTGTGAAGGATGTGTGTAATGCTGCTTGTCTGAGAGGGCATCAACATTGCACAACATCTATGTATCTTGCTTGCAGGTCTTGTTATGTTGGTACAATTACAATGCATGTGTAGTGCCAGTGAATATCGACGTCACCCCACTGATCCATCATCATCTAATAATCTTAGATTTCAAACTTTAACTAGATTTTCATACTTGCCTTTACTTTTGCATGTTCTAGATTAGATTAGATTAATCCTATCAATCTCTTCGTTGTAAACGATTAACTTAGATCGAGACGAAATGAGATAAAGACATCCAAATTTTGTACATTATCCTTTGGGTTCGATCCTAAATTTATACTATGATAAGGCTTCCACACACTTGTGGGGTTGGAGCATTTATCTAGCACCAGTTGTAGGTAAACCTAGTGAGAACATCAAATCCCTAGCATTTTTGGTGCACATTAGGACTTCCATTGGGAGAGCAATCTTTTGGTGTAAATCCTAGCTCCATAAAAAATGGTGTCATTGCCGGGGACAACATTGTAAGAATTGTCTTCGTCGAATTCTGTGTCAACCTAGGTTACTCTAGGGTTTTTCATTTTCTTTTCAAAAATCTAAAAAGTGAAAATCTTAGTCTCAAGTTAAAGTTTTTATCACATACTCTCTTGAAATTGAAGTGATTCGTCAAGCCTGATAAACACCTTCTTTGATTTTGAGGTACCAATTCTCTTCAAAATGAAGCAGTCAATGCCACCAACCACTAGATGTCAACTATGTGGCGACTATTCCCATTCATCAATTAACTGCTTCAACACTCCTCCTCACTACGTAAGTGCACTATGTCAGGTGTTCACTAATCGTATAGTTGGGACTCTCAATGCAGCCTTTTCATACAATCATGGATATAACAAGTTATAATCCATATCCTCCTGGAAGCTTATATGAAGAGTCTAATTATGACAGATTTCAAGGTGTAGATTGCAATGCTGAAGGAAATCTGGATTACAATGCAAATCAATACTACGATGAGGAAAGCTACTATCGACATAAACCCAGTGAATACAGTGAAGAGCCTTACTATGAAGATCGATATGCATCAATAGAGGAACTACGTGCCCTACAGAAATTGGTGGCTCAACAACTAGATGATCATACAACCACGAATGAGAAGTTGATAGCCGAGCTTGATCAACTTATGCAACTTGTCCACGCTTATAAACAACATAAAGAATGACCACCCGTTTCCCTTGAGCACACTCCTAATCCTCATATTGTAATCGATTACGATGATGATTACGATATCATGTGGGAGGTGCCTTCCAATGATCTTCTAGCATCAGTGCAGGTTGAGGAATCATCCTCATAGCTAATGATTAAACCCGAGGATGATTTCTCTACACTATCACAAGAAAAAGAATCATTTTCTGAGCCAAGGTCTGACTCAGAAAATGACTCCTGCACTATTCTCTCAGATGAAAAATTGATTGGCCAATATGAAGATATTCTACAATCGGGAGATCAATTAGGGACAAATTTTGGTATTTGCCCACCTTCTTCCCCCATGAACCCAGATCCAACCATACAAATTGAGGAGCAATCAACAATGATTGACTCCCTATACAACAAATATTCTTCAGCTTCAGCTGTCTTGTTGATGAAATCCTATGAAGAAGGGTCTACGTTAGAAGAACTCTACACTCCTTCATAGTCAGACTCAGATGAATATGTAAATGATTTAGATAAGGAGATGTCTTTCATGGAAAAAACTCAAATGTCTCCATTACTGGAACAAGATTTGATTTGCCCTTATGAAGAAATTTTTGATCACTTGGCTGACCTAGGAACAGACTTCGAGGATGGGACTAATCAAGATCTTGATTCAGGGGTGGACCATACCACTCTCACTGACCCTGATGATGAATAAAAAGAATCATGGGAGGATGATGGATCTCAAGATGACAATTCTATGACCAAATCTTTCCAAGCTATGACTTTACCAGAGATACCACCTCCACATGAGGTCCAGATGGAGCCATCTCCCAAGCAAGAGTTCTCCCTTACAATTGAATCTTTCTTGAGAGTGAACTACGAGGAAGATTCGGAACAAAATCTTGACTCTGGGATGGGATATGTAGCTCCATCCAACGTCCATGACAATTCCCCAGGGGATGATGGGCCCCAAGATGATGACTTTATTACTGATTCTTTCCATGAAATGATGTTACCAGAGCTGCCATCCCTACAAGAAGTCCAGACGGAGCCAGTTCTCGAACAAGAGTATGCTTTTTCCATTGAATCTCCTTCTAGTCACTTGAACGAGTTGATGGTGTACTATGAAGAGAAATATGAACCATCTCTTGATTTTGGACTGGAATACGATATTTCCATAGACCCTTGTAATGATAAGGAGGACCTTTGGTAAGACATCGAGCCACAAACCAATCTTCTTATGGCCACTCTCCCCTGCGGAGAAGCTTTTCTCGAGCTACCAAATATATAGGAGACTGACATATCTCCATTACCTGAATAAGGTTTCATTCTTCCCATAGCAACTTCTCCCAAATACTTAATAGAACTGGAGGTGTGCTATGAGGAAGAACTGGAACAACAGCCTGACTCATGAATGGAGTATATTGGTCTCAATATCGAAAAATAAATTTGTGGGAGGATTCTAGTCCACAAAATGATATTCCATGGGCTAACCCTTCCCACAAAGAAACGTCACTGAAACCTCTACCTCAGGTTCTCATGATTCATTTATCCGAACAAGAGTTCGTTCTACCTATTGAATCTCCCTCTAGTTACCTAGATGAATTAAGAGTGCACAACAAAGAAGAATTTGAACAACACCTTAATTTTGGAATGAAATATGTTGCTCCTATCGACCCCAACATTGATAATGATAACCCTCCAGAGGACACATGGCATCAAAATGATGATCCTCAGAACAATCCCCCTGATGATGAAATACCACCCTGGCTACCACACCCTACACAAGAAAAGTTGGGTGATGAAATGAAGCCTAAATTGGGTCCGCCACCTGATCCGGGACAAGAAGAAGTGCAAGTGGCCGACCCTCTACCAACTGCTCTGGATCATGAAGAAGGCAACTTGACTCTGAACTTCAAGGGTGAGACACAACTGGAGGACACAAATAGGCATGACTTTGACTATTCGCCTAGTCCTCCAGTTTCAACTACATATATTCCACCTCCCCCGCTGATGGGGGAAGGTCTCTGGATTCTCTTGGATGGACAAAGAGGTGAAAGAAACATGCATCCAAGTTGTCCAGAAAACCCATTCGAGTTTCCATGACCACCCAGTCAACAGGTTGTCTGTGCCACTTCCTCGCTCTCAGCTCTGACTATCATGAAACATCTTCGCCGGACCTTCTTTCAATTGTGAGGACCGCCTGGTTAACACTACACAACTCTTCCCCTCCATCTCGAACCTAGTGTTTGCTCAGAAATAAGCAAACTTATAAGTTTGAGATAGAAGGTGGGTGGTATGTTTCTCACTCCACCCTCTATCTTTACTACTTTCTATTTTTCCATTCTAGTTTCTTTTTCATAATTTTTTTAGCATTTTTCATAATTTCATAGTCTTCTTAATATAAAGCCTTTATCTAGTCAGATTTTGCTTTTTGAATCTGTATCCATCACCTCTTTTCATTGCAAATCCACCAGAAAATAATGCTTAAAACTAGCCGATACATGATTTCATCTTGTATAGTCTATGAACCCTAATGGAATATCGTTAATAGAAAAAGATGATAGGCTTCAATAAGACTGAGATAGATCAAATGCATCATGCCTCTCACTGATTAATAAATCAGTTGTATGAAATTCTCATTTGAAGCTTTATCATGTCATTATTTGAGTAGTGTGTGATGAAGAAAAGGAACTTGTCATATGGATTTGCTAAGCAAACTACAGTATGATCTGAACTCTCTTCTACACTGCTTCTTTCATCTCCATACCCCTACGCTCACTAACCATGCCAAATCTTTAAGTTCGGTGTGGCACACCACACTCTTTTCTAATGAAAGCTAGAACATTGCCGAACTCTTAGTTCGGTGTGGTAAACCACACCTCTTCTAGTGAAAGCTAGAACATTTCCAAACTCTAAATTCAGTGTGGTACACCACACCTCTTTTTCTATAACCATTTCCTCCATACCCCTCAATACATAACAGGGGCTTATCACCTTCTCATTTTGTTCAAAAAGTATACGATGATGATTATGCACATACCAAGGTTGAGAAAAAATCTACCCCGATTCCAAAAGAGGCCCAGAGGCCCAAATATACAAAAATCCAAAAATACCCTCTCTCCTAAGACAAGTGAGAATGAATAAAAGCTAGAGTGTGAATAAAAGCATGAGAGGTGTGCCTTGAATAAGGATAACCGACAAAGGTCTTGCCCAACCAGTACATTAGCTGCCCTCACAAAGATAGATGTGTCACGCCCGGTAGTGAGGCCCTAAGGCTCTAAGAATAATCGCTTACCTCCTCTCGAAGAGGTAAGTTAGCCAAAAGCCTTGAACCAACCTATACACATTTCTGAGTTACCTTTAGAAAAAAATCGGGTGTAAGGCTAAGTCAACCAGAGTTGTGCATAAAGACACTCAAAGTATCTTGATGAATACACCAATAATAAGAGTCTTGAATCAATTAGAGGAGAGATTCTTATCTCTTGATAACACCCCTATTCTTTCCTTTTTCAACCTACTGGCACCACAATTGCCTCCATTTTAACCATTCTCTTGAAAACATCAACGACAGATCATATGCATGTTTGATTGATTATGCAGGTCTTTCCAAAGACTCATAAAACTTTTTGAAAATGACCGATACAATAGAGAGTGAGAAGGAAATACTTTAGTAAAGTGAACTCAGAAATGAGGATAGCATAAGATGTATTACGTGATCTAAGGAAGCCTTGATGCTGTATCGATCTGAGCAATGAACAAAATTATGACATGACATAAGGATGAGGCAATCACGAGATGAATGATTTCATTGGCGACTATTTTAAGTTTTTTGTTCCTCGGGACGAGTAACACTTAAGTTCATTGTGGTGATGAATCCCCCAGATTCATCCTCAAGCACCAATTGAAAGGATTTCTGACCTAGATTCATCCTCAGTCACCAATTCAAAGGATTTCTGACGTTTTTGCCCTAATTTTGTTTTGCCTCATATTTTTTCTCAATCTCATGAAATTTCTGACATTTGCACGAAGACGAGGTAATTATGAGATGAACGAGCCTTTTGGCCAATGTCTTAGGCTTTTTTGTTCCTCGGTACGAGCAACACTTAAGTTCGGTGTGGTGATGAATCCTCTAGATTCATTCTCACAATCGCCAATTCTAGGGATTGTGTGCCTCATATTAACTGATATACCCTTGTTTTGGTTCACTCTGAGTATCTCCTCAGTTTCATGTAGATAGTTCTCTAATAGTTCTAGTTACCAGTTTATTTGATCTTATCCTCCCTTACTTTCCTTCTTTTCTATAGATTATTCTCAACCATTTGATCGAGATCCAACGGTTCCTTTTCATCCAACCAATCAGTCTTGACAAATCATTCTAGACCATTCGGTCTCGATCCATTCAGTTTCATCCATTCGATCATGACTCCATTCGGTCTTGACCATCACTCGGTCTTGATCCCAGCAGTCTTGACTATTTGATCTTTCCCCCAAAACCATGCACTTTTTGACGTCGTCCGATTAAGGATCAACATCTCATATTCATCCACCCAAGTTGTCTCATCCCCACGGTCTCAAGACCGCGTGAGTCCTCACGGTCTCAAGACCATGAGAGCCCTCACAATCCTCAAACCGTGAGGAACGCCCTCACGGTCCCGAGACCTTGAAGAGCTCTCCACCACTGCCACATCCTGCAACCTCTCGCCGATCCTCTTTCTCCTCTGCTTTGACCTAAAGCTCCCGCTGCCACTGCAACCCTAAAACTCTTTCGACGACCTGCTTCTACTGCCTCTGCATCGAAACAATGTCTCCAGTTGCAGCAGGTCACCGTCGTCAATCTCCTCAACATCAGTGATGTCATGTACAACTCTTCCTTCACCTACACCTCCTCCTCGTCGCCTGCACCTACAACCCTGGCAGTGGCAAGACCACCACCATCACCTGCCACAGGCTCTGCTCTACATGAAACCACAATGCCTACTAATCCACCTCGTCGCCCCGACCATCTGCCACACTGATCGTGCCCTCACAGTTTCAAGACCGCGAGGAAGGCAACGATCTTAAAATAGAGAAGATTACAGACTGTGAGGGCATCCCAAACCGCGACACCCCAACCATGAAGGCTTACGAGAGGCAACCGGTCTTCCAAGACCGTGAAAGCATAAAATTGTTCACGTCGCAGATCGTGAAGAGCATTGAGGATGAAAATCAGTTGGAGGCAATTACGCAAAACCATGAAGACCCTCACGGTCTCAAGACCGTGAGGATGGCTATTAGTCTTCAAAAACATGAAGAGAATACTAACAGGTCCAAACCGTGTAAAGGACTCACACCAAAAGCGTGAAGACCAATGTCCAAACCAAGTGGAACTCTACCCGAGCCTATAAATAGGACCAGAGGGGTCCTCACTTGGACATTAGATCTGGGAGACCAGAAGGTTTCTCCACTGCTACCTCAGCTCCATTGTTCCACCAAGCTCTGCCTCACCCCACTGGAATGTCTTTGGAGGTGTACACAAGAATCGAGGCAGAAAGACAGACTTCATCGACCAAGTCGGAGTAGTCTCAAAGACTGGGGTGATCTACACCGGGCTGTCACAGATATACTCTTCTGCTCTGATGATGCTTGTTCTATCTTTCTTCTCTGTCTTTATTACTCCCTCTATGAGGAGAGAGTAGTGTAATTCAATGGGGCACAGGGAGTATCCCCATTACCTATGCTTTGTAATCTTTACCTAAAGATACTATCTTTCTGATTCAATGCTAATTGTTTCACTGCATGCTCGAATGTTGGCCACCTTCTTGCGTGATCTATTGTCTTTTGTTGTGGATTGTCTACGTATTCTCTTGAGACTCGAATATCAATTTAGTATTGGTTATGATATGTGTATCCACCACACATCTGTTTCGTTATCTAGGAACACTCTTCAAGGAGTGGAGTAAACTCACCTCCATCGTTGTACTTTCATGCTGTGAAATGGAATCAGTTGACGTATGAAAGTACAATCTTGATAGGTCGAGGAACACATTTTGTGAAGGGGGTGATGCAAAGTAAGTGACCATTCGTTCGGGGATGGCTGGAATTGTAACACTCCCACATTTCTCGTAGTTATCTATTAAAAATAAGGATAGTCTATATGGATACTAATCAAATAGATAATATCACTATCTTGTTAGTCTTTCGATGCAAGTTTCACGAGGTTGAGTAAGACCTCCCTTCGGTGGGAACATATATCCATTGACACATACATATGTACCGAATGGGAGCTGCTCAACCTGTGAAGGATGTGTGCAATGCTCCTTGTCCGAGAGGACATCGACATTGCACAACATCTATGTATCTTGCTTGCAGGTCTTTCTATGTTGGTACAGGTACAATGCATGTGTAGTGGTGGTGAATATCTACATCACCCCAGTGATCCATCATCATCTGATAATCTTAGATTTCAAACTTTAACTAGATTTTCATACTTTCCTTTACTTTTGCATGTTCTAGATTAGATTAGATTAATCATATCAATCTCTTGGTTGTAAATGATTAACTTAGATTGAGACGAAATGTGATAAAGACATCCAGATTCTTCACGTTGTCCTTTGGGTTTGATCCTAAATCTGTACTATGATAAGGCTTCCACACTCTTGTGGGGTTGGAGCATTTATCTAGAACCAGTTGTTGGTAAACCTAGAGAGAACATCAACTCCCTAGGGTTTTTGGTGCACAGTAGGACTTCCATTGGGAGAGAAATCTTTTGGTGTAAATCCTAGCTCCATCACCCAATTGGTATCAACATACCCACATACATTCATTCATCAACATAGTTCACATATGCAATCAAGGTCTGTGTTAAGAGTTGGGTTGGACATACACATCCAATTTACCATAATGTGAGGAGTATTCCCCAATATTAGCGGGGAGGAAAAGATAAAAAGATCCATGATAACCATTGAGGCACAAAAACTACCATTCAAGTCATAAAGGTCACATTTGACAAATTGGGGGCACAAACACTACTATGGTGTACAACGGCTATTCATAGGCATTATGATCACCAAACAAGAAAGGTTACTATTTTCAAGAGTAAGGAGGCATTGGGTGTACAATTCAAGTCAACCACATCTGTTATATCGAGGTATAACCTTACATTTACATAATAGGGATACATTGATGTTTTTAAGGCCATATAGAGCAAGCATAGAAAAAAGTGCTTTAGGGAAGGGTCCTTGTATCATGGATGCACATTGGTCCCTGATTTTAGAGTCATTAAGAAGCTAGATTCACATTAATACGACAAATTCATATCATTATAGTCCAAATACAAGTTTCTTATGTGCAAAAGAGTCACTCATGAGCAATATGATTTATTAGTATCCTCAATAACTCAAAGATGCCAAAGAGACATTAATTTGATAATTAATAGGGTGAAAGTTCATCAAAGATACAAGATTGATCACAAAAGTGGATTAAATGTACTCAAACATGACTAAAGTTAGCATTTTCAAGAAGTCAAAGGATGAAATGTTAAATTTAGGGTTTGGGACTAAGATCAATGTGTAGGTCTCATCATGCTGATCGATTTGATATATTGGTTTGCCCTAATTGGCCAAGTGAGGAGGGATATATGATTTTTACACATTTAAAATCCAAATACTAGAGAAAAGAGTGATATTACATGATTATTATGTGACGATCTAGGGTAATGGATATTCAATCTGATGGTTGCAACCCACCCCTCTCATGTGTTCCTACGTGTGGGGCCCCTCGACTATGTGGCTCTCGTTGACTAGTCACTGCTTTCCTGATAACCTCCTATTTTAGTCGATTATCTTAGCCTTTTTCTTTAGTTTTCCATACTCTTTTTTAAGTTTAAACTATACATAACCCTAATTTTACCCTCTTTTTGTAAATACACCATCAGACTAACTTTTTCCTTTAATATATGCAGAAAAAGCACAAAAAATCATAAAAGAATAACTCAGCCTCAAGACCACATGGATTCAAACGGTCCCAAGACCGCATGAAGCCAATCGGTCTTGAGACCGCATGAAGCCAACCGGTCCCGAGACCGCATGGAGTCAAACGATCTCAAGACCGCATGAATCCAACCGGTCCTGAGACTGCATGGAGGCAAACGGTCCCAAGACCACATGAAGCCAACCGGTCTCGAGACCGCATGAAGCCAATCGGTCCCGAGACCGCATGGAGTTCAAACGGTCTCAAGATCGCATGAAGCCAACCGGTCTCGAGACCGCATGGAGGTCAAACGGTCCCAAGACCACATGAAACCAAACATCCTCATGGTCCAAACGGTCTTGAGGCCCCAAACGGTCTTGAGGTTCAAACGGTCTCTAAACCGTTTGGACTTCACTCAAGGCCTATATATAAGACCCCAAGGGTCCTCCAAAAAAGGGGAGAGAAGTCTCAGACGTCCAAAGGCTGCCCCAATCATTCCAGAGCTCCTGCCACTTCCATCCTCCACCCTGGGGCTGTCGGTCTGAGATCCATACTCCATCTTGAAGCTGCTTTCTCCTTCTTCTCCAAGAAGGTGGGAAGAGGAGACCTCCTCATCGTGCAACCTACGAAGACTGGTGGATCATTTCTCTCTCTCTCCAAGGGGTTGACCTTCCTCCCTCCTTTGTGTGGATGATGCTCTCTCTCTCTTCTCGCCTCCTTCTTGGTCTTAGTCATGAGGGAGTAGTCTTCTTCACTAGGGTGCGGGGAGTAGCCCCGCTACCCATACTTTCATATCATGTAAAATGTAATCCTTAGGTTGTAATATAGAGTTTTTATCTTTGTTAGTTCGACATCAAATGATTAATGAATACTTGTTTCTTGATCTCCAACTTGTGTTATCTTTTATCTTTTAGTATGAATTGTCTACATTTGTACTATTAGATTCGAAACTCATTTGTATGTTGGTTCTTGGTGCATGTATCCACCATGCATCTGTTTCGGTATCCAGAAGTGTATCTCAAGAAGTGGAGTAAACTCACTATCATCCGTTGCACTTTCATACTATGAAATGGAATCAGTTGACGTATGGAAATGCAACCTTGGTAAGTCGAGGAACACACTTTGCGAGGGGGATGATGTAAAGTAATGTGACCATTTGATCGGGAATGGCTGGCGTTGCAACATCCCCGCACTTCTCGTAGCTAGATTATCCGAAAGGAGGCTAGGTCTACAAGGATACTAACTAACCAAACTCTTTTTGCAGGTTAAGTTTTGCTTTGCATGTGTTGATCGATGTGTAGTGGCAGTGAAAAACCGATCACACCCTAGTGATCTTTTATCATAGTTTAACTCATTATATTTACTTGCTTTCTTTACTTTTCATGTTCTTAGTTTAAAACCATCAAAATCCAACTTTCGATATAAGTACCAACTAGTAAGTAACTAAGTGAAGTTCTATATGTTTTTCATCTTGTTGCTTGCAATAAGACCGTTGTCTTTTGGGTTCGATCCTAAATCTATACTATGATAAGGCTTCCATACTCTTATGGGGTTGGAGTGTTTATCTAAGCACCAGTTCTAGGTAAACCTAGGGAAGACATCAATCCTCTCTAGGGTTTTTGGTAAATATTTGGGACTCCCATTGGAAGAGTAAAAATCTTTTGGTGTAAGTCCCAGCTCCATCAAAAAATGGCGTCGTTTTCGGGGACAACGGAACGTTGTTATTCCACTTAGTACCTTTCTAGTTGGTTAGGATTTTACACTTTCTTTTTGAATCATAACTCTATATCTACTTGAAACTTTTATATCTTTGTTATTATCTAAAGGTGTTTTCTTTTCTTTACTCAGGTAGAACACGTGCATGCAATCATCGCATAGTTGCAGATTCTCCCCTGATCCGGAGTTCGACTCCGAGGTAGAGAGAAGTTTCCACCGCCGAATCCGTATCAATCGCCAACGCGCTAGACAAATGGCTGACGAATAGCATCAAGCTGCTTTGGTGATGGAAAGGGTAAATGTTGCCATCGCCGCACAATGGGAACAACTTATCGCAGACACCCGTGCCCAAATACAAGCAGAGATACGAGCAGAAGAGCAAGCTTGCATAAGAGCGGAGACCGAGGCAGCAACCCAAGCTGCTCAGCTCAAGTTACGAAACAAGCAACTGAGGGACTATGTTGTCCCGAAAAACTACGAGGATAACCACCCGGTCTGGCCTCCGATTATCAATATCCCAAATTTTGATATTCGGACCCAGTGGATCCAAATTATGCAAGGCATCTCCTTCTCTGGAGGCTCAGGAGATGATTGCATGGACCATTTGAAAAGATTTAAAGCATTATGCCGCCTGGTCCCGCAAGCTGGTATCGCTTTCGATGCAATAATGCTCCATCTGTTCCACTTCACCTTATCTGGGAGGGCCCTGAGTTGGTACAACTCATTGGACAGAGAACCCATAATAACCACTTGGGCCCCTCTAGAGGAAAAATTCTTAGAGAAGTTCTTTCCACCCTCGCTGACCTATGAAATCAGAGGGCAAATCAATCACTTTTCCCAGCTACCTGGAAAAACCCTTGCTGAGGCATGGGAAAGATTTAAGGAACTTCTGCGCAAATGCCCCCATCATGGAATTTCACAGAATCAACTGATAAAAACTTTCTACCGGGGAGTAAGCGATGATATTAAACAATTCCTAGATTCCTCATCTGGAGGAAACTTCATGAGGAAGAACTATGAAGACGCCTGGAAGATTGTTACATTAGGAGCTGAAAACCAGTCCAACTGGGGACGGTCAGCTGGAAAAGGTGTTCTCAAAGTTTTCAAAGCTGAGGAATCCATAGAAATGAAGACAATAGTCGAGGCCTTGAAAACAATTGTTCATAAACATCCTCGAGACCACTCTAGGAGAAATTGACAAGAAGAAAACTCTGCTGGTTCATCAAGTCAAAGCCGTCAAAGGATCATGTGAGGCTTGTCATGCTTCAGACCATCCGACTCTCTCCTGCAGAATGTTTTACAATGTGATGATGGATCTGCATCCACCACCACAACCATATGAACCCATTACTGATCAATCTGGAGATCAGATCTCGGAACAAGTCAACTCCATTCACACTATTCCTGGAAAAGTCTACTACAATCCCAATCAACCGAGGAATCATCCTGGATTCCAATATGGGAACCCTTCTGGAACTGCGAATCCACAGCATCAGACACAGGGGGGATCTAATAGTAGGCTACCACCTGGGTTCTCAAACAATTTCAACCAAAATCAAGGGAACTCCAGGAACAACTTCCCTAGGGCTAACTACCCTAGGAATCAATCAGCCTACTACCAGTACACTCATCCCCCGCTTCCTCCGCAGCTGCACACTCAACAACCTCAATAAACGCAGCAACAAAGTCTTCTGAAAAATGCTCCTGCCCAGCCAGAAGACGAGATATCTCTGATAAGGCAGATGTTACAATCTCAGCAAACTATGCTTGCCAACCAACAGGCTCAGCAGAAAGCAGTAGAAGCCCAGCTTGCTGCACAGTTGAAGCCTCCGACAGGCACTTTTGCTGGGCAGCCCGAGTCAAACCCTAAGCATGGGCAGAATAGACATGAACAATCAAACACTATGCCAACAACATGACAATGCTACAACTTTGTCGAGCCAGCGACGTAAAACCAAGGCGCTACTTGGGAGGCAACCCAAGATTTCAATTTCTTTCCTTTCTGTCATGTTTTCTTATCTCCTTGGTTTTATTTTATGAAAATACAAAAAAAAATTTATAACCAAAACTATCATAAAAATAATCAAAAACAAACAACATAAAAATATATAAATCAAAAACCAACATAAAAATATAAAATATTTTCTACCTTTTCCCTTCCAAACGGTCTCCAAACCGTTTGGAACCAAATGGTCTTGAAACCGTTTGGACTCCAACCGGTCTTCAAACCGTTTGGAGCCAAACGGTCTTGAAACCGTTTGGACTCCAATCGGTCTTGAAACCGTTTGGAGCCAAACGGTCTCGAAACCGCTTGGAATGCAAACGGTCGCAAACCGTTCCCCATAAATATAAACCCTACTCCTTCGTCTTTCTCTCTTCGAACTCTCGAGCTTCCTTGTGTTTCCTGTGCCATTGCCTTTGCTCTCCTCTATTCCCGCGCAGACCCTTTCCGGAGACGTGGTTCCCGTGCTCTTGCACATCAACCACATCTCCGCACCAGCAACCTCCGCTTCCTCATCATCGACATCACCACCATCTGCGAGGTAGACCACCTGCTGCGGTAGCACAGCCGACCATCCGCTCGTTTCCATCATTATCGTCTTCCGCGAGCTTCTCCTCCGCCATAACTGCTGGCGCCACCTTCGTCTTTGTCCGCCGTCGCTGACTCCACCATCGCCTGCGCCGTTATCACCAACGGCTCTATCTACCACCCACGTTGTCACTGCTATTTTCACCACCGTCGGCATCGCTGTCTGCATCGCCGCCTTTTTCATTACCGGCTTCACTTTTGTCTTCACCGTCATTATCACCATCGCCGTCATCGTCGGCGCGATCTCTGCCTCTGCGCCGGTTCATCTTCATCTTCACCTGCACCGGCGACCCCGTGACTCTTCGATCTCCAAACGATCCTCGAAACCGTTTGGGACCAAACGGTCCTCAAACCGTTTGGGACCAAACGGTCCTCAAACCGTTTGGGACCAGACGGTCCTCAAACCGTTTGGTCTTCCACGTTCATTAATTTTTACAAAAATACAAAAAGACATAAATACAAATAAAATCTAATTTGTTTTTAAAATCTTTTGCTCTAACTCATAAATTCTTATTTTTCAGATATGGCATCACTAGCGAACAAGACCATCGGATCGGGAGCTGCTCCTTCTCAGACAAGGGAGCAGATGATTGAAGAGCTGGACAGGCTCAAGAAAATCAGAGATGTCTTCAACAACACCAGAGCAGTCCCACCAAAGACTAAAATGATGGATGTCTTGTGTGAGATTGCCCGCCTCACCAAATGTCTAGTAGAGGCATCTGAAGAAGAAGTAGAAGAAATCTCCTCCGATGACGACGAAGGCTCGGATTACACACCGAACCCTGAGGAGGAATCCGCCGCCGAAGATCACAAGGGAAAACATAAAGTTTTGGAGACTACATCTGGGCAGCCCTCCAAGAAGCGGGCAAGGAAACAAGTCTGACCCTCCTCCGCCATGGATCAACCCTTTGCAAAACCTACCACCATCATCCCTGCAGCTATCACCACCATTCCTGCTACTACCACAACTATCCCCATCACTACCACCACTTTCTCTCCTATCACCACCACTACACCACCACCAGAAAACCTCTTCATCCAAACCAACCTCCCCACCGAAAAAACCCTAAAACCCACCAAGTATGTTTGCTCCAGCATACTACTCAAGATGGGGATACATGATCGTATCTTCAACGTACTAGAAAAAGCCAACCTCACTAGGTTGTGTCTAGTGCCTGAAGTATCTTACTATGAACCCACCGCAGAGTTTTTCACCTTTTTGACCAAGGAGCCCGTTGACATCATGGATAGGTCACGGGACGGAGGTGACAGAAGGCTTGTCACCCAAATTTTTGGCAGCAAGGTCGTCATAACAAGGAATATGCTGAACTCAATCTTTATCGACGACCAGGAGCAGCTGCAGAAAGCCATAAAGGTGGGGACCGAACATCCAGAATTGAACAGACACAAATTCTGGAAATCCCTTATCGGGATCCCCACCTATGACGCGAAGACGTGCAAGGCGTCGAATATACACTCGGGTTTTGTGCGCACCTTGCACAAAATCCTCGCCGGCGCACTCTTCCCCAGGACAGAAGGAGGGAACGCTATAATTTCTGATCTCTTCATTCTCTGGTCTATCCTTAATGAAAGACCGGTCAATATCGGACGCCACCTGATCTAGAAACTATCAATCTCCATCCTGGGGAAAGAGATCTGCATGGGGGTCATGTCACATCTATCATCAAATATCTTAAGATGGACAAACCCTTACCACGCTGCACGCAACTGAAGGGCGACATCCTTACCAACGAGCAAACTCTGAAGAACTCATTCATAATCAAGGAAAAGGATGGGAAACTACACTATGTATTCTGCCCTATGGTCAAATCATCAAGGACTCTCCTCCCGCTCCTAGAGTTAGCAAGCTATGACACAATACAACTCCTCATCTCTGACGAGGAGCTTACTCATTTGCTAGCTTCGGTCGAAATACTCGAAAAGAAAGCAACAACGGGACAAATGGAGATGAGTATCACTACCCCGGCAGCTCGACCAACAAAGATGCCTGTCAGACGGCCTTCCAGGAGGCAGCTGTAGGCCCAACAGTTGTCGGGGACACCAAAATCTCGGCCAAACCCGGAAGCCGAGCCCCTCCAGGAGGAAAATTTAACCACCTCCTCCACCGACTCTTTTATCCAGAGTCTCCATGAGCAGCTAACCGCTGCCACCGCTGCCACCACTCTACCTTCCACTATTCCAACATCTACCACTCCTCCCTTCTTCCCCACATCCACACAACCTTTCACTTCTACTTCACCCATTTTCACTTCGGGCTTTGCTTTCTCCATCCCTATGCCCGACTTCACCACTTTTCCATTCACTTCCGCAGTTTCCACCCCATCATTGTCGCTACCACCGCTTTCGCCACCACTTTTCACATCCGCCACCACCCCGACACCGCTGGTGACTTCATCTACAGTCACTACGTAGTTCAGGGCATCAACAGTGTCTCTTCCGCAAGACACTAACACCATTCCACGCAGACCCTAGCCATCTCACCCTTCCGCTCCTGGGGTCTCTTTTACTAACATCGGTGAGGAATTCGGCCGTCAATTTGACGTTGTCCGAAACCTCCTCACCGATCCTTCTAACATATTAAATTCTATTTTTTCTTGTGTGCAGGATTTGTCACGACAGGTGACCAAGATCGACGAACAACACCAAGCCTTGCCCACCTTCCTCCAAGGCCTCCAGCAACGACAGGATGAGGTGGCTAAGCAAGTTGAGCACATCAACAGCCACACCAACAATCTGTCGGACCTGGTCCTTGGAGCGACGCATCAGCAAGACGCAACGGTGCAAAAAGTCGATGAGATCTCAAAGCAGACTCAACCTCTGCCAGAGACTCTCCGCGAGCTCCAGCAACATCACGAAGTTCTGAGCACGCGCTTGACCACCATTGACGGCACACTTACGCAACTACATCATCGCCAAGAGGAGTCCTACAATGATGAAATCCAACAACTACGTGCTCAAGTCACAGATCTTACAACACGCCTCCTCTCCGCCGAGGGTAGATATACTGATCTCAAAGAATCTCACGATGCACTGCTAGAAACACACGAGCATCTGCAAGTGGCTTTCGATGAGCTACAAGCCACCCATCGGTAGTGTAAAACGTCCGTACGTAAAAAGCAAATAGACAAGACTGCGGACGACAAAGATGGCGATGATGATGATGATGAAGACGACTCTGACTCATCTGCCGACTCAAACAAAGATAACACCTCTTCCGGCGATAAGCATGATGACGGAGAAGACCCCAGAAATGCAGAAGGACCCTCCCAAAAAGGGTCCGACAAGGGTCACCATGACAGTGACAATCACCCCAAGTCCCCACATAACGACAATATCAACATGTCATATGGGGACCAATTCTTCGACTATTCAGCTATGGGGTCCATCGGGGAAGTTGCCAAGGACGCGGCCTATGCTGAACTCCAACAATGCATACTAGGATCCAGCGCCAGCCCGCCAAAAACATCTGCTCCACCCTTCTCAGCACCTTCTCCCCCTTACCAGGACGATCCAGACCGAGTAAGTCTAGACACGGATGAGGATCTCGACTCTGCCTCCGACTCGGACGACAACCTGCAAGGCCATGAAGAGGCCTTCGAACAACCTGCTTCTCCCCCACCACAAGAACTTCCCCCACCACCTCCTTTGCCGCACAAAATGCACGACTTGGATATGTCGGCCTTCTCCACTTTAGATGCTCAGGAAATTTTTATACTGAACACTATAGTGGACGATGCAAAGGCGGGGGACGACATAATTTATCATAATACCAAAACCAAGCGTAAGTTGACATGTGAAGATTTCTGTAGCATCCTCCGACCTCGGTCCACGATGCCTATGGCAATCTTCCGTGTCCTCCTTGCCAATTGTATAGAAATATATAAAAGTTCTAAGAGGCAGCAACCCGTCTTCAACGCCTCGCCTGCTCTGTCTGTTGGCCTTTTATACAAAGACGTAAGAGCAAAGTCGATCGAACGGTTGCGTGCTAGTTTAGCACGTCGGGCATGTTATCTGACCGTGCCCTTCCAAGTCTCGGACCACTGGCTTTTTATGATCGTGGATACCAAGGCTCGGGATGCCAAAGTATATAAATTCTGTAACGCCGAGCTACCAGTTGGCATAATAAACTTCATAGGAGAAGCAGCAGGAGAAGCCAGGTGTATACCCTTCCGGCTTCTTAAATTAATCTGGGCTGCACGCTCATCTCTTCACCAGGATTGGAGCCAACCATGGTTCAAAATCATAAACCCTCCAGTCCAAGCCACCGAGGGATCTGGGGATAGCGCTTTCTGCACCATACGACACATTCAAGCATTGAACCAGGAAATCCCATTCAACGGCCTGGTAGCTGAAGACTTTCACTCCTTGCGTGGGCGTTATGCCATGGAGCTTATCTGTGACAGACGGTTATTCAAGGACCCAACTATGGCACCAGATGACGTTCCTCGTTACCTTTTCTCAGCCATCCAGCGGCCGCAACGGCGACCCTTCCGACAAGCTTTGAAGGAGTCAGAACAGAACAAGGAGCCAGTCGAGCAAGCTATAAACAATAGCGATCCTGTGTTTGCCATTGACCCAACCTTCCCTGATTTTGATCGTGATGCTTACAAAGGTCTCAACGACCTCAAATTACGTATCATTATGGCGTGGCTTTCAGCCGAGAAAGATGGGGTCGTATTCATGGCTCGAGACATCCTTGTCATGGCAGACACACTACGAGAGACTCTACAAGTTAAAGGATCCCTCTCTGTAAGCCTTATGGCCGCCTATCAGTTTCTGCTTGGCCAAAACAACCCAAATACATACATGGCATCTCCATATATGAAAGATGATCTCCTAAAGCTCAAGAACTTCGGCACAACCGACGCGTTGATCTCCTATCTCCAGCACACAACGCCGACATTCATCATGTTACCCATCCTATATCATGAGCATTGGATACTCCTCTGGCAATAAACCTCCCAGAAGGAACAACCACAATATACAACAGTTTCGACAACCAGTTCAACGCACGACAGAGACACTACGTCGTGACACCGAAGACGCCAACAGAAGTAGTGGTAAAGGAGTGCGCCGAAAAGTTAATCGATTTTCTGAGTCAGCATACAAAGGTGTACGACAAAGAGCATTTCCACCACCCCGCCTTCTGCCACAAATGCCCCCAGCAAATACGAAAATCAAATGACTGGGGCTTCCACGTCCTCTACTGGATGTACACCATCATTGTTCTCCAAAGACCAGTAGAGGAAATGACTGACGTGGATTACCACGCTTTACGAGGACAGTTCGCATCCAATCTACTTCGTTCTCTGGGGGCAAATGAAGATTTACCTTAGCCTGTAGCCCTTGTCGTAAGTACTATTCAACCTATCACTTTGACACTCTGAGGACAGAGTGAGTGATAAGTTACGGGGGGGTACATTAGACAAGGGCGAGGTATCATTTTCTACACCTCTCTTTCTGTTAACACTTTCTATACAATTCTTTATTCTTAATTTCTTCTTAACAATCCTTCTTTTTTTTCTCTTTATACAATTCTTTTTTAATTAAATTCTTTTCAAATAAAGTCACTCCAACTAACTCTAGAATCTTGTTTAGTCTCCAAAAGTAAAATAGCACTTAGACATTTAATGGCGATTTAACAATTTCCATCCACTATCGATTTCATGTTTTTGCTTCAATTCTTTATCTGACTCTCCACAGGTCAACATCAAGGCAGAAATAAGCCAAGTTTTCAAAGATGAGAGGGGAATCAGGCAACTTCCAAATCAAGAAATCCTGCAAGTGGACCACAAACCAAATAAGTGCATGTTGAAAAACTCTAAGAATAGCTTTCCTCTCTTCAAAATAAAAGAGGCTTGGCCGCCCAAAATAAATTCCCAAAAACCCAAAACCCAAGCATGTGAGTTATCGAATAAAAGCCAGAGAGACGAATAAAATCATGAGAGTTGTGCCATGAATAAGGATATATATAAAGAACCGATGAAGGTTTCATCCGACCGGCACATTCCACTGCCCTCACAAAGGCAGATGTGTCGTTCCCGGTAGTGGAACCCTAAGGTATCTAAATATATGAAAGGCTCATAAAGGACTCACCCGGCCGGTACATTCCGCTTCCCTCACAAAGGCAGATGTGTCGTGCCCGGTAATGAGATCCTAAAAAGCATAGATATCCCCTTCCCCACTTGAAGGGGGAGCTACACTTCAAGCCTTTAGCCAACCCTCATACCCTCTCTAGCTTCCAGTAGGTCTTTCAGAGAGGTATAAAGCTGATTAGAGTCAACAACATGCACAAAATAAAGGTGGTCCCAATGCAAACTACGAGATACGGAAAGAACCTGAGACCCAAGCAACTCTCGAAATTTGAAAGAGTCAAGGCAAGCAATAAGACTTGATATGACCTTAGGGGAACTCAGGTCAAGAATTGAATCAAGAGTATGGAAATCCTAATTAAATAAGATCGCCTCGCCATTACATGTCTCAGCTCTATCTAACTTGAGGACAAGCTAGACTCTAAGTTAGGGGGGGTGATAACCTCCTATTTTAGTCGATTATCTTAGCCTTTTTCTTTAGTTTTCCATACTCTTTTTTGAGTTTAAACTATACATAACCCTAATTTTACCCTCTTTTTGTAAATACACCATCAGACTAACTTTTTCCTTTAATATATGTAGAAAAAGCACAAAAAAATCATTAAAAAATAACTCAGCCTCAAGACCGCATGGATTTAAACGGTCCCAAGACCGCATGAAGCCAATCGGTCTCGAGACCGCATGAAGCCAACCGGTCCTGAGACCGCATGGAGTCAAACGGTCTCAAGACCGCATGAAGCCAACCGGTCCCGAGACCGCATGGAGGCAAATGGTCCCAAGACCGCATGAAGCCAACCGATCCCGAGACCGCATGGAGTCAAACGGTCTCAAGACCGCTTGAAGCCAACCGGTCCCGAGACCGCATGGAGTTCAAACGGTCTCAAGACCGCATGAAGCCAACCGGTCTTGAGACCTCATGGAGTTCAAACGGTCCCAAGACCGCATGAAACCAAACGGCCTCACGGTCCAAACGGTCTTGAGGTTCAAACGGTCTCCAAACCATTTGGACTTCACTCAAGGCCTATAAATAAGACCCCAAGGGTCCTCCAAAAAAGGGGAGAGAAGTCTCAGACGTCCAAAGGCTGCCCCAATCATTCCAGAGCTCCTACCACTTCCATCCTCCGCCCTGGGGCTGTCGGTCTGAGATCCATACTCCATCCTAAAGCTGCTTTCTCCTTCTTTGCCAAGAAGGTGGGAAGAGGAGACCTCGTCATCATGCAACCTACGAAGACTGGTGGATCGTTGCTCTCTCTCTCCAAGGGGTTGACCTTCCTCCCTCCTTTGTGGGGATGATGCTCTCTCTCTCTCTCTTCTCACCTCCTTCTTGGTCTTAGTCATGAGGGAGTAGTCTTCTTCACTAGGGTGCGGGGAGTAGCCCCGCTACCCATACTTTCATATCATGTAAAATGTAATCCTTAGGTTGTAATATAGAGTTCTTATCTTTTTTAGTTCGACATCAAACGATTAATGAATACTTGTTGCTTGATCTCCAACTTGTGTTATCTTTTATCTTTTAGTATGAATTGTCTACGTTTGTACTATTAGATTCGAAACTCGTTTGTATGTTGGTTCTTGGTGCATGTATCCACCATGCATCTGTTTCGGTATCCAGAAGTGTATCTCAAGAAGTGGAGTAAACTCACTATCATCCGTTGCACTTTCATACTATGAAATGGAATCAGTTGACGTATGGAAGTGCAACCTTGGTAAGTCGAGGAACACACTTTGCGAGGGGGATGATGTAAAGTAATGTGACCATTTGATCGGGAATGGCTGGAGTTGCAATATCCCTGCACTTCTCGTAGCTAGATTATCCGAAAGGAGGCTAGGTCTACAAGGATACTAACTAACCAAACTCTTTTTGCATGTTAAGTTTTGCTTTGCATGTGTTGATCAATGTGTAGTGGCGGTGAAAAACCGATCACACCCTAGTGATCTTTTATCATAGTTTAACTCATTAGATTTACTTGCTTTCTTTACTTTTCATGTTCTTAGTTTAAAACCATCAAAATCCAACTTTCTATATAAGTAACAACTAGTAAGTAACTAAGTGAAGTTCTATACATTTTTCATCTTGTTGCTTGCAACAAGACCGTTGTCTTTTGGGTTCGATCCTAAATCTGTACTATGATAAGGCTTCCATACTCTTATGGGGTTGGAGTGTTTATCTAAGCACCAGTTCTAGGTAAACCTAGGGAAGACATCAATCCTCTCTAGGGTTTTTGGTGCATATTTGGGACTCCCATTGGAGGAGTAAAAATCTTTTGGTGTATGTCCCAGCTCCATCATTTCCCCGTCAGCATTCTGGGTCCAAGAACTAGCATGGGTCGCATTTGGATCTGGGATGCTGACTGTGCACCCACTGTGGACCATCCTCAGATCAAAGACATAGAGCTTCATCTTTTACATCTCGTTCCTGCATGTACAGGTCCATTTCATGGCGGTGGAAATGCCTTTGAGCTCAATGGAGCAGGTAGGCACGAAGGCTCATGGCCCCTTTCAGCCCCACCAAGGTGTCTCCCTTCCTCACAGAAGCCCGCCAAGGGTGATGGGGGTCACAATAGCTTCTGCAAGAGGTTGAACTGTGAGCTCCCAATAAGGAGGCCATGGTAGTGCCACCCTAACTTGGGGAAAAAGAAAAGATGGGAGGGGGATGTAGAGGGCACAAAGGAGAGGGGAAATATGGGTAGAAGAATAGAAATGAAGAATGAAATGTTTTTCCGTAGTCATCTATTCAAAAAAGTTGTAAAATGGGCGTGATTAGGTGTAGCAAGGTGAGGTATTAGTGTCAATGGTGCTGGCCTACTGTACGGAGAGGTAGGTAACAAGTCGAGAGCTGTTGGATCTCTAATCTCGGATCTAACGACCCCAATGGAGGGCACATTAGGGTTTGGCAAGTATGGGTGGCGGTTGCTGGGTCCCGCCCCCCAAGTTTGGACCCAAAATGCACTAAGCTCAGATAAAATCAATTAAATCATGTGAAATTCAATCCAACTTCAAAAGATTATGACTTGGGCTACAAACCTCTATTTGAGGCTATTACTATACCATTACAAAGATTATTGAGTCCACTATAACATGGTATAGATTAGAAAGCCAAAATATCATGGTTTTGAAGTTCAATATTAGAAGCAAGAAGGTTTCATGATATAGTTTGATACTTAGTCCAAGTTCTCAAATTAGAGCCGCATACCATGAAATTAGTCATTGAGGTGATCAAATTGGGTCCTCAATATACTCAAGTAAAGTTATTGAAATAAAATTGAGTGAGATGGGTCTCTTTAAGAGAAAGAAAGTGTATAATAGATGAGAGAAATATCGGTTGTCAAAAATTCTCATATTCATTGATCTAATGACTTAAGAACCCTAGTTCATATTTAGTGTAGTCATGATTACCAAATCTATGATATTATTTTATCATGAGCACTAGATTCAATTATATCCCTTAATGGCATAGAAAATATGATATTGAACCCTAATTACTTCATATGCATGATTATTCATATTAGAGACCCTAATATGGTTTGTGAATTCCCACTATACTCACATCTCTTATATTCCATTTTTTGACCTTCCTATGTTCTTATCCTTGCTCCATGCTCTGTGACCAATGTTGTCACCACCAAGAAGAGCAAAGGCCAGAAAGTGTTTGGCCTTGAGAATTGGTCACCGCAGGAGCGTCGACAATATCATAGATTCCCGTCAGAGTGATTGGGAGGGTCTATTTCGTGTCCCAAAAATGATGATGGAGAGTCAACCTTGGGTTGACTAACTCCATGGATCAACAAAGCTTTGTTCATGGTAGAAGAATGAAAGAAAGGGGGAGGAAGACAAGGTCACATAGAATTACCTCTTTACCCTGACTCTGTTACTAAGATGTAAGGACATTTATGTCTTTTGGTCCTTTTTCCTTTACTTAGCCCCACGGGTCAATGCACATAGGTGGCACGAGCCCCCAAGCTCAAGGCTGGACCCACAGATGACTAGGATTTTTCATTTATATAGCATACTTTTTGACATGGTTTATCCTCATTGGCCCATTAATGATAATTTTGCAAAAATCATAGCCAATTGTAGGTAACTCAGATTGAGACAAGTGTTATACAAATATTTCTTAGAAAAATACGAGGAATGCAATGAAAATATAATCAAGACCTAATTCTATATCTAGTTCAAAAAGTACCCAAAGTTGATACCTTTATTATGTTTAAAGAATAAGAACCCTAATTTCTAGGTCTGGATGATCTTAATATGATCAATTGATCTTAATAATGAGAGATTGATCCTTCAGATAAAAAGGGTAACTTGGATCTATTTGGAGATTTATAATTCTTAGATTGATGAATTAGTGTTTCCTTGAGTTAAAAATGCATATAATTATAAGATTAGGGCTTTGTAAAACAAAAAGGAATAAAAAATGATAATAAGGGTTTGGGAATCGAAGACTCTAATGAAACTCTAAGTTGAACCCAAAACCCTATCTTGGACCCCAAGTCAATCTTAAAGGTACATTTTGGATAAAATAATAATACATGGGTATTATGTTTACATTTTAAGATAGTTGCTTGATTGTTTTCTCTTGTTACCTTTTGCTTGTACATAAGTTTCTTATGAGAAAGGTATGTGTTATTCTTATGACTGCCCACATTATTTTTTCAGCATTTTTCAAGGTTTTTAAAATGGATTGCAAATAAATTCTTGTTTATTTATTTATTTCCTACAATCTATAAAGTCACTATGGATACCACATAATAATGCATATAAATTGATCGAACCCCTCATACCAACTTTGCAAGTTTGAGAATAGAAAGAAAGAGAGAGTCATAGAGATGACTTGGAAAAGTCCCTAGATTGGGAAGGCCATATGACATCAGGCCCCAAATTGGGAAAACCAACGTGGCTCCTAGCTCCATAGTGAGAAGGTGGCCTATCGTGCACTGTAGGGACCAGACCCTAAGGAAGGGTATCCCAAAGGTTAAGTAAAGCATATTGAGAATTTGTGATGAAAACATTAATTTTGATTCTGTGACAATAATTGTCGTGAATATGTTGTTACACCTAAATGTGAATATTTTGTTTCCCCCACATACCAGTATAACTTATTATACTGTCTTCATCTTGTTTCATGGCATTTTATGTACATGCTAAATATGAAGATGTTCAGAGACATCATAAACTAGATCAAATGACATGAAGGCATCAATATATGTAAGGAGGATTAGGTAGACACTTCTTCTCTATGTATAGTTCTGATGATAGAATTTCATGTGAAAGAATCTTGTAAACAATATTTGAAATGAATGGAATTATGTACTATTGATTATTATTTGTTTAAAATATAGATCCTTAGGAACAATTTAGGTAATGGCTCTGAACGTTAAGGGATTCCTTTAATTGTGGGTTGCCGAAAGTGAGGTCGTTACATTTGTTGTCAAAGCGAGGTTGGTCGCTCATTGATTATCATCTTCGTACCCCAACCCAATGATGGGTGCATGTTGGAGGAAACTATCAGAGCCACGGTGATGAAGATGCAACGACTATTGTGGGAAGGAAGTGAGAGTAACATCGATGTTGTTCCACTTGGAGTGTGGCGACATTGCTATGCCTATGTGTTCACGTAGGGCTCCTAGATTGACAGAGAGACAGAGCATAAGGATGAAGGTCCCAAACGGGTGAGACCTAGACACGTTAGTGGAGTTGTAGGTGAACTTGGTTGCTGACAAACTCAACCACTAGGATAAGAACGTCAGATGTTGACGCTGGCGTGACACTACTATTGACATGGAGCTAAACTTTTACCCAAGGACCCATATTTTAGCAAACAATATAAAATATCAAATAATTTTCATTAATTCAAATGATGTTTACAAAAAACTCTCATTTAGAGTTACATTAATTTTTGTCATTAAATTGTACACAGAGAAGAAGTGTCTAGATAATCCTCCTTACATAAATTAATGCCTTCATGTCGTTTGATATGGTTTATCATATCTCTAAGCATATTTAAATTTTGCATGTACCTAAAACATCATGAATCAAAAACACGGTCAGTATATTGAGATATACTTGTATGTGGGGGAAACAAAGTATTGGCATGTAGGTGTAACAATATCGTCAACATAGCAACAATTATGATTAAAAAAATTGAAGTTTCATTTTCTTTCTAACTTACTAACCTAATCTCAATAGGACACTCCCTCTCTGGAGTATTCATGTGAGGAACCCTCTCTCTAGGTTTAGTCCCAACAGTGGACACACATCATACATAAGCCTTGGCCCAATCACCAGTCACCATTGTGACAATCCATACATAGGCTCTCTTATCCCAAGGTGATTTTATTTTCTGGGCCAGATCACCAGTCACCATAGTGACATTTCTTAAATCCCACATGTATCACTTACATCCATCAGATATAGTTGAGCAAGTTATACTTATATAATGTGATAATCATTGTTGTTTTAATGATTGTAGGAATTAAATAAACAACCAACAATCTATTTGCAATTAATGAAGAAAAACCTCAAAAACCATGAAAGTCAGTTAAGTCGGGTAGTCATAGGCTTAACCACATACCATGATGGTGAGCCATGCAAATGATCAAATTGTACTTTAGTAATATCATCCAATCAAGCAAGAAAAGAGTAATCCAATCATTTAAATATGCATGTACGCAAATCCTAAAGTGTCACCATAACATTACATAGATTAGACTCTACTCTAGGTTTAGCTTTCCTTGGTATCATTCTATCATTAGAGTCATGTTTGACACTCCAATTCCCATGTTCATTAAATGGCAGAGGATGTGTTGATCATACTTCTTCTCAAAAACCCTAACTTGAAATGAGGAGGGAAGTATCTTATAAAGTTTATTAAGCAAGAGGACAAGAAGTGGATGAAAGTAGAGATGAGAAGACATAGAGGAAACATTACTTTAGGCAAACCATATGTTCTGGATGGGCCGGTTTCACATTGTCTAAGGGAGTCCTCATTACCAACTCAATGTTGCATAGGAAAATATTATCAACCCCAAAACCATGATCCTTTTTTAGACTCCACTGTCATCATGTTTTGCCTTAATTTGTTTCTTGATATTTCTATGGACTAATGGAAATTATTTCCTGTTTTATATTGTTTGATAAAATCTGGATCCTTGGGAAAATTTTAGTTAATGGCTCTCAACTTCAAGGCCTCCCTTAATTGGGGGTTGTCAAAAAGTGAGGTCATCATTGACTATGTCATCAACAACACACATTTTAGTCTTTTGTATTATTGTTATATAGTTTACTTCCACAATAATATCCAACTAGGGACATAGAAAGAATGTATGTACACCTATCATACATATGATATCATTGTTCATGTCCTCAACCTAAAGACATATGTCATCATGTAACATCATTCTATAGACATCTACCATGTTTATGTCATCATGTCAGGACTAAGACAAACATAATAGATGGAATTACCTTTATTATTTATCAAATCAAGTACACTAATGCACTTATACAAGAGACATATGATTGACTATATAGGAACATACACCAATAGACTCATACTTACACTTATAGTCAATCACTCATGATCTTAACATGATCATCATGTTTCTATTGTGCAACTGCTTTTGTCAATTTTCTTCCTGATAGTACTTTTTAAATCTTCACACCTCCTCATTGTTCCCTTCTATGAGATGGAAATCATGTAATATTCTATCTGGGATCCTTATCTTGTCAAATAGCTTCATTGCATCATAGAATTTTTACTATGTTATCAATGGTTGGAGCCTCTCCAAGTTCATCCAGTGAACTCCTCAATCCATACAGTATCCTCTGTTGTCCTCCAAACAATAGGGCAGTTGGCTTCCACTGCATATTTAGTAACTATTTCTTGCTTGGAACTTTGCCATATTACAATTCTATTATCAACGCAAAACACCTACTCATATTGTGATCATCTTTATCAATTTGAAAACTTGCACCGGTGTATGCTTTTACACACATGTATTCCTTATCATCATAAAGAATTAATTGATCATTTGTGCTTCTCAAGTACGTAAGGATATTCTTTATTGTAGTCCAATGACCTCACTTGGATCTAATTGATATTTTATCATCATGCTCAAAGCATAGGAGACATCAAGACAAGGGCATTACATTGCATACATGATAAATTCAATTATGGATGCATATGTAATCTTACTCATGCATTTTTGTTCTTCACAAGAACTGGGACACTAGGCTCTAGAGAGGATAATTCCATGGGACATGGGAAAATTCGCTCTCTTTGAGTCCTACATAGTGAACCTTTTCAGCACCTTCTCAATGTATGTACTTTGTCTAAGGACAAGAAGCCTTCAAGATCTATCTCTATAGATCTTAATTCGTAAGATAAAGGATGCTTTGATGAAATTCTCAATTGAGAAGGTACTTCCCAGTCAATTATTTACCGTTTAGGATATGGATGGCATTCCCCATCAATAGTATGTCATCTACATACAATATGAGTAATACAACTATGCTCCCATTAACCTTCTTATAAACACATGTTTTACCTTCATCTTGACCAAAGTCAAACACTTTGATTGCCTCATCAAATTATAGATTTCATCTTGTAGGTGTTTTCTTCAATGCATAGACTAACCTTTGCATTAAAACTACAATGCCAACCATGATTCCAATGGGTTTAACCATGGCAACTAGGAAAAAGAGTTTATCATTTTCAACACCTTGAGCTTGTTTGATATTATGCAACCAATCCACCTTCCGTGTTCTTCTTCTTCTTAAGGATCCACTTTGTAATGACCCCACCCCAGGGAACCCACAATTAAGGAAGGCCAAGAAGCTAGAGTCATTATCCAAAAATAAGATCATATGGTTTTACAAATAATAAAAAAAACTAACGAATTCTACCAAAAGTAAGCTTAAAAATGATAAGATTTTTGTTTTCACATACCTTTCAATAGTAGGATTTCAGAACCTTACCCACATAAAGAACTAGCTAGAATCCTCTAAACATTATTTTACCTTTTTCTTTGTCAATGTCACCTTTTATTGAACATTCAATCTTCATAAACATAACTGCATATTTCCCTAAAACGCCGACAAACAAAACATAGATCAGTATAACGAATTATATCGGTATTTGGGGGAACCATAAGTTTGTATCTAGTTGTAAGGACATATTGCAACCAAATTATTGTTTACCATATCAAACTATACATTTTAAACATAACTGCTTAATCTTGACATATCCAAGCTTTTGTTTTGTCCTTGTAGTCGACATGGATACTACCTTTCTCATATGGTAGATCCCAAATAGCCCCATTTGATCCTACCCTAAAGGTAGACCAAGACATAGAGTTGTATAGTCGTATGATCCTACCCAAAGGTATACCAAACATGAACTCATGATAATCTATTGAAACTAACCCAAGGTATATCAATCCCTAGTGTTACATCTTTGAAATTCATTAATTTCAAGCCTAAATGAAATTAAGGAATATATAATAATGAAGTGTGTTGCGGGAACTTTGGTGATGTATTCAAACCCTAGAGTTATATTAAATGATAAAAGAAAGTGCTTTTGGGCATACGTGTTCTTATGAGGCGTATATAAGATGAAATAGTTATTAAAGCCTCAAGGTTGGTAATTAGAATATGATTAAGATCGTGGAGCCTTTGGAAATCCCAAGATGTGTTCATGGGCCTTAGGGTCACGACTTAGCCTAGTTGGATAATCGAAGTGTACATATGGGCCATGAGATGTGATTTTGGATATTGTGGATGTTCGTAATTATAACAGACATCCAAAATAAAGTAAGCTATATGATGACCTAAGTAATTAATTGAAGGTTTATCTGGTGTTTGCTTGGAGGGAAAGTATTGCGCATAGGATTTTTTTTGGTGCAAATAGGGTGGGGTGCCTCTTTACTAATTGAGAGAAAAAGGTAATTACAAAGCATAACTACCAAAATGGAAAGAAGGAGACTGAAAGGTACAGCCCCTATAAAGAAAAGAAAACTGTACAAACATAAGAACTATCTATACAAAGCTAAAGAGAAGCAAAATCGTTAGTGCAGCAGGTCCAGAGATCTTCCATCTCCATGCAGGCACCCTCGAACACCCTTCTATTTCTCTCAAGCCAAATCATGTAAATCATGCAACTGGCAAGAAGCTTATCCTCTCTTCTAAGTAGTAGCAAATCATCCTTGCTATTAACAAAGATTTTGGACTTCTTCAAGAACAGATCCCATAAACCTCTAGCATACGAACAGCAGAAAAAGAGGTGCTCTAGGTTCTCTTCATGAGCTTTACAGAAATAGCATCTAGAAACGATATAGAACCCCATCCTTTTAAGATAATCAGCAGTAAGGAGCTTTCCAAGATAGAACTTCCATAAGAAAATAGACCACCTTCTGGGCATCCCATCAGACCAAATCCAAGAACCCCAAGGAACATTCTCCCATTTAGTTCTACAGATATCCCAACCATCTTTCATAGTAAAGGAGGAACCCCCTCTAAACAGAATAGCATCTTCAGCATCAGCATGGATGGTTTGCTTGTTAAGAATATCCTTTAAGGCATCACCACCTCTGATCTTCAGAAAAATCCAATTACCATTCTCAATAAAGGAGCCAACTCTAACTAGTTTGCCTCTCCCCACACGAAAGACAAGCTGAGGGTCAACCACATCAATGAGTCTAACTCCATCATTAACCCAAGGATCAAGCCAAAATAAGAAAGAATTTCCATTACCAAGAACAAAACAAACGTGATTCAGGAGAGTTTTCCTCTGTTCAAGCATCCTCTTCCAAACCCAAGACGAATTTTATTTAGCTTCCACAGACCAGAGAGAGCCCTCTTTCATATACTTTTCATGGATCCATCTGACCCATAAACTGTCCTTCTTAGCAGCAATAGCCCAAAGGTTTTTAAGAATACCTCCAGTAGACCAGTCATCAATGGATCTCACTCCAAGACCCCCTTCCAGTTTAGGTCTACAAATATGTTTCCAGGAGACATTATGAACAAATTTCTTTCCCTCATGATCCTTACAAATAAAATCTCTCATAGATTTCTCAATCGATTTAATAACAGACTTGGGAAGAGGGAAAGCAGCAGTCCAAAAGATGCTATACGAGGAAAGCATAGAAATGACCAATTCAACCCTTCCAGCTTGAGATAACAAACGCCCCTTCCAAGAAGCAAGCTTACTATTAATCTTATCCAGAATGGGGGTACAAAGACCCTTAGTGAGTCTCCCAGTGAACAAGGGAAGACCTAAATAGAGAACAGGTAAGGAACAAACATTGATATCAAGAATATTGGCAATATTACCCAAATCAGCCTTTCTACTCAAAAAAATCTGACTTTTATCATTATTGAGCTTAAGACCTGAAGCATTATACAATATTGCGCATAGGATTATCTCAACCAATCCTTATAAAATAAGATGGGGAAAGTGTTGTTTGTTTGTTTACTTATATGACAAGGCTACAAAATCCAAGACTTGATATGGAAAAAAGGGGGTTTCTTCCCATATCTTATGAGTATGAGATATATACTAAGAGTTTTATAGATGTAAGGAAAGTAATAGAAAATAAGGAGAATACAATTAATTATTTCCTAGATGAGAGTCCTTACCAACTATGTATGGACACCAAGTCATCAATCTGTAAACCCTAGTGATATAGCTATTTATAGTGGACTAAGGGGAAACCCACGAAAAAAAGTAGACACAAGGGCATGTCTCTCATCCTACAAGCAAAATGATGGGTTATTCCATGGTGTTGTGGTCAGTGATGCCCTGGAGGCTAGAGGGAGGATGACCAGGTAGCCACCTTCGTACTCTCCTTGTGTCAATAGAGTGGCAACGCCTATCAACGCTATTAAGGGAGTTCTACCTAGGCCACCGTTGCTGAAGTACCACATACAAGGTTGGGTCTCTGGTGAGGGGGCATCCCTCCTTGAGGTCTGGGTGTAGGTTTGGCGGCATTAAGTCCAGCAGGTCTTCCCCTACAAGGATCTGGTTGTACTGCTTATCTTGGATATGGGAGGCCATCCCTGGGACCCCGACGCTAAAGAAGGGAGAATCGATGGTTAAGGATGGAATGCCAACAACCTGTTCTAGGAAGTGCCCTCACAGCACAGAACCCTCGTGGGGTTATGCAATGTGAACGGGCAAGCGGTTGTAGGATGTGTGGATTTCGCCTGTCTTCCCCTGGGACGGCCGTTGTAGGCTGTGGCAGGGTCTACGGAGGCTGGCTAGCAACATTGGGCATCAAGCCATGCAGGCAGGCGAGGTTAGAGAAGGGAGAACGAAAGAAGTCATTCCGGTCGAGGATGCTCCTCGCGGAGTGGGCTAGTCGGAGGCGACAATGTTTCTCTATCAGCTTATGGCCACCGCAGACCGCGGTGGAGGAAGAGCGAGGGTTGGAGGGCGGTTGGGATGGCCATGGTGGTTTGTTGTAGGGGGTAGGCGGAGGAATGCAAGGATGAGCATCGCCTTCGTGCGGAGCAGAGGTGGGGACGGCCGCATCCGTGCAGCATGAGTCCAGATCGGGACTACACTGTGGCGGCGTACGCACGCAGGGCGTGACTCCTGTGCGTGCTAGAAGAAAGGAAAGGAGAAAAGGACCTTTATACCCCTCATATCATGTTCAAAGCGTGAAGGCACAGACGTCATTCCACCCATATAAGCTGGATGGATTTTGAATAAAGAAAAGAGAACTGTGCTGATGTGGCATCATACAATTGGCTCAGGTAACATAAATCTTAGAATAAATGTAGTTACTTAATGGTAACTCAGAATATAGTGAAACTATATATCAAATTGCACAGAAAAATTAGAGGAATCTAAAAAAAATATAATAAGATGATAATTATGCTTCCTGTGCTAAAAGTATATAAATTATTGTCCTAATGTGTTTAACGAAAAGGAAAACCTAGTTTTGGTTAATATGATGCTTAATTGGACATATTTGTTTATGTTAAGCTAATGCCTGATCTAGACATGTATAATAAGAAAATCTGTAATAATGATGATTAATGGATGGTTTCAGATTAGTAATCATATTCATACTATTTAGGGTTTTAAAACCAATATAGACATCTTTCTATGATCATAATGTTAGTCATATGATTTAGGTGTCACGAGTAGTATAATATGCTTAATTTGACGATTAGGGTTTTACCTTCATCTTGACCAAAGTCAAACACTTTGACTGCCTCATCAAATTATAGATTTCATCTTGTAGGTGTTTGCTTCAATGCATAGACTAACCTTTGCATTAAAACTACAATGCCAACCATGATTCCAATGGGTTTAACCATGGCAACTGGGAAAAAGAGTTTATCATTTTCAACACCTTGAGCTTGTTTGATATTATGCAACCAATCCACCTTCTTTGTTCTTCTTCTTCTTAAGGATCCACTTTGTAATGACCCCACCCCATGGGAACCCACAATTAAGGAAGGCCAAGAAGCTATAGTCATTATCCAAAAATAAGATCATATGGTTTTGCAAATAATAAAAAAAACTAACGAATTCTACGACAATTAAGCTTAAAAAGGATAAAATTTTTGTTTTCACATACCTTTCAATAGTAGGATTTCAGAACCTTACCCACATAAAGAACTAGCTAGAATCCTCTAAACATTATTTTACCTTGTTCTTTGTCAATGTCACCTTTTGTTGAACATTCAATCTTCATAAACATAACTGCATATTTCCCTAAAACGCCGACAAACAAAACATAGATCAATATAATGAATTATATCGGCATTTGGGGGAACCAAAAGTTTGTATCTAGTTGTAAGGACATATTGCAACCAAATTATTGTTTACCATGTCAAACTTTACATTTTAAACATAACTACTTAATCCTGACATATCCAAGCTTTTGTTTTGTCCTTGTAGTCGACATGGATACTACATTTCTCATATGGTAGATCCCAAATATCCCCATTTGATCCTACCCTAAAGGTAGACCAAGACATAGAGTTGTATAGTCGTATGATCCTACCCAAAGGTAGACCAAACATGAACTCATGATAATCTATTGAAACTAACCCAAGGTATATCAATCCCTAGTGTTACATCCTTAAAATTCATTAATTTCAAGCCTAAATGAAATTATGGAATATATAATAATGAACTGTGTTGCGGGAAATTTGGTGATGTATCCAAACCCTAGACTTATATTAAATGATAAAAGAAAGTGCTTTTGGGCGTACGTGTTCTTATGAGGCGAATATAAGATGAAATAGTTACTAAAGCCTCAAGGTTGGTAATTAGAATATGATTAAGATCGTGGAGCCTTTGGAAATCCCAACATGTGTTCATGGGCCTTAGGGTCACGACTTAGCCCAGTTGGATAATCGAAGTGTACATATGGGCCATGAGATATGATTTTGGATATTGTGGATGTTCGTAATTATAACAGACATCCAAAATAAAGTAAGCTATATGATGACCTAAGTAATTAATTGAAGGTTTATCTGGTGTTTGCTTGGAGGGAAAGTACTGTGCATAGGATTATCTCAACCAATCCTTATAAAATAAGATGGGGAAAGTTTTGTTTGTTTGTTTACTTATAAGACAAGGCTACAAAATCCTAGACTTGATAAGGAAAAAGGGGGTTTCTTCCCATATCTTATGAGTATGAGATATATACTAAGAGTTTTATAGATGTAAGGAAGGTAATAGAAAATAAGGAGAATACAATTAATTATTTCCTAGATGAGAGTCCTTACCAACTATGTATGGACACCAAGTCATCAATCTGTAAACCCTAGTGATATAGCTATTTATAGTGAACTAAGGGGAAACCCACGAAAAAAAGTAGACACAAGGGCATGTCTCTCATCCTACAAGCAAAACGATGGGTTATTCCATGGTGTTGTGGTCAGTGATGCCTTGGAGGCTAGAGGGAGGATGACCAGGTAGCCACCTTCGTACTCTCCTTGTGTCAATAGAGTGGCAACGCCTATCAATGCTATTAAGGGAGTTCTACCTAGGCCACCGTTGCTGAAGTACCACATACAAGGTTGGGTCTCTGGTGAGGGGGCATCCCTCCTTGAGGTCTGGGTGTAGGTTTGGCGGCATTAAGTCCAGTAGGTCTTCCCCTACAAGGATCTGGTCGTACTGCTTATCTTGGATATGGGAGGCCATCCCTGGGACCCCGACGCTAAAGAAGGGAGGGTCGATGGTTAAGGATGGAATGTCAACAACCTGTACTAGGAAGTGCCCTCACAGCACGGAACCCTCGTGGGGTTATGCAATGTGAACGGGCAGGCGGTTGTAGGATGTGTGGATTTCACCTGTCTTCCCCTGGGACGGCCGTTGCAGACTGTGGCAGGGTCTACGGAGGCTGGCTAGCAACACTGGGCATCAAGCCATGCAGGCAGGCGAGGTTAGAGAAGGGAGAACGAAAGAAGTCATTCCGGTCGAGGATGCTCCTCGCGGAGTGGGCTAGTCAGAGGCGACAGTGTTTCTCTATCAGCTTATGGCCACCGCAGACCGCGGTGGAGGAAGAGCGAGGGCTGGAGGGCGGTTGGGATGTCCATGGTGGTTTCTTGTAGGGGGTAGGCGGAGGAATGCAAGGATGAGCATCGCCTTCGTGCGGAGCAGAGGTGGGGACGGCCGCATCCGTGCGGCATGAGTCCAGATCGGGACTACACTGTGGCGGCGTACGCACGCAGGGTGTGACTTCTGTGCGTGCTAGAAGAAAGGAAAGGAGAAAAGGACCTTTATACCCCTCATATCATGTTCAAAGCGTGAAGGAACAGACGTCATTCCACCCATATAAGCTGGATGGATTTTGAATAAAGAAAAGAGAACTGTGTTGATGTGGCATCATACGATTGGCTCAGGTAACATAAATCTTAGAATAAATGTAGTTACTTAATGGTAACTCAGAATATAGTGAAACTATATATCAAATTGCTCAGAAAAAGTAGAGGAATCTAAAAAATATATAATAAGATGATAATTATGCTTCATGTGCTAAAAGTATATAAATTCTTGTCCTAATGTGTTTAACGAAAAGGAAAACCTAGTTTTGGTTAATATGATGCTTAATTGGACATATTCGTTTATGTTAAGCTAATGCCTGATCTAGACATGTATAATAAGAAAATCTGTAATAATGATGATTAATGGATGGTTTCAGATTAGTAATCTTATTCATGCTATTTAGGGTTTTAAAACCAATATAGACATCTTTCTATGATCATAATGTTAGTCATATGATTTAGGTGTCACGAGTAGTATAATATGCTTAATTTGACGATTAGGGTTTTACCTTCATCTTGACCAAAGTCAAACACTTTGACTGCCTCATCAAATTATAGATTTCATCTTGTAGGTGTTTGCTTCAATGCATAGACTAACCTTTGCATTAAAACTACAATGCCAACCATGATTCCAATGGGTTTAACCATGGCAACTAGGAAAAAGAGTTTATCATTTTCAACACCTTGAGCTTGTTTGATATTATGCAACCAATCCACCTTACGTGTTCTTCTTCTTCTTAAGGATCCACTTTCTAATGACCCCACCCCATGGGAACCCACAATTAAGGAAGGCCAAGAAGCTATAGTCATTATCCAAAAATAAGATCATATGGTTTTGCAAATAATAAAAAAAAACTAACGAATTCTACCACAATTAAGCTTAAAAAGGATAAAATTTTTGTTTTCACATACCTTTCAATAGTAGGATTTCAGAACCTTACCCACATAAAGAATTAGCTAGAATCCTCTAAACATTATTTTACCTTGTTCTTTGCCAATGTCACCTTTTATTGAACATTCAATCTTCATAAACATAACTGCATATTTCCCTAAAACGCCGACAAACAAAACATAGATCAATATAACGAATTATATCGATATTTGGGGGAACCAAAAGTTTGTATCTAGTTGTAAGGACATATTGCAACCAAATTATTGTTTACCATATCAAACTTTACATTTTAAACATAACTACTTAATCCTGACATATCCAAGCTTTTGTTTTGTCCTTGTAGTCGACATGGATACTACCTTTCTCATATGGTAGATCCCAAATAGCCCCATTTGATCCTACCCTAAAGGTAGACCAAGACATAGAGTTGTATAGTCGTATGATCCTACCCAAAGGTAGACCAAACATGAACTCATGATAATCTATTGAAACTAACCCAAGGTATATCAATCCCTAGTGTTACATCCTTGAAATTCATTAATTTCAAGCCTAAATGAAATTAAGGAATATATAATAATGAAGTGTGTTGTGGGAACTTTGGTGATTTATCCAAACCCTAGACTTATATTAAATGATAAAAGAAAGTGCTTTTGGGCATACGTGTTCTTATGAGGCGAATATAAGATGAAATAGTTACTAAAGCCTCAAGATTGGTAATTAGAATATGATTAAGATCGTGGAGCCTTTGGAAATCCCAACATGTGTTCATGGGCCTTAGGGTCACGACTTAGCCCAGTTGGATAATCGAAATGTACATATGGGCCATGAGATATGATTTTGGATATTGTGGATGTTCGTAATTATAACAGACATCCAAAATAAAGTAAGCTATATGATGACCTAAGTAATTAATTGAAGGTTTATCTGGTGTTTGCTTGGAGGGAAAGTATTGCGCATAGGATTATCTCAACCAATCCTTATAAAATAAGATGGGGAAAGTGTTGTTTTTTTGTTTACTTATATGACAAGGCTACAAAAGGGGGTTTCTTCCCATATCTTATGAGTATGAGATAAATACTAAGAGTTTTATAGATGTAAGGAAAGTAATAGAAAATAAGGAGAATACAATTAATTATTTCCTAGATGAGAGTCCTTACCAACTATGTATAACTTGGACACCAAGTCATCAATCTGTAAACCCTAGTGATATAGCTATTTATAGTGGACTAAGGGGAAACCCACGAAAAAAAGTAGAGACAAGGGCATGTCTCTTATCATACAAGCAAAATGATGGGTTATTCCATGGTGTTGTGGTCAGTGATGCCCTGGAGGCTAGACGGAGGATGACCAGGTAGCCACCTTCGTACTGTCCTTGTTCCAATAGAGTGGCAATGCCTATCAACGCTATTAAGGGAGTTCTACCTAGGACACCGTTGCTGAAGTACCACATACAAGGTTGGGTCTCTGGTGAGGGGGCATCCCTCCTTGAGGTCTGGGTGTAGGTTTGGCGGCATTAAGTCCAGCAGGTCTTCCCCTACAAGGATCTGGTCGTACTGCTTATCTTGGATATGGGAGGCCATCCTTGGGACCCCGACGCTAAAGAAGGGAGGGTCGATGGTTATGGATGGAATGCCAACAACCTGTTCTAGGAAGTGCCCTCACAGCACAGAACCCTCGTGGGGTTATGCAATGTGAACGGGCAGGCAGTTGTAGGATGTGTGGATTTCACCTGTCTTCCCCTGGGACGGCCGTTGCAGGCTGTGGCAGGGTCTACAGAGGCTGGCTAGCAACACTGGGCATCAAGCCATGCAGGAAGGCGAGGTTAGAGAAGGGAGAACGAAAGAAGTCATTCCGGTCGAGGATGCTCCTCGCGGAGTGGGCTAGTCGGAGGCGACAATGTTTCTCTATCAGCTTATGGCCACCGCAGACCGCGGTGGAGGAAGAGCGAGGGCTGGAGGGCAGTTGGGATGGCCATGGTGGTTTGTTGTAGGGGGTAGGCGGAGGAATGCAAGGATGAGCATTGCCTTCGTGCGGAGCAGAGGTGGGGACGGCCGCATCCGTGCAGCGTGAGTCCAGATCGGGAATACGCTGCGGTGGCGTACGCACACATGGCCTGACTCCTGTGTGAGCTAGAAGAAAGGAAAGGAGAAAAGGACCTTTATTCCCTCATATCATGTTCAAAGCATGACGGCACAGACGTCATTCCATCCATATAAGCTGGATGGATTTTGAATAAAGAAAAGAGAACTGTGCTGATGTGGCATCATACGATTGGCTCAGGTAACATAAATCTTAGAATAAATGTAGTTACTTAATGGTAACTCAGAATATAGTGAAACTATATATCAAATTGCTCAGAAACCATGATATGATTAGGGTTGGTATCCCTAATCTCGGTTCCAAACATGAGATAGCCCTAAACCCTAGTTTAGGAGCGAATCTAGATGTAAATAATGTAATACATGGTGACACACACGTAGTATGCTTTGTTTCAGATACTTGTTGATTACGTGCTTGGTTGATTGGATGTTTGGATTGCATTCCTAAAGTACATAAGATGTTTTGCATGGTTTTTGTGATGGAATAAGGTACGTGGTTACGCTTATGAATACCTGTATCGAATTCTGAGTTTGCCGATGTTTCTCGATGAGATTGGATGACAAATAAATTGGTTGCTTGTTTATATAGTTCTTGCAAACTATACAGTGCATATGAGTATCATGTAAAGTAAAAAATAGTATTCTGAACCCTGAGTTAGACTGATCTTAAGGGTAATGCACACGAGCCCCGGAGGGACAGTGAGTACACCTAAGGTAGTTAACCAGATATGGGTTAGAATATGAAAACAAGTTTATATTCTTATATGCAAGATAAAGATGTTTGCTTATATACTACTTGTGATTATTGGTTGAACCCACGTACCAGTATAGGAATATACTGATCACATATTTGTTTTTCGGCATTTTAGGTATCAGATATACTTGATTTGTGTACATGAGGGTACAACTAAAGATGTTGGAGACACTACAGTTTAATCATGAAGGTTTCGTCTTAATGGTTTATCTTCACACATGTAAAAGTTAATTATGTTTAAAAGTTATGTAACTCTTTAGAGGAGGTTTTTTGCAAACATGTAAATATTTGATCATTAATGGAAATTTTTTTCTATTCTGTATTATTTCATGAATCTAATCCTGGAAGTTATGATTAACGATCTGCGACTTTAAGGTCTTTTAGACACTCAAAAGTGCAGGTCGTTACATTTGGTATCAGAGCACAAATTCATCAACTAATACTTAATAGTATATAATTTCAAATAATCCTTAGAAATTTAAGAAAAAAAATTAAGTTCTTCATCTCACATTTTCATCTACTTCTCATCTATTATTTAAAAAGCTTTGAAAAGAAATTGCTAATTAGAGAAGTAAAATGTGAAGGGATGTAACTTTTAGTGTAGGTCACTCTAGAGAGGGTAGACACTAGAAAGATACAAGTATGGGTAAGCCCTTTATTAGAGGAAGGTCTTGGTTTAGGTATGGAAATCCTAAAGAGTCTAGGGATGTGGAAACTCTAAGAGGTAGAGTGTAGTCCCTAACCCTAACCCTAAAAACCTTAATACTAATTAATGAACATGGTGTGGTGGTATGGGACACTACCCATGTGAAACTTGAAATTGGTAATGAAACTGGTGTGGTGGTATCGGACACTACCCATGTGAAACTTGAAATCATGAATAAGAAAGATAAGGGATGGTTTAGGTAACCCAGTCTCCCATGCATGTGGGAATGAGGAGTGTTATGACCCCACCTCCCGATAACCCCCAATTAAGGGAGACCAAGAGGTTGAAGCCGCACCCATTAATCCCAGATCAAAGGTTCGACATATAACCATAAACAATTGTTAAATTCTAACAGCCTATACTGAAAATGGTAATAAAATTTTTCTTTACATACCTTTTGAAAACTTGGATCTCTAAACTTCTATCCACACCGATACTAATCTATCTAATCCTCCTTTGCACTTTAATTCTCTTTTAGTATCACATGTGCCACTTTACTGTTTGTTCTTTTCATTGTACCTAAAACGCTGACAAACAAAACGTCGGTCAGCCATAGCTGGTATGTGGGGGAAAACAATAAACATGCAATTATGATAACAATGTAATCATTCAATTACTTATTTAACAACCAATATTACATTTTAGATATAACTCCGCGATCCAAGGGTACCCTATCCTCTGTGTTGTCCCCATTAAACCCCTCATGATCCACCTATAAGTGAACCAGTTTCTAGGGTTGAGTCACATGGCACTACTCGTAAGTAGACCACTTCTTAACTCGGGACTTGCTAAAGAGTCTCTAACTCACGGTAACCTAGACCTTACTCTAGGATTACCCCTTTTTCAGCCTTTTTAAAGTAACAGAGGTGGACCCGAATCTAGCCAGTTACATATATACTCATTTATAGTTATAATCATAGTCACTTTATAGTTGCATGAAATAAATAGACATCCAACAGTTAATTTCAAGCAACCGATTAAAACTTTGGGAATCGCCGAGAAACTAGAGCGATTATTCATAAGCGTAACCACATACCTAATTTGATGAGTCATGCAGATTATTGAACATATACTTCATGTATATACAATCAAGCCAATCAACAGATCCAAGAAAGTAATTCAATCATCACATAATTCCTCAAAAGAATATGTACTCTACTGTTACACACTTCATCAAGAATCTACTCTTTTTACTTGGATTCACTTTCTAGGGTTTTGTGTCCATTTTAGGGTTTGATTAGGGTTTCATTTGCAATTAGGGTTTTGACTTTACTTTTAATACCATAAACCCTAATTAGACAAAACTACATATAACCATAAGTTTCTCATCCTATTTCTCCTAATAGAATTAGGATCATCATTTAACAACATACTTCCATATTTTGGAATTAAATATGATCATCTCTTCTTTTATCCCAAATTAGGGTTCCCATATATATTATTCTTCATTTATTGATTAAAACCCTAAAATTACCAACATTCCATACAAAACGGATGAAAACTCTATATTACTAATCAACAGGTTAATATCTTTCAAATTAACCTATTAACCTTTAAAGATGTATCCTTTATAATAAATAGGGTTTCTAAGGTTTCTTACAAAACCCTTAATCATCTCAATTATCTTCATTAAAAATTCTCTAATCCAAACTATGTTCAAGGATAATTATATTACAGTTGTATTCTTGCAATATCGGATTATGACCACTAAATCTCATATTTACTTAAATCGGGGTTTTTAGTCCATCATACCATGTTTATGATCATAAAACCCTAAAAGCAACATATGAATCATCCTTTCATGATCTTACCATTCGTAATAGGTTAAGATTGATCAAAAACATATAAAAGATTCATCATGATTATTTTTGTATCGTTCTAGGGTTATTCTGTCAATTAATGCATTAAAAATGCAAAACCCTATACTTTTTGAGTTCCAAGCAGAATTAGGTTCCAAATATAATTTATTTGTATTCCTCTTGTTCTGAGGATCAATTTTCATAATCACTTTCTATCATTGGAGTTATAGATAATTAATTAAAATTATTCCTAAATTGGTACCTTTGGACGAATAGGAGCACGCCACGTCAGTCAGCATGTGCCTTGCTTGCCTGCGTAACCCGGTGACTTGAAATATAATTATTTTACTGAAATGCCCCCATGCGGCAATCTGGCTCTCCATACGACGGAGGGGTATATCCGTCCAACGCATCTTGATCTTCTTCTACCTCGCGCACAGGCGCTCCGCGACGCGCAGGGCAGCCGGTGTCGCAAACTGAGCCCACTACTGTGCCCCTCCTATCCTCTGGATGCGTCATCATCTCCGCCTCCTCGCTCGTTCTCCTTTCTTTCTTGGTCTAGACCGGCCCCATCGAGGGAGAGACACCGGGTGCGGCCTCTTTCTGTGCGTGAACCCCTACCGGTACTGCGGTACTTGGTTCACACATCCGCCACCCACCGATGCCCCGATCTCCTTCCATGCACTCATAGCTACCCCAGCCAGACACCGCAGGCGCCGCTGCAGATGCAGCCGCATGTGCAGCACCACGGGTTGCAGAGGGCTCCCTTCTTCTTTGATGCACTCGTCTCCCTTCCACGTCGATCAATATTTCCTCCATGAAGCTTGGCCTCTCTCTTGCTTCCGTCCCACAGATAACTAGACGAGGGTAATGCAATGCCACCCGCAGTTCCTTATTTGTGAGGAATAGTGTAACATCCCTGACCTGGGTTATGATTTAACCCTAGATGTTTTGCCTAATAAGGTTAAGTAGATTCTTAATCTTATCTTGGGAAAAGTAATTAGGCCTCATAAGAAACTTATGTTTCAATTTTGGTCCTGTTTGAGCAATGTTGAAGCAATGTTTGCTTATTTTGGACCAAAGTGCAAATTACCCTAGTTGAGGGGTTAAATTGCAAATGTTGCATGGTAAGATGTTCCTCTGATGTTGAGACATCATAAGAATGAATATGATGTAGTGGTATGGTTTTCACAAGCTTGGGCACCAAGATTAAGCTTGTAAAGCAGTGTTGTGCATTAAAACCTAGTTTTGGTGAAAAGTGCAATTTACCCAAGACCTAGGGTTCAATATGCAAATTACCACTTCAATAAGGTCCCTAATGTTTCTTGGAATCATGTATAGCAAATAAAATGAGATGGGTGCCTCATTTGAATTAAGTTGGAGGAGAGAGAATCTTGATATTAAAATAATCAAGATTAATGCCTAATTGAAACCCTAATTTGATTTAGGGCAAAAATGAATAAAAATAATTGAAGGTCTTTCAACCAAAATGTTTTGGGTTGACTTTGAATAAGGATGAACGTTCCTTTGCCAAGATAAGGAACGAAAATATCCTAAGTAGGTGAAATTCCACTCACCTTATTATAAGAAAAAGAAAACCCACTCACATATGGATATTAATATAATAAGCATTAAGGTGCTTAATTTGATTTTCTTTAAATCAAGGATAATGAAGGAGAATTAAAGGCAAAGGAAGGTACCTCGTCCTTAAGGGATTTGAGGGGGAAGAGGCGGCCATATTTTTGGAATTTAATGCATTTTTATAAGGCATATTCTCTCTCATCAATTTCTTTATAAAAGTGCCATTTCCAAGCCCAAACCAAGGCCTTTTTCGGATTTGCTTCTTCCCCTTGCTTGCAAAACCGACCAAGGAGCTAGGGAGGAGCAGGGAGCACGTCCCCAACCTGTGGGCGAGCCCTTGACCTTCGTTCTCCTTGATTTCATGGTGGAAATCGAAAATAAATTATGGATTCCTTCTTATTTCGATCTCCTCTTCAACCCTAGCCAACTTTTGCAATCAAAAGCTTGAGGACGAGCCTAGGGGGAGTTTCTAGAGCTTCATCCACCATTAATGGCGTGAGCTTGGAGCTTTGGATATCAATTGGATGCGGGTTTTATAACTCAAACCCTTAAACATTGCTATTGCATCAATTCTCTATGCTTGGTTGATTGATTTCTTCAATTTGATGCACTCTTGTTTCTTGCTGCAATTTCCATCAAGAACGGTTTCTGTTCTTGGTTGTTCGAAGGAAGGGGATGATGACATCATCCTAGATGCTTATCCAAAGAAAATTACCAAGAAAAACCGTTTTGATAGCTACTCCAAATCTTTTTAATTTGATTGTCTATGCGGTTTCAGCAAACCGTTTAAGGGCAAACGGTTTGAGACCGTTTGTGAGAAAACGGTCTCAAGACCGTTTGAGATGGTTGACCAAGCGTTGAACGTTTGGGAATTTTGTTCCTAATTATGTAGGATGATAACCCTTCAAATTTGAGGGATTAACGCCAAAGTAATCGAGAGTTGAAGGCCAATCAATTAGGCAATCGAATTGAATTATGTGCTGATTTTCAACCTGATTAACTTGACCTGGTTGAGCAAACGGTTTCAAGACCGTTTGAGATGGTTGACCAAGCATTGACCGTTTTGGATTCCTGTTCATAATTATGTTTATTAATAACCATCCAAATTTGAGGGATGAACTCCAAAGTAATCGTGAGTTGAAGCCTAATCAATTAGGGAAACCTAATTGGATTAGGTGCTGATTTTCAATCTGATTTAATTGAACTTTTTGGGAAAACGGTCTCAAGACCGTTTGAGTGCATTGACCAAGCGTTGATCGTTTGGGATTACTGTTCCTTATGATGTGATCTAATGACTCACCAAATTTTATGGATTAATTCCAAATGAGTCATGAGTTGAAGGCTAATCAATTGGGCTAACCCTAATTGAAATCAGTGCTGAAATCACAATGAGCTAATTTGAGATTTTGGGTTGATTAGCCCAAACGGTCTCAAGACCGTTTGGGGGATCATCCAAACGGTCTCAAGACCGTTTGGGGTCACCTCAAGACCGTTTGGAGGTCTGGGGTCAAGTATAGTTGACCAATTGAAGGTCCAAAGGTACTAATCATATTGCAATGTAGTGTTGAATTGTTGATCAACTTGATAGACCAATCCATGATGATTTTTCACTAGAATCCAAAGGTTGGATGGGCCAAACGGTCTCAAGACCGTTTGGAGCTCATCCAAACGGTCTCAAGACCGTTTGGTGGTCACCCAAGACCGTTTGGAGGTCTAGGGTTGAGTATAGTTCAGTGGTTGAAGGTCTAAAGATATCAAGTTGATCTGCAATAGATTGCTGATTTGGTGAGCACTTCAATGAACCAAACCCTAATTAGATTGCTTGGATTGGAGTGATATGATGGGAAAACGGTCTCAAGACCGTTTGGAGCTCATACAAACGGTCTCAAGACCGTTTGGTGGTCACCCAAGACCGTTTGGAGGTCTAGGGTTGAGTATGGTTAGGTGTTTGAAGGTCTAAAGGTACCAAGCTGTTATACAATGCAATGTTGATTTGGTGATCAATCCAATGATCCAAACCTTAATTGGATGGCTTGGATTTGAGTGATATGATGGGAAAACGGTCTCAAGACCGTTTGGAGGTCATCCAAACAACCTCAAGACCGTTTGGGGTCAGGTCATACCCAACTTGGATGATGGTTCAATGGTTTCAAAGCAACTAGTCTTACATTGATTAGTGTTGTTGAATCATCGATTCCAAACCCTAATTCAATTGAATCAAACCCTAATTGATGACCAATTGAGGGTTAATTAAGGGTCAAATAAGTTGAAGGTTGACCTATTTAAACTCAATTGAAGTATGGGTATAGGTCCAATTGATGATTGGTTCCATGAATTCAATGATTGAAGGAATCAACATTGAAAACCCTAATTCAATTGGATACCTTATGTCATTGAAGGTCCAATGGATCAAACCTTTTTGAAAACCTAATGTGATTAGGTGGGAGATACCTTTAATGGTACTAGTAATTAATGCATAACAAATGCATGGATCCAATACATGATGTAAACCCTAATTGAGGCCGATTTCATGTATAACCCTATTAAGAGGTTGCCTACATGTGAAATCACTAATTAGGATGAATAGTAAACCCTAATTCCTTTGGATACCTTATGTAATGGAGGTCCAATGTGATGATGAATGTACTATTGATCCAATGATGGTTAGTAATGACAACCAATGAAGGAATAAAGGTTAAAACCCTAATAGTACCTAAGTGATTAGTGTCAATTAAGGGATGAACCCTAATTGCTGATAAGATCAATGACTTGGCACACTATGTAAATCATAGTTGTATGTACTTGATTGAAGGGTTGATATGACCTAATCAAGTTGAGATGATGATAGCATGAATTCATATATGAATATGATTCATGTGGTGATTAAGGGCATGATCCTTAAAGTAGAGAGATCATGAAACCCTAATCATGAACATAAACCCTAATCGTCAGGGTTATTGAGTTGAAACCCTAGTTGAGGGTGTATCATTGTAAACCCTAGTTGAGGGTGTATCCTTGTGAAACCCTAGTGGAGGGTGTATCATTGTGAACCCTGGTTGAGGGTGTATCCTTATAAACCCTAGTTGAGGGTGTATCATTGTGATTGTTTATAGGTAACTTTATAATAAAGCCATGCCTTAAACTAAGATAAGTCCATATCATGTGAGATAGCTGGACAATTCTAATGTGTGGCCTATGCATTATATGATAAGGGTGAGTATTTTGTGATGGAATGTATTAAGAGGGGAAATACCTTAATACAAGACAAAGTTGGTTAACTCAAGAGGGTCTGAATTAATGAGAAATGGGGAACCCTAACCCTAATTTGGGGAAAAGGGAATGATAAGCCCTAATTGATGGTAAACCCTAACCCTGGTAAGGGAATAGTGGTGTTACCCTATATTGCATGATGTGTTGTGAACTTGATAAGTCTATTATCATGTGTGACAATCATGCAGGTCTCATGAGTTGATGATCATAGTCAGGTATGAGCTATGATGTTTATTTGATAAGAATTGATTGGCCATATGTGCCATTATGTTTTTGTTACTTAGAAAGAAGTAACAAGATGAGTTGGGCTTGTAAGCCTTTGTTTTAAATTGTTACCTATTGAGAGGTGACAAGATGTGAATGGCCTTGTGCGCCATGTGAATAAAGTTGTTGCCTAGTGAGAGGTGACAAGATGTGAATGGCCTTGTGCGCCATGTGAATAAAGTTGTTGCCTAGTGGGAGGTGACAAGATGTGAATGGTTTTGTGAGCCATGTGTGATGGAAACCCAAATCTTGGTAAAGGATTAAGGGTAATACCCTTAAATTATTAATACATTGTTTTTGCATGGTATTGATAGATAATTGGTGTACTGCTATTATATGTGCTAACCATGCAGGTATCATGAGATGATGAGCATAGCCATGTATGAGCTATGATGTGTTATTAGTTTGAATTTGTTTATTGGGCCTTGTGTGCTATAATATACCTTGTGCCTGGTAAGAGGTGGCAAGAGAGTTAATGTGCATCAAGTGCCATGATGGATGCTTGTGTAGCAAGTATCATACTTACCTTGGTCAAATGACCTAAAGGTGTTAGTTACCTGAGAAAGAGGTAACAGTGCTCAAGTGATGAACAAAGGGTTTGTATACCCATGATTTCATGGTTATGGTATCGAAATTGTGAAAGGATGAGAAAAACCCAGTGGTGAAGTGAGGGATTAAGATCCCAACACTTATGAAAAGAGTATGGCTATGGGCCATGACTCCACATTGATAATGCCAGGCTTTAGATATATGATCTAAGCCTGAAGAAAGTTAATGCAGTGGTAATGATTCTATTGTTTGAATAGATGTTACACATGTTCTTCCTATTCATTAAAGGATAAGTGACATGTTAATTCTATCAAGTAGTAACTGCAATGCTTCTGATATAGAATACTATTCTAATCTGTTAGACATTAAAATATTTGCTTTCAAATAGATATGATTCTCATGTTCATATTTATCTTATTAAGTTGCAATAATAATGTTTCTGGCGGAGAGTTATATCTCTCACTGGGGCAATTTTTATAATTGTCTCACCCCCGTGGGAACCACATTTTTAGGTGGACGCGGACAAAGAGACAGGAATCCTTCAGGAGGTGAAGGACAACAACAGCAGCAGTAGGGACAGTAGTTAAGTCTCAGGTGGAGACATTGGCTGTCATGTCATGTTCAGATGTATATAAAGTCCTATGTGTCGTCTCTGTACTCTCAGGTCCTCGGAGTAGTAGTTAGTGATTTCGAGATTTTGGCTTAATGCCTCGAGGGTTTTATACTACCTGTGTATAGTTTAGACAGAGTAGTTAATGTTTGTATTCCTCGAGAAGCAAAAGTACATGAGATGTATATATATGAACCAGGATGTAAAGTTTTACTTTGGTTCTGAATGAAAGAGTTTTCCTATGAATGGATCCCTTTGCAAAAAGTTTTAATTTTTAGTAATTTTCGCTAATCCGCTGCTTGATGAATGCTTCCGCATTAGTTAATCTTATTTTTGCGAGACGGTCGTCACAATTTAGTGGTATCAGAGCTCTAGGTTCGCTGAGTCTACAGAGACATATGACTAAGTTGTTGAGTCTGTGTTAGTGTCCTCCAGTATACCCTATAATGATTTCTGCTTGTGTAGAAAAAGGGTAAAGTTTAAAATGACTGGAGAACACAAGAAACACATTGCTGAGGGCAATGTTGCTACACCAAGAAGAGGTGTAAGGGATCAGACGAGAATAGTATGAGTGCCTGAGAATCCCCATTAAGACCTGATCAGGATAGAGAATCCTATGATCATGCTCTTGTTGGGCAGATTAGGGCAACAATAATGCATATAGGGGACTGGATACTAGCTTTACAATCTAGGTTATCAGTCCTTAATACAGAAAGTTTGAGCTTTAAAAGAGTTCCTAAATTACTTAGTCATGTTGGAACAAGGGAAAATCATGTGTGTATAATGATATGAAAAGCAAGGAATATGATAGCATGTAAGTGCATACTACTTGATCTCAGTATTTGTAAACCCTGGCCAGGTATACAACTATTGATGATAAAGTGGGTATGGAAACTCTTAGATTGTTGTCTTTTTGATTGCTCTGATCAAGTAGTCATTCTGAGACAATCTAATGAGTATCATGAAATAAGAAATATGGAATCAATAAAGGAAGATGCTTTGTGCAATTCCAATAAAGGAAGATGCTTTGTGCAATTCCAACCCTAAACAAAAAGGGAAGAGCTATGTGTCATTCCCAATCAAAAAGGGAAGAGCTATGTGTCATTCCCAATCAAAAAGGGAAGAGCTATGTGTCATTCCCAATCAAAAAGGGAAAGCTATGTGTCATTCCCAATCAAAAAGGGAAGAGCTATGTGTCATTCCCAATCAAAAAGGGAAAGCTATGTGTCATCCCCAACAAAAAGGGAAGAGCTATGTGTCATTCCCAATCAAAAAGGGAAAGCTATGTGTCATCCCCAACAAAAAGGGAAGAGCTATGTGTCATCCCCAACAAAAAGGGAAGAGCTATGTGTCATTCCCAATCAAAAAGGGAAGAGCTATGTGTCATTCCCAATCAAAAAGGGAAAGCTATGTGTCATCCCCAACAAAAAGGGAAGAGCTATGTGTAATTCCCAATCAAAAAGGGAAAGCTATGTGTCATCCCCAACAAAAAGGGAAGAGCTATGTGTCATTCCCAATCAAAAAGGGAAAAGCTATGTGGCATTTCCAACTAATAAGAAGAACTATGTGAACAATCCCAATTACATAGAGTTTGTTAAAGGATTACTGAGTAAATTATCTTTGTTATATATATATGTTTTTCCTATTGATAAGTATTCTTGAGTGATTATTGAAGTATGCTCTTTTATGCTTTATCCTTTCAATGATATGGACATCATATGTTAGGGGTTTATGCTCTGCATAAACATTGATGAGGTTGAACTAATGAAAGGAGCTTTGTGTGGAATCACAGAGTTCATGATATCTCCATGATATTAAGATGATATGTGGAGACTTGAGGGCATGATTAATGAATAATTTGTTCCTCCTTTTGTCTAGGATTTCGAGGACGAAATCCTTGTTAGGGGTTTATAAATTGTAACATCCCTGACCTGGGTTATGATTTAACCCTAGATGTTTTGCCTAATAAGGTTAAGTAGATTCTTAATCTTATCTTGGGAAAAGTAATTAGGCCTCATAAGAAACTTATGTTTCAATTTTGGTCCTGTTTGAGCAATGTTGAAGCAATGTTTGCTTATTTTGGACCAAAGTGCAAATTACCCTAGTTGAGGGGTTAAATTGCAAATGTTGCATGGTAAGATGTTCCTCTGATGTTGAGACATCATAATAATGAATATTATGTAGTTGTATGGTTTTCACAAGCTTGGGCACCAAGATTAAGCTTGTAAAGCAGTGTTGTGCATTAAAACCTAGTTTTGGTGAAAAGTGCAATTTACCCAAGACCTAGGGTTCAATATGCAAATTACCACTTCAATAAGGTCCCTAATGTTTCTTGGAATCATGTATAGCAAATAAAATGAGATGGGTGCCTCATTTGAATTAAGTTGGAGGAGAGAGAATCTTGATATTAAAATAATCAAGATTAATGCCTAATTGAAACCCTAATTTGATTTAGGGCAAAAATGAACAAAAATAATTGAAGGGCTTTCAACCAAAATGTTTTGGGTTGATTTTGAATAAGGATGAACGTTCCTTTTCCAAGATAAGGAACGAAAATATCCTAAGTAGGTGAAATCCCACTCACCTTATTATAAGAAAAAGAAAACCCACTCACATATGGATATTAATATAATAAGCATTAAGGTGCTTAATTTGATTTTCTTTAAATCAAGGATAATGAAGGAGAATTAAAGGCAAAGGAAGGTGCCTCGTCCTTAAGGGATTTGAGGGGGAAGAGGCGGCCATATTTTTGGAATTTAATGCATTTTTATAAGGCATATTCTCTCTCATCAATTTTTTTATAAAAGTGCCATTTCCAAGCCCAAACCAAGGCCTTTTTCGGATTTTCTTCTTCCCCTTGCTTGCAAAACCGACCAAGGAGCTAGGGAGGAGCAGGGAGCACATCCCCAACCTGTGGGCGAGCCCTTGACCTTCGTTCTCCTTGATTTCATGGTGGAAATCGAAAATAAATTATGGATTCCTTCTTATTTCGATCTCCTCTTCAACCCTAGCCAACTTTTGCAATCAAAAGCTTGAGGACGAGCCTAGGGGGAGTTTCTAGAGCTTCATCCACCATTAATGGTGTGACCTTGGAGCTTTGGAGCTCAATTGGAGGCGGGTTTTATAACTCAAACCCTTAAACATTGCTATTGCATCAATTCTCTATGCTTTGTTGATTGATTTCTTCAATTTGATGCACTCTTGTTTCTTGCTGCAATTTCCATCAAGAACGGTTGCTGTTCTTGGTTGTTCGAAGGAAGGGGAGGATGACATCATCCTAGATTCTTATCCAAAGAAAATTACCAAGCAAAACCGTTTTGATAGCTACTCCAAATCGTTTTAATTTGATTGGCTATGCGGTTTCAGCAAACCGTTTAAGGGCAAACGGTTTGAGACCGTTTGGGAGAAAACGGTCTCAAGACCATTTGAGATGGTTTACCAAGCGTTGACCGTTTGAGGATTTTGTTCCTAATTATGTAGGCTGATAACCCTCCAAATTTGAGGGATTAACTCCAAAGGAATCGAGAGTTGAAGGCCAATCAATTAGGCAATCGAATTGAATTATGTGCTGATTTTCAACCTGATTAACTTGACCTGGTTGAGCAAACGGTTTCAAGACCGTTTGAAATGGTTGACCAAGCGTTGACCGTTTGGGATTCCTGTTCATAATTATGTTTATTAATAACCCTCCAAATTTGAGGGATTAAATCCAAAGGAATCGTGAGTTGAAGCCTAATCAATTAGGGAAACCTAATTGGATTAAGTGCTGATTTTCAATCTGATTTAATTGAACTTTTTGGGCAAACGGTCTCAAGACCGTTTGAGTGCATTGACCAAGCGTTGACCGTTTGGGATTACTGTTCCTTATGATGTGATCTAATGACTCACAAAATTTTATGGATTAATTCCAAACGAGTCATGAGTTGAAGGCTAATCAATTGGGCTAACCCTAATTGAAATCAGTGCTGAAATCACAATGAGCTAATTTGAGATTTTGGGTTGATTAGCCCAAACGGTCTCAAGACCGTTTGGGGGATCATCCAAACGGTCTCAAGACCGTTTGGGGTCACCTCAAGACCGTTTGGAGGTCTGGGGTCAAGTATAGTTGACCAATTGAAGGTCCAAAGGTACTAATCATATTGCAATGTAGTGTTGAATTGTTGATCAACTTGATAGACCAATCCATGATGATTTTTCACTAGAATCCAAAGGTTGGATGGGCCAAACGGTCTCAATACCGTTTGGAGCTCATCCAAACGGTCTCAAGACCGTTTGGTGGTCACCCAAGACCGTTTGGAGGTCTAGGGTTGAGTATAGTTCAGTGGTTGAAGGTCTAAAGATATCAAGTTGATCTGCAATAGATTGCTGATTTGGTGAGCACTTCAATGAACCAAACCCTAATTAGATTGCTTGGATTGGAGTGATATGATGGGAAAACGGTCTCAAGACCGTTTGGTGGTCACCCAAGACCGTTTGGAGGTCTAGGGTTGAGTATGGTTAGGTGTTTGAAGGTCTAAAGGTACCAAGCTGTTATACAATGCAATGCTGATTTGGTGATCAATCCAATGATCCAAACCTTAATTGGATGGCTTGGATTTGAGTGATATGATGGGCAAACGGTCTCAAGACCGTTTGGAGGTCATCCAAACGACCTCAAGACCGTTTGGGGTCAGGTCATACCCAACTTGGATGATGGTTCAATGGTTTCAAAGCAACTAGTCTTACATTGATTAGTGTTGTTGAATCATCGATTCCAAACCCTAATTCAATTGAATCAAACCCTAATTGATGACCAATTGAGGGTTAATTAAGGGTCAAATAAGTTGCAGGTTGACCTATTTAAACTCAATTGAAGTATGGGTATATGTCCAATTGATGATTGGTTCCATGAATTCAATGATTGAAGGAATCAACATTGAAAACCCTAATTCAATTGGATACCTTATGTCATTGAAGGTCCAATGGATCAAACCTTTTTGAAAACCTAATGTGATTAGGTGGGAGATACCTTTAATGGTACTAGTAATTAATGCATAACAAATGCATGGATCCAATACATGATGTAAACCCTAATTGAGGCCGATTTCATGTATAACCCTATTAAGAGGTTGCCTACATGTGAAATCACTAATTAGGATGAATAGTAAACCCTAATTCCTTTGGATACCTTATGTAATGGAGGTCCAATGTGATGATGAATGTACTATTGATCCAATGATGGTTAGTAATGACAACCAATGAAGGAAAAAGGGATAAAACCCTAATAGTACCTAAGTGATTAGTGTCAATTAAGGGATGAACCCTAATTGCTGATAAGATCAATGACTTGGCACACTATGTAAATCATAGTTGTATGTACTTGATTGAAGGGTTGATATGACCTAATCAAGTTGAGATGATGATAGCATGAATTCATATATGAATATGATTCATGTGGTGATTAACGGCATGATCCTTAAAGTAGAGAGATCATGAAACCCTAATCATGAACATAAACCCTAATCGTCAGGGTTATTGAGTTGAAACCCTAGTTGAGGGTGTATCATTGTAAACCCTAGTTGAGGGTGTATCCTTGTGAAACCCTAGTGGAGGGTGTATCATTGTGAACCCTGGTTGAGGGTGTATCCTTATAAACCCTAGTTGAGGGTGTATCATTGTGATTGTTTATAGGTAACTTTATAATAAAGCCATGCCTTAAACTAAGATAAGTCCATATCATGTGAGATAGCTGGACAATTCTAATGTGTGGCCTATGCATTATATGATAAGGGTGAGTATTTTGTGATGGAATGTATTAAGAGGGGAAATACCTTAATACAAGACAAATTTGGTTAACTCAAGAGGGTCTGAATTAATGAGAAATGGGGAACCCTAACCCTAATTTGGGGAAAAGGGAATGATAAGCCCTAATTGATTGTAAACCCTAACCCTGGTAAGGGAATAGTGGTGTCACCCTATATTGCATGATGTGTTGTGAACTTGATAAGTCTATTATCATGTGTGACAATCATGCAGGTCTCATGAGTTGATGATCATAGTCAGGTACGAGCTATGATGTTTATTTGATAAGAATTGATTGGCCATATGTGCCATTATGTTTTTATTACTTAGAAAGAAGTAACAAGATGAGTTGGGCTTGTAAGCCTTTGTTTTAAGTTGTTACCTATTGAGAGGTGACAAGATGTGAATGGCCTTGTGCGCCATGTGAATAAAGTTGTTGCCTAGTGAGAGGTGACAAGATGTGAATGGCCTTGTGCGCCATGTGAATAAAGTTGTTGCCTAGTGGGAGGTGACAAGATGTGAATGGTTTTGTGAGCCATGTGTGATGGAAACCCAAATCCTGGTAAAGGATTAAGGGTAATACCCTTAAATTATTAATACATTGTTTTTGCATGGTATTGATAGATAATTGGTGTACTGCTATTATATGTGCTAACCATGCAGGTATCATGAGATGATGAGCATAGCCATGTATGAGCTATGATGTGTTATTAGTTTGAATTTGTTTATTGGGCCTTGTGTGCTATAATATACCTTGTGCCTGGTAAGAGGTGGCAAGAGAGTTAATGTGCATCAAGTGCCATGATGGATGCTTGTGTAGCAAGTATCATACTTACCTTGGTCAAATGACCTAAAGGTGTTAGTTACCTGAGAAAGAGGTAACAGTGCTCAAGTGATGAACAAAGGGTTTGTATACCCATGATTTCATGGTTATGGTATCGAAATTGTGAAAGGATGAGAAAAACCCAGTGGTGAAGTGAGGGATTAAGATCCCAACACTTATGAAAAGAGTATGGCTACGGGCCATGACTCCACATTGATAATGCCAGGCTTTAGATATATGATCTAAGCCTGAAGAAAGTTAATGCAGTGGTAATGATTCTGTTGTTTGAATAGATGTTACACATGTTCTTCCTATTCATTAAAGGATAAGTGACATGTTAATTCTATCAAGTAGTAACTGCAATGCTTCTGATATAGAATAATGTTCTAATCTGTTGGACATTAAAATATTTGCTGTCAAATAGATATGATTCTCATGTTCATATTTATCTTATTAAGTTGCAATAATAATGTTTCTGGCGGAGAGTTATATCTCTCGCTGGGGCAATTTTTATAATTGTCTCACCCCCGTGGGAACCACATTTTTAGGTGGACGCGGACAAAGAGACAGGAATCCTTCAGGAGGTGAAGGACAACAACAGCAGCAGTAGGGACAGTAGTGAAGTCTCAGGTGGAGACATTGGCTGTCATGTCATGTTCAGATGTATATAAAGTCCTATGTGTCGTCTCTGTACTCTCAGGTCCTCAGAGTAGTAGTTAGTGATTTCGAGATTTTGGCTTAATGCCTCGAGGGTTTTATACTACCTGTGTATAGTTAAGACAGAGTAGTTAATGTTTGTATTCCTCGAGAAGTAAAAGTACATGAGATGTATATATATGAACCAGGATGTAAAGTTTTACTTTGGTTCTAAATGAAAGAGTTTTCCTATGAATGGATCCCTTTGCAAAAAGTTTTAATTTTTAGTAATTTTTGCTAATCCGCTGCTTGATGAACGCTTCCGCATTAGTTAATCTTATTTTTGCGATACGGTCGTCACAAATAGATTGCTGCTCGAAGAGTTGGTTGGTAGGGAGTTAAAGATCTAATGGTGTGGCTGAGAAGAACATCATCTTCAGAGTTCTCATGGCTATCCTAGCAACTCATGAAGGTGAAGGGAAGGGAAACATGTAGTTTTAGACAAAAACCCTAGAGGGTCGGAGGAAGGTGAATATGGAGAACGAAGGGAAGACATCCTGCTAGAGGAACGAAGACCTACAACCTTATATAGAAAGTTTTGCAAGATCCTTCCTTCTGGTTTTCCCTTTTTTTTGCTTCCCTTTTCTAATCCATAAACACTTGTCGTTTTCTTCTTTCTTTTCTCAAATACTTTCCCCTTCTACTATATCCTATTCAATGTATATGCAAGTTTGCCACGGGTGGTAGGTTAAGTTTCCATACGTGATTGATAAATATTTCAAGGCAAGGCACTTTTGATATCGATATGGACACACCATTACCACTTTTCTACACTCATAAAAGGTGTCTCTTTTTATTTATCACAATTATCGACAACTAATAACATGAAAAGGCAAAGTATAATTCTAGGAAAGGATATATACCTCTTACAATCATTTATGAGAAGGAAACCTATGCTTTCCTCTATTGGCAACTTGCATGTTATCTTATATATCTATTATTCAATAAATCATAAAACCATTGTTACTTATTTATGCAAGAAATCTCTTATTTATTTGTTTTGTGCCACAAGGATCTATTTACAAGAAAGAAAATAGTCTCATAGGCCCTATTTGGGCCATGGGCTGAACCCATGTCTCAAAACAAAAACACTATATTTAATAATAAAACTATTGGGACATCAATTCTTGGCTTTAATTTGTATAATTTCATTTTCTAAAATTGAGGATATTACAGTAGACAAAATCCACTCATTCAAAACAAATTATACCATTATTTGTCCAAATATCTTTAATATGAGAAATTACATTTCTCACCGAAAGAACCCAAAATTTGGGGTTATAACATCCTTCCCCTCTTATAGGAAATTTTGTCCTCAAAATATTTCAAGCAAACAAACAATTCAGGATAAGACTTTTCCATGTCCATCATTGGCCCCTATGTGGCTTTACCGTACTCATGGCGCATCCAAAGAACCTTTATCATCACATATTCTTTTCTCCGAGTTCTTTCATCCTGGCGTCTATAAACTACACAGGTGACTCAGGCCATTTCAGCCTCCCTTGGGGCTCACTAGGTTCATTGCTCAGCACATGGTCAGGGTATCTCACATAGTGCTCTAAATTGGACACATGGAAAACATCCCACATTACTTTATCCTGAGGGGTAGGGTCAAAATCTAACCGTCTCCACCCATCCATCTCTAATGGACCCATGTATCGGGGACTCAGCTTTCTCAGTTGCAGCTCAGAGGGGTCAGATTCTCACATTATATTCTCCCCCAATGCACTACATGTTAATCTACTTTGCATCTGCTCACGACCCGCATCGTCTCTAGGCTCCTTTCATCCATTGTACGATCAAAGTGACTTCATCTACACGCATTGTAGCCCTTTTCTAACCATCATGTGGTCCTTTCACCAACATCACCTTACTGAAGTGGTGACCGACACAACCTCTCTTACAGAGCTTCATTAAATCCTGATACTGGTCATGGTGGTCATCATCACATCTTTCATATGACAGTAACTGTCTCTAGCTATCACCCCGAACGAGCACATATGATCTCATCAGACCCTTTAGTCTGGATCATACTAACCATTAGTTAGGGGTGACAAACTGTACTAACATCGAGTCCTTCATGCACCTACTTCCATCTTTTGAAAGGGAACCTTTAGGTCAAACTCAAGATCCTTTGAACTCGCTTCATAGTTGAATCATCTCTCTCTCATGGGTAGTTCAACCAGATATGTCCCTTGACAGAACTCTTTCTCTCTCATGTCATCTAGGTAAGGCGAACTACCATAACCCATATTGCATCTCGACCTTCCTTGATCCAGGGGAGACTTACAACACCCATTGTGATGAACTCCCTTTCTCTTTCGAGAAATTTTTATCCTTTATATCAATGCACTGGGTTACTGGTATTCATCCTTTACCCTTGGCTTGCATGGCCATATACCACATGCAACTTCATTTTAAGCATACAAAGTGCTATTGTCACTTATTATCTTCGTAGTACCACGGTATATGGTGATCTTAAATCATAATCTCCTGTATTGTCATGATTCCTTAAGATAGATTCCTCAGAAACCCTAATAGAACCACTCTAGTTGGGGTTTCATCACCTTCTTTTCCAAAGAAGTGCACTTGAGGTTCTACCACCATCCTTTCATTGTATCAAGGACTAGACTGGCTAACCAAACAACCCTTAACTTTTCAACATATCTTGTTACATCCGAGTGTTATCCAAACACCTCTCCTTTCCAAACTTAGGGTTAGCCAACCAACTTCTTCTAGCTTCTAGTCAAACAAGTCAGATGTATCTCAACCAGAGCATCCATTACCACTTCACATCCATAGGTATTAGGTAACATTGAAGATATACACTTCCATGTATTTCACTTATCATATTACCTCAAACTCTATGTCTATCTCCATTAAGAACACTCTCTGATTTCATCATCACGGTGATCAAACTCAACCTGGTATAACTTATAAGTTCCACTTAGCTCAGGATGAAAACATCCTCATAAGGTGACTACCTCATTCCTCTTAGTGTTAGCAAACCATCAATGTATCATTCACTTTACCAGGGTAGGTTATCTTCTCTATCCCTATTTCTCGTGGCAACGTTCCAATCATCTCTTATCCTTGGTGTATGGCATGCGGAATGTCCTATCTCTCACCCTCATAACAAGAGGAAATAAGCATTTGGCTGCAGTCCAAATACAGAGTTCTTCCTATTCCAAGAGTAGAGATGGTACATCCCACCTTGCCAATACACCTTTATATCTAAGTTGCAGTGTGCCACATATGTCTCTAGATCATAGACATCAAGATATCAAACAAGTTTTGAACCTACTGAGGTTTATATCCTTGGTCATCTCCTCTAGGTCTATAGGATACTGACTCTTTTGGGGTCATCCCTCTTCCCTCATGCATCAAGAGAGTGCCCTACTCATTTGCCCTTTGGGTCCCATGAGTTCATGAAGGTGATCAATCTCCTAATCCATGGCCCTCAGACAATGATAGCTGTTACCTTCCGACCCTATGGTCATGTGCAACTGGGGAAATAGGCAACTCCTACTTTCATCGGTCTTATCCCTACCTGACCCTAGGATAGACTTAGGATTCTCCATTATAGTACATGTTCACTTAGAATCTTACCCAAGTCTTCATCATCTCTCTTTCTGCATTCATGGGCTGACTCTCATCCGTTCATAGGCATTATGGCAACCTGCCTACCTTGGTCAAGCCCCATACTGGTTACTTCCATGGTAACACATTCATATGCGATTAGAGATGGATATATATGGGTGTACAGGTTCATTCTCATACCATGTACTTTTCACTTAGCTTCTCAAGATCCTATGAGACCTCTTTAGGTTACCTTAAACCAAAAAAAGCTCTTAGGTCTAGGGTTTATGTCCACATGAGTCTACTTAACCCTAGCAAGCTATTAAGGCACAAACAGATCACCTATTGAACCATGCTAGGTCATACTTGTCCTCTTTCCTCAATGCTGGATCAAGATCAAACCTTCCTTTATCATCAACCTAGCTGTGAGGGGTTCATCAAACATACTTTAAACTTAAGGGGCTTCTCTTTTCCTCTATACATGAGGAGTACCATGCTCGAAACTATAGCAACTTAATTCTCATCATGAGCATTAGGTACACCACTTCCCCTCTTAGGCCTAGGAACCCTAGGTTCATGTTTAGGTGTCCAGCTTCATGCTCTATCTCTTAACCAAACATGTAACGGGTATGGCATACGCTTCCTGTCATCCTTTTTTCCATGATTAACACTTTAAAGTTGGGTCCTTCTCAAGGACAAACAACAAGGTACAAGGCCTCATAACCTGTTACTAAACCTCTCCAGGGTATACAAAACTTCTTCTTCCATTCTTAAAAGGTAAACTCTTATACCATAGGCACATAAGTGCCAGAAGCCTCATATTCTTTCCAGGGTTTGGTTCCTCCCATGGTAACCAAGATATCGTCAACTCCCGAGGATCGATCATGAGGCAACCACTATCATCCATTGTTCCTCATATCTCGGAGTTTTAGGCCTCCAACCTTCTTGCTGGGTTTCCTGCTCTCTCTAGAGCTAACCCTACATCAAACCTCACCATTAGAGGTCCTCTCTTCATGAAGGATCAACCTCCAAAGCATTCTCTACATGGGTGAAGCCTATGTTTGCTCAAGGTTATCCATAGCTCTTTATGCTTATTACATAAGCCATCCTTTATACTCTCCTGGTCAGGGTTTCAACCCCTTTCTCACCCTACTAACGTACCCTGGGTGCCTGCTATGCCCCACTCGCATAAGCCCATAGGGTTTCTATGGTCCTTCACTAACATCATCATCTAAGGAACTATCCTTTACCCTAACATGCACGACCCTTCCCAGGGTTGGGTTGCCAATGGTGGTAGGTCACCCATGGATCATATGGCATACCAAAGGCATGTCCTTACAAACAACTGGTCCAACTCATCTCTCTCTAACCTTCACTTAGGGTTAGGGTTAGCATCATCCTCCAAGGATGTGCCAGGTCTCTTCTTGAAATAGAGATCTTTATCTCCAAGACCAACTTATCCCCCTGTCCCGAAGGTCTAACCTTAGGTCCCTTCTGAGGACATGACATCTTATGTCATACGTCCTAAGAATGTATCTATTATTTATTTTGCACTTAACCTATTAAGCTTATGTCCAAGACATCTTATTTACATGCTTTTCATTAATTTAGTGGAGGATTCCTTAAACCTTATTAACCTTACCCATACCTCAAGAGGGTGAGGAGAAGAAAGGAAACCCTAATCCTTTAGGTCTTTATCAGAATTTTGTGATGAGAAGGGATGAATAAGATGAGAAGTCCTAAAGGTATCTTATTTCGATTCATACCTAAGACTTTGGCCAGGCGGTCACACGGGTCTGGGAGTCCTCGTATTCCGACTAGCGGTGCGGAGGAAAATCTTGCCAGCCCCCGGTCCTGATCCCTTTCTAGACACCTCCGTCTTTCAGATACTCCTCTAATAACTCCCTTGGGTTCTATGGAGTTTGTAAAATTTAATAATTACTAATGGTTACATGAAGAACCTATGCTCTGATACCAAATGTTACGACCCCACCTCCCGATAACTCCCAATTAAGGGAGACCAAGAGGTTGAAGACGCACCCATTAATCCCGGATCAAAGGTTCGACATATAACCATAAACAATTATTAAATTCTAACAGACTATACTGAAAATGGTAATAAAATTTTTCTTTACATACCTTTTGAAAACTTGGATCTCTAAACTTCTATCCACACCGATACTAATCTATCTAATCCTCCTTTGAACTTCAATTCTCTTTTAGTATCACATGTGCCACTTTACTGTTTGTTCTTTTCATTGTACCTAAAACGCCGACAAACAAAACGTCGGTCAGCCATAGTTGGTATGTCGGGGAAAACAATAAACATGCAATTATGATAACAATGTAATCATTCAATTAATTATTTAACAACCAATATTACGTTTTAGATATAACTCCGCGATCCAAGGGTACCCTATCCTCTGTGTTGTCCCCATTAAACCCCTCATAATCTACCTATAAGTGAACCAGTTTCTAGGGTTGAGTCACCTGGCACTACTCGTAAGTAGACCACTCCTTAACTCGGGACTTGCTAAAGAGTCTCTAACTCACGGTAACCTAGACCTTACTCTAGGATTACCCCTTTTTCAGCCTTTTTAAAGTAACAGAGGTGGACCCGGATCTAGCCAGTTACATATATACTCATTTACAGTGATAATCATAGTCACTTTATAGTTGCATGAAATAAATAGACATCCAACAGTTAATTTCAAGCAACCGATTAAAACTTCGGGAATCGCCGCGAACCTAGAGCGATTATTCATAAGCGTAACCACATACCTGATTTGATGAGTCATGCAGATTATTGAACATATACTTCATGTATATACAATCAAGCCAATCAACAGATCCAAGAAAGTAATTCAATCATCACATAATTCCTGAAAAGAATATGTACTCTACTGTTACACACTTCATCAAGAATCTACTCTTTTTACTTGGATTCACTTTCTAGGGTTTTGTGTCCATTTTAGGGTTTCATTAGGGTTTCATTTGCAATTAGGGTTTTGACTTTACTTTTAATACCATAAACCCTAATTAGACAAAACTACATATAACCATAAGTTTCTCATCCTATTTCTCCTAATAGAATTAGGATCATCATTTAACAACATACTTCCATATTTTGGAATTAAATATGATCATCTCCTATTTTATCCCAAATTAGGGTTCCCATATATATTATTCTTCATTTATGGATTAAAACCCTAAAATTACCAACATTTCATACAAAACGGATGAAAACTCTATATTACTAATCAACAGGTTAATATCTTTCAAATTGACCTATTAACCTTTAAAGATGTATCCTTTATATTCAATTAGGGTTTCTAAGGTTTCTTACAAAACCCTTAATCATCTCAATTTTCTTCATTAAAAATTCTCTGATCCAAACTATGTTCAAGGATAATTATATTACAGTTGTATTCTTGCAATATCGGATTATGACCACTAAATCTCATATTTACTTAAATCGGGGTTTTTAGTCCATCATACCATGTTTATGATCATAAAACCCTAAAAGTAACATATGAATCATCCTTTCATGATCTTACCATTCGTAATAGGTTAAGATTGATCAAAAACATATAAAAGATTCATCATGATTATTTTTATATCGTTCTAAGGTTATTCTGTCAATTAATGCATTAAAAATGCAAAACCCTATACTTTTTGAGTTCCAAGCAGAATTAGGTTCCAAATATAATTTATTTGTATTCCTCTCGTTCTGAGGATCAATTTTCATATATCACTTTCTATCATTGGAGTTACAGATAATTAATTAAAATTATTCCTAAATTGGTACCTTTGGACGAATAGGAGCACGCCACGTCAGTCAGCATGTGCCTTGCTTGCCTGCGTAACCCGGTGACTTGAAATATAATTCGTTTACTGAAATGCCCCCATGCGGAAATCTGGCTCTCCATACGATGGAGGGGTATATCCGTCCAACGCATCTTGATCTTCTTCTACCTCGCGCACAGGCGCTCCGCGACGCGCAGGGCAGCCGGTGTCGCAACCTGAGCCCACTGCTGTGCCCCTCCTATCCTCTCGATGCGCCATCATCTCCGCCTCCTTGCCCGTTCTCCTTTCTTTCTTGGTCCAGACCGGCCCCATCGAGGGAGAGACACCGGGTGCGGCCTCTTGCTGTGCGTGAACCCCTGCCGGTACTGCGGTACTTGGTTCACACATCCGCCACCCACCGATGCCCCGATCTCCTTCCATGCACTCATAGCTACCCCAGCCAGACACCGCAGGCGCCGCTGCAGATGCAGCCGCATGTGCAGCACCACGGGTTGTAGAGGGCTCCCTTCTTCTTTGATGCACTCGTCGCCCTTCCCCGTCGATCAGTATTTCCTCCATGAAGCTTGGCCTCTCTCTTGCTTCCGTCCCACAGATAACTAGAGAGGGTAATGCAATGCCACCCGCAGTTCCTTATTTGTGAGGAATAGATTGATGCTCGAAGAGTTGGTTGGTAGGGAGTTAAAGATCTAATGGTGTGGCTGAGAAGAACATCATCTTCAGAGTTCTCATGGCTATCCTAGCAACTCACGAAGGTGAAGGGAAGGGAAACATGTAGTTTTAGACAAAACCCTAGAGGGTCGGAGGAAGGTGAATATGGAGAACGAAGGGAAGACATCCTGCTAGAGGAACGAAGACCTACAACCTTATATAGAATGTTTGGCAAGATCCTTCCTTCTGGTTTTCCCTTTTTTTTGCTTCCCTTTTCTAATCCATAAACACTTGTCGTTTTCTTCTTTCTTTTCTCAAATACTTTCCCCTTCTACTATATCCTATTCAATGTATATGCAAGTTTGCCACGGGTGGTATGTTAAGTTTCCATACGTGATTGATAAATATTTCAAGGCAAGGCACTTTTGATATCGATATGGACACACCATTACCACTTCTCCACACTCATAAAAGGTGTCTCTTTTTATTTATCACAATTATCGACAACTAATAACATGAAAAGGCAAAGTATAATTCTAGGAAAGGATATATACCTCTTACAATCGTTTATGAGAAGGAAACCTATACTTTCCTCTATTGGCAACTTGCATGTTATCTTATATATCTATTATTTAATAAATCATAAAACCATTGTTACTTATTTATGTAAGAAATCTCTTATTTATTTGTTTTGTGCCCCAACGATCTATTTACAAGAAAGAAAATAGTCTCATGGGCCCTATTTGGGCCATGGGCTGAACCCATGTCTCAAAACAAAAACACTATATTTAATAATAAAACTATTGGGACATCAATTCTTGGCTTTAATTTGTATAATTTCATTTTCTAAAATTGAGGATATTACAGTAGACGAAATCCACTCATTCAAAACAAATTATACCATTATTTTTCCAAATATCTTTAATATGAGAAATTATATTTCTCACCGAAAGAACCCAAAATTTGGGGTTATAACAAGGAGCATAAAACTTATGTGATAAGTCTTAAGAGATATAAAAACCCAATAGATATACACATATGAAAATGAAAAGTTGGAATATAACTTGCTCAAACTCCTCATTTTATCTCTAGAAGTTTAGTGATGGTTGCCAAGCCCCTGGAGGGGAAGGGAGGTAGCACGAAGCCCTGGAGGGAAGGTGACCCAAGTTCATCGAATAGACAGAGACCATGAGGGGGTATTCCAGAGGTTGAGAAAACATGGGTTGATATGTTGTAATGATAAAAGTTATACTTAATGAAAACAAAGAGATATCTATAAAACCTTTAGGGTTAGTGAGACAACCTGGGGTGGGTCAACCCGAGAGTGGGAAGTTGACCTATGAGGGAAGAAAAACCTAGATATTGGGATCAGGTTGTGGCTATAGAGCATAACCCTCTCCTATGAGCCAAGAAGGCACCCTAGGCTAGGAATTTCCCTTAAAAGGTAATTGAATAAATGAATTTAAATATTGAAATAACCTTAATCCTCACCTATAGGAGTGAAGAGTTAAAGATATAAAAAAATGAAAGCACTTAAATTCTTTGAACCCAAGGATGCCAACTCTGAGTGACACAACTGGTCAAGCCTAGGAGGGAAGACCAGTAAGGAACCAAGCCTAGGAGGGAAGGTGGCCTAAGTGGATGACCAAGCCCAAGAGGGAAGGTCATGAAATGGTCAAGCCCAAGAGGGAAGACTAGGCAGGCAACAAGCCTAAGAGGGAAGGTGGCAGAAGTCCACAATGCAGTTGTTTAGGATCAAGACCCTAGAGGGGAAGATTACAGAGGTCAAGCCCAGGAGGGAAGACCAACATGGAACCAAGCCCTGGAGGGAAGGTGGCCCGAGCCCAATGATGGGACAACACTGCATTATGTGTACTCGAAAGAGAGAGATGAAGGCAATTCAGGTTATAGAATTAAATAAGAGAATAATGTGCTTAAAAGATGTGACATCTCAAAAGAAACCCTTAAAGAGGGTACATTCGTAATGCAATCTTATGGTCAAGTAGGGTGTATTAGAGGTACAAAGGACCGATGGTTGGGAGTTGATATGCCCTGAATGCACATGACCATGTGGTCAGGAGATAAAAGCTAGGTTTACCTAAGGTACATGACTCAGGAGATTAGCTACCTCCATGAGGATCATGTAGCCTAATGGGTGAATGTGAAAGAAACTCTCTTGATGCATAAGGATGAGATCACTCCAAGAGTACCTATACCCCTAGAGACCTCAAGGATTTGGATAAGGCTCATAATGATACATGAGATGTAAATATAAAAGTTATAGGAAGTCATGAAAACATGAGAGAAGTTGTGCCCTAACATAAGAGTAAGAAAAGGGACACTTGACTTCATGGAGTTTAAGAATGCTATATAATTAAGAACAAGTAAGTTTAGAGACATACTGAGTATGATTCAACTTAATATGTGAAATTGAAAGGTAATGAGTGGATGTACTATCTTCACTCTTAGAATGGAATGAACTTTGTATTTGGGATGCATTCAAATGCTTATTTCATCTCATTATGAGGGAGGGAGATTGGGTAGACACACGTTATGCTTAAAATTAAGACAATGAGGATGAATATTCTACCTTGGATGTGTAATAACATGAACTAGGGTTAGAGGTGTCACCTCACCCTTGGGTGTAAATAATGAATAGAAACCTAGGTGAAAAGAGAAATCACCAAGTCATAATAAAATTAAAAGTAAGAATGAAATCATCAAGAGATGACGAGTTTTGAATACTGGAGACGTGGATATTCTTGAATTTTGATTCAGATGCCAAACTTAGTAATAAAATGAAAACTGATATGCGAAAGAAAAGTTGTTAAAGATATTTTAAGTGGGGTGGTAACCCTAATTTTTGAAAATGATGAGTATCATTCACTTAGGCTTAGTACGCCTGAATTTTGAGGACAAAATTCCTTTTAAGGAGGGGTGAATGTTACATACTTGGAATTTGTGAATTTCAAGCCTAAATGAAATTAAGGAATATATAATAATGAAGTGTGTTGCGGGAACTTTGGTGATGTATCCAAACCCTAGAATTATATTAAATGATCAAAGTAAGTGCTTTTGGGCATACATGTTCTTATGAGGCGTATATAAGACGAAATAGTTACCAAATCCTCAAGGTTGGTAATTAGAATATGATTAAGATCGTGAAGCCTTTGGAAAGACCAAGATGTGTTCATGGGCCTTAGGGTCATGACTTAGCCCAGTTGGATAATCAAAGTGTACATATGGGACATGAGATATGATTTTGGATATTGTGGATGTTCGTAATTGTAATAGACATCCAAAATAAAGTAATCTATATGTTGACCTAAGTAATTAATTGAAGGTTTATCTGGTGTTTGCTTGGAGGGCAAGTATTGCGCATAGGATTATCTCAACCAATCCTTATAAAATAAGATAGGGAAAGTGTTGTTTGTTTATTTACTTATATGAAAAGGCTACCAAATCCAAGACTTGATATGGAAAAAGGGGGTTTTATCCTGTAGCTTATGAGTATGAGATAAACACTAAGAGATTTATAGATGTAAGGAAAGTAATAGAAAACAAGCAAAATACAATTAATTATTTCCTAAATGAGAGTCCTTACCAACCATGTATAACTTGGACACCAAGTCATCATTCTGTTAACCCTAGTGACATAGCTATTTATAGTTGACTAAGGGGAAAGCCACGAAAAAAGTAGAGACAAGGGCATGTCTCTCATCCTACAAGCAAAATGATGGGTTATTCCATGGTGTTGCGGTCAGCGATGCCCTGGAGGCTAGCGGGAGGATGACCAGGTAGCCACCTTAGTACACTCCTTGTGCCAACAGAGTGGTGACGACTATCAATGCTATTGAGGGAGTTCTTCCTAGGCCACCGTTGGTGTAGGTCCAAATACATGGTTGGGTCTTCAGTGAGGGGGAATCCCTCCTTGAGGTCTAGGTGTAGGTTTGGCGGCATCAAGTTCAGTAGGTCTTGCCCTGCAAGGATCTGGTCGTACTGCTCATCTTGGCTATGGGAGGCCATCCCTGGGACCCTGACGCTGAAGAAGGGAGGGTCGATGGTTAAGGATGGAACGCCAACAACCTGTTCCAGGAAGTGCCCTCACAACACGGAACCCTCGCGGGGTTATGCAATGTGAATGGGTAGGCAGTTGTAGGATGTGTGGATTTTGCCAGTCTTTCCCTAGGACGGCCGTTGCGGGCCGCAGAAGGGTCTGCGGAGGCTGGCTAGCAACACGGGGCATCGATCCATGCAGGAAGGTGAGGTCAGAGAAGGGAGAATGAAAGAAGTCATTCCGGTCGAGGCTGCTCCTCATGGAGTGGGCTAGTCGGAGGCGGTGCTATTTCTCTATCAGCTTATGGCCACCGCAGACCGCGGTGAAGGAAGAGCGAGGGCTAGAGGGAAATCGGGATGGCCATGGTGGTTTGTTGTAGGGGGTAGGCAGAGGCATGCAAGGATGAACATAGCCTTCATGCAGAGCAGAGGTGGGGACAGCCGCATCCGTGCGGCGTGAGTTTGCATCAGGACTACGCTACGACGACATATGCACGCAGGGCCTGACTCCTGTGCGAGCTAGAAGAAAGGAAAGGAGAAAAGGACCTTTATACCCCTCATATCATGTTCAAAGCGTGAGGGAAAAAAGTTCATTCCACCCATATAATCTGGATGGATTTTGAATAAAGAAAAGAGAATCGGGCTGACGTGGCATCATACGATTGGCTCAGGTAACATAAATCTTAGAATAAATGTAGTTAATTAATGGTAACTCAGAATATAGTGAAACTATATATCAAATCGCTCAGAAAAATGAGAGAAATATAAAGAAAATATAATGAGTGGCTAATTATGCTTCCTGTGCTAAAAGTGTATAAAATTCTTGTCCTAATGTGTTTAATGAAAAGTAAAACCTAATTTTGGTTAATATGATGCTTAATTGGACATATTCGTTTATGTTAGGCTAATGCCTGATCTAGACATGTATAATAAGGAAATACGTAATAATTATGATTAATGGATGGTTTCATATTAATAATCTTATTCATGCTATTTAGGGTTTTAAAACCAATATAGACATCTTTCTATGATCATAATGTTAGTCATATGATTTAGGTGTCACGAGTAGTTTAATATGCTTAATTTGATGATTAGGGTTTCACCTAATATGCATAAATAAATTTTTAATATGATAAACCATGATATGATTAGGGTTGGTATCCCTAATATCGGTTCCAAACATGAGATAGCCCTAAACCCTAGTTTAGGAGAGAATCTAGATGTAAATAATGTAATACATGCTGACACACACATAGTATGCTTTCTTTCAGATACTTGTTGATTATGTGCTTGGTTGATTGGATGTTTGGATTGCATTCCTAAAGTACATAAGATGTTCTGCATGGTTTCTGCAATGGCATAAGGTACGTGGTTACACTTATGAATACTTGCATCGAATTCTGAGATTGCTGATGTTTCTCGATGAGATTGGACGACAAATGAACTGCTTGTTTGTTTATTTAGTTCTTGCAAACTATAAAGTGCATATGAGTATCATGTAAAGTAAATTATAGTATTATGAACCCTGGGATAGACTGATCTTAATGGTAATGCACATGAGCCCTGAAGGGACAGTGATTACACCTAAGGTAGTTAACCAGATATGGGTTAGAATATGAAAACAAGTTTATATTATTATATGCAAGATAAAGATGTTTTCTTATATACTACTTGTGATTATTGTTTGAATCCACGTACCAATATAGGAATATACTCATCGCGTATTTGTTTGTCGACGTTTTAGGTATCAGATATACTTGATTCGTGGACAGGAGGGTACAACAAAATATGTTGAAGGCACTACAGTTAAATCATGAAGGTTTAGTCTTAATGGTTTATCTTCACACATGTAAAACTTAATTCTGTTTAAAAGTTATGTAACTCCTTAGAGGATGTTTTTATGCAAACATGTAAATATTTGATCATTAATGGAAATTGTTTACTATTTTGTATTATTTCATGAATTTGATCCTGGAAGTTATGATTAATGATCTGTGACTTTAAGGTCTTTTAGACACTCAAAAGTGCGGGTCATTACACCTAGATCATAAATTTCACACATATACTCAAAGATACAGAGGAGGACTAGGATATGAGCTAGTCATACATATATTTATGGTGATAGCCATAGTCACATTCATAACATCCAAACAATTACTTTCAAGCAACCGAGATATCCTCATAAATCACTGTGAAACTAGAGCAATTAGCCATAAGCGTAACCACCTACCTAGTTTAGAAGTCTAAAAAATAAGCAAGATATCTAATCCAACCAAGAAGTCCAATCGACCAAGTCAAGAAACCAATCAAACAAATCTTAATCCTAAAAAACATATATAATACCTAATTGTTACAATTACCTCCAAGCAACTCTTATTGACTTGGGATTCCATTATATGGTTTCTAAGACATATTAGGGTTTCCTTAGGGTTTCTTGGTTCTATTTTCCAATTTTTACCCTTTAAGGTCAACAAACCCTAAAAGCACTTTTGTACTCATAAAAACCCTAATTACACAAATAATCCACATTAAGGGTCTTTATTCTCAATTTATCTTAAAAGAATCATATCTCCATCCTACTTATGGATTTTCACAATTAAAACCATTAAAATTCACATCTATCAAAATTAGGGTTTCTAGGCTCACTAATGAATTGTTATAATCATGGAACCCTAAATTAAGTAAATTATGTATTTAGATTATTCATCTACATCTAATCCCTCCTTTTTATGTTAACATGTTAATATTTAATTCAAAATGTTCAGGGAACATCATTAGATCTATTTATCATTAAACATAGGGTTTTCTATTTATAAAACCATTAAAGATGGCATATTTATACACTTTTCGATTTACAAGAAGATTTAGGCCTCAAATATATTTTTATTGAGTGATATGTATTTTTTTGAGAAAGATTCATATATAAGACTTCTTCATTAGATTATCCCATAATTAGTTAAGATTTTCCTAAAAGAAATACTTTTAAGCTAATTAGGGCCTACCACCTAGGCAGAGAGCCCCGACCCTGCCTGCCAATGTGGCTAGGCCTAGCCTATCTATGCTCGCCACCTCAGTGGCTCGGCTCGTGTCTAATTGGCTAACTAAGCACGGAAAGAGAAGGGTATAAAGACCAAAAGGCCTTACATGGTCTGAAGATGGTCAAGGGGCAAGAACATAATTCTCTCCTCTATCTTCTTCTTCTTTCTCTTACGAGCATCATACCTCGTGCAGTCAAATATGCGGTTGACTTTGGGATCTTGGCCTCCTCAGAAATGGGTGAAGGTTCTGTTGCCTCTGATGGACCTTGGCGGATTGGTTGATGGAATCAATTACTCACCTTCTACTCTGGAGTGATGGGTCGACGACAAACAACTCCAACAAGGTGCACGTCAGGTCAGGGGTGAAGGTCGAGATGGAACAAGCAATTGATTGCTCCAGGGAGTTCATGTGATCGAGACGATGCTTTTGGAATGATTTGTGGTTTCACAGATGGGGTGTGTCCCCCTATATGTACCTGAGGTTCATGGCTCAGTGGCAGTGAATTAGGCATATCACCATGGATCTCCCAAACCTATTAGAATTTGGATCAATCTATGTGTCTTGCTCTCCCAAAGACGATGGGACTCCTTTCAAGGTTGCTCGTCCTCTGAGCACCAAGAATTCTAACCCAGAGTCCATCCTTTCACTATTCCCATCACCTCATGTGACTGGAGGATAGGGACGACTCAAGGCTGTCGGATCTCAGATCTGATGGTCCTCGCATCATGCACATTTGAAATTGACTAAATAAATCAAGTTCTAATTTGATTATAAATCATGATTTTTATGTACATCCCTCTCACTTTAGGAAACTTTCAAAAATTCATAAAATCTAAACTACAGAGGTTTTTAATCCCAAAATTTAAGGGAACCTCTTTGATAACATAATCTACTCGCTTGCCAAATATGGTTTCAAAATTCTAAAATAAGAGAGTTTTTTATTCATATGCAAGTTATCTATTCAAAAGGCATATTTTATCCATATTTTCTCTCTCTTTATCTTTTATTTCTTTTATTTGGATTCCTTTTACCATTAGAAACTAAGTGGATTCAAAACCTAATACATGAATGTCATTCATACCATCTTCTACAGAATTTTACATAATTCTCAACATCATCTTTATTTCTTTTTCCTTTTATTTATTATCATATTTCTTTTATCTTTTCTTCCCTTTTATCACATTGGACTCCCAAAAATAGTAGGATCCACAAAAATGCACATTAAAAGTAAATATTGAAAAAGTAAACCATTCATTGAACATAAATCATACAATTTCCATACATACACATTTTATTGAAAAAATTGCATTTCATTCCGTACAAGAAAAAACCAAGGTTGTAACATCATCTCCCCCTTATAGGAATTTTCCCCAAAAATTCAGCTAGTCAAAAAAACAAAATAGGGTAGGCCTTTTCCATGTTCATCTTCATCTCCCATGTGTCTTCATCCTCTCCATGGTGCTTCCGGATAACCTTTACCATCTCTATCTTTTTATTCCTGAGCTCTTTCACCTTGGTATCCAGTACCCTCACATGTGAAATAGGGTATGCCAGCCTCCCTTGGAGTTCAATAGGTTCAATGCTCGGCACATGGATCAGGTCCTTCACATAGTGCTTCAGATTGAATACGTGGAAAACATCATGTATCATACTATACTGAGGGGGTAAGGACAAATGATATGTAGCTTCACCAATCCGTTCCAAAACCTCAAATAGACCCATGTATTAGGGACTCAACTTTCCTCTATTCTTAGCAATAGCTCGGAGGGGTTGAATTTTCAGAAACACATGCTCACCTACAATAAACTGCATGTCCGTATTCTTCGCATCAACATAAGACTTATGTCTATCCTGGGCTCTCTTAAGCCTTTGCTTGATCAAAGTGTCTTTGTCAGCATACAACTGTTGTTCCTCTAACCTCAACAAGTTCCTTTCACCAACATCATCCCAACGAAGTCGTAATTGACACAGCCTTGCATACAGAGCTTTGTATAGAGGCATCTCGATACTGGCCCGATATCTATCTTTGTAAGTAAACTCAGCTAGGGGTAGGTACTCCTCCCATGATTCACCCCAATAGAGCACAAATGGTCTTAACAAATCGTCTCACATCTGGATTGTTCTTTATGATTGTCCATTAATCTGGGGGTGGTGATATGGAATGTTAAATTTCAGCCTAGTACCGAGTTCTTCTTGCACTTACTTCCACAAATTGGAAGTGAACTTTGGGTCATGATCTAAAATAATCAAACTCAAAACACCATGAAGTCGAACTATGTCTCTAATATTGTTCAGCTAGGTCTGTCACCTTGGCAGTTATCTTTAAGTCTATGAAATGTGCTGACTTGGTAATCTGATCTACCACAACCCATATTGCATCATGACATTTCTTGATCCTGGGGAGACCCACCACAAAGTCCATGGTGATTTGTTCCCATTTCCACTCAGGAATTTCAATCGATGATAAAAATCCACTAGTTCACTGGTGTTCAGCCTTCACCATTTGGTACGTGAGACAATTGGCCACATATACCGCTATATCTTTCTTCTTTCCAGACCACCGAAAGTACCACTGTAAGTCTTTAAACATCTTGGTGGTGCTAGGTCATACCGTATACTTAAAATCGTGAGCTTCTTTCAAGATATGATTCTTCAAAGGAAAATCTTTAGGAACCCAAATACGACTCCTGTAGCAGATTCCACCATCTACTTCCACTGAGAGATGGGTCTGAGGTTTCTTTGACAAACCTTTTATCTTGTCGAGCCCTTGGCTGGATAACCACATGATTACCAACTCGGTAAACATGTATGATTTTATCTGGATGTTAGCCACACAGATCAGTCTTCTAACGACAACGAAGTCCACCTAGCAAACTCTTCCAATTTTCTCTACTATCTATACAAGACAGTTGTACACCTCAATTGTTTTTGGCCAAGAGCATCTTCTACAACATTAGCTTTTCTAGGGTGATAGGTGATGGTAAAAAGATAATTCTTCATATACTCCATCCATCATCTTTGTTTCAGGTTTAGGTCCTTCTGAGTCAGCAAGTACTTCAAGCTCTTGCATCTATTATTTTGGTCACCAGATTCAAGTCTCATACCTATAGAATTCAAACTCCACTAGATAATTATATCCTTATTTGAAATCTTAATTTTGTGATGACCTTTCTCACCTCTTTTTTCAAACCATTTACCCATTATTCTCTCCTGAGGGTGTGATATCTCCATAGAAAAGATTTCAACATTTCTATTCCTAGTATGGCATGCGTCTTTCTCATCTCTCACACTCTTAATAAGATAAAATAAGTATTTGGCTACAGTTCAAATATAGAGTTCATCCCATTCCAAAAGTAGAGACGGTACATTTACACATTACCATTTTATTTTCAAATCTAGGTTGAATCATCATCCTCATGAATCCAAATCATGAATACCACCATTATTTTAGTTCCACATTTACATATAAGAAATTGTTTTCTCATAACGTTTGAGTTTTATCATAACTCCTATTTACAAAGTTTAGTTATTTCCTCATGGTCTCTAGGGTGCCAATAATTTTTGGGTGATCTTACCCTTATGCATCTTGGGAGTGCCTCTCACACTTACCCCTTGGGCCCCATGAACTCATGAAGGTGGCCAACCTCCTAACCCATGGGCCTTGGGAAAACTAGTTGTTACCTCTCGACCCTATGGTCTTGTGCATTCAGGGGACAATCAACTCCTACTCTGGTTAGTCTCATCCCTTCTTGACCTTAGGATTGACTCAGGGTTCTATCGTAACTTTGTTCATTTCATCACACATTTTGCTTTTGGTTCCTTTGATGATATCCAAGAACATTATATCCTTAAAAATTTATCTGGGAACTTATAGTGTTCCTTATGTCCGTATATGGGAAACATGGCGACCTACCCGTCTAGGCCTGATCCCATTCTACCGGTCACTTCCATAGTGACTTTTCTTCATGCCCCTTAGAGATGGCCATACTTGGGTCTAAAGAATTGTATTTAATCTATGTGCTTTTGCACATAATATCACAAGTTATTTTAAGTGACCTTTAATGTTACCTCATCTCTTAAACTAATTTTAAAAATCACTCTTTTACAAAGGGTTCTTTCCAAGAAAAGATAAAAGTGATACTAGACAACACTAAGGTTCACAAAAGCATACTTGAACCCAAACTTATATCATCACGTGCAAGCATACTTCCTATTATTTCATCCATGCATTTTATTCCAAGAAACCATATTATCACTACCCCATGTGATCTATCATTCCAAAATTGGATAAAAAAACTTTATTTCTAATTTGGTTACACAAAACTTGATACATTATGCTCCACTTGCCTCATCTACATCCTTTCTTTAAGTCCTATTTTCTATAACCTTCTTAGAGATGGCTTCTCCCTAGGAGTCATTTGCTTTGATGTGAGATTTTTTATCACTGATGATGAAAACTTGAGTTTGTAGGAGTTCTTTAGTAACTAGGACCATCCTTTGATATTTTGTAGTCATTGGTTGAGCCGTGGTCGGACATGGTCTTCGATGATTGGAGAGGGGACATGAAACCCAATTATGTCCTTCTTGCTGACAACGGTAGCACAACTTCTACTCAGAATGACATGTGCTCCAATGTATCCTTCCACAATTGTAACACTTTAGGGGGGTTTCTTGTTGTAGGGTTTTGATTTTCCCCCATTCCTACTCTTGCCACGCTGGCGATACTAGGCTTTCATATTGTCACTCCTTGGACCAAAACTTTTATTAGTGGCATCGATATATCCCTTGGGTGTATGTTGAGCAGTCATAACAGCCTTCTTCATGTCCCTTGGCAAAGTAAGCTGAGAGGATAGTATAGAAGTTCTTCCAAGCCATTGGTTTCATGGTCACATCTTGATTGATGATGTAATACTTCCACCAAATCTTTGTGGTTCCCTCAAGTAGGTGCATCCAAAAAGGGACCTTCAAGTGGAGTGGTACCCCAAAAATATGGAATCCATTTTCCATAGCCTGAAGCTAGGCTTCCACTTCATAGCCACATTCGACCTAGAAATTCTGTATACCCAACATGAGGTAGTCGAGGATGGTGACTTGATGACGAGGGAAGACAAGCATGGCTTCACCATCCTTACCCATGGCAACACTTCTCACTGTAAGGTCACTGACCATTTTTGTGAGTCCCTTTTGTTGTCTCAGCCATGGATCATTAGAGGTAGGAACATGCCCGTCTATAGTTCCTTGATCGATAACATGATCAGAGTTTCCATTAGGCTCATTGCAACTTAGGTCGAGGCTGCGTTCAGGGTTCAGAACGTCAAAGGGGGAAACTTTGGGCTCGAGACCTTTCTCAGTGGTGGCCTCTTCTGATCTGTTCCATTTCTTGGAAGCCTCATCTTCCATCATCTCATTTGGATACATATACTCCTAGTAGGAGGGACTTCCCTTTGGGTGGTCAAGGATGATGATAATCCTATTGCAGGTCATGTTGTTTCACATAAACCAACTTTATTAATCTTAGTTGGACATTAACATATCCTAGAGTTATATCGATGTCATCTTGTTTACATGCATTTTATTATTTGGTGGAGGATGCCTTAATCCTTATTGTTCATAACCCCAAAACTCAGAGGTGGAGAGTGAGAAAACCTTCAAAACTTAAAGTTGTTCTAGTAAAGAGGGTAAATGAAGGATGAAAGTAGATCAGAAATCCTTGAGGTATCTTATTTCGAGTCAAATCCTCCGATTTTGTCTAGGCAGTCACACAGATTTTGAGAGTCCTCATAAACCGACTAGCAGGGTGGAGGAAAATCTTTCAATCCGCAGAGCGTAATCCTTTTCTATATAGCTCCATATTTGGAAAATTCTCTAATAACTCCCTTGGGCTCTAAAGAATTTGTAAAATTTAATAATTATTCATAATTATATGGAAAACCATGCTCTGTACCAAATGTAATGACCCCACCCCTCGACAACCCCCAATTAAGGAAGGCCATGAAGCTAGAGTAATTATTCCAAAATAGATCATATGATTTTGCAAATAATAAAAAATAATTAATAAACTTTACCACAACTAAGCTTAAAACATGATAAATTTTTTCTTTTCACATACCTTTCAATAGTAGAATTTCAGAACCTTACCCATAGAAAGAAATAACTATAATCCTCTAAACATTATTTTGTCGTGTTCTTTATCAATGTCACCTTTTATTGAACATTCGTTCTTCATTAATGTAACTGCATATTTCCCTAAAATGCTGACAAACAAAACTTCAGTTAGTATAACAGATTATACCGGTATGTGGGGGAAACCAAAAGTTTGTATCTAGTTGTAATAACATATTGCAACCAAATTAATGTTTATCAGTTCAAATTTTGCATTCTAAACATAACTACTCAATCCTCACATAAATAAACCTATGTGTTGTCCCTCCAGTGGACATGGATACTACCTTTCTCATATGGTAAATCCCAAATAGCCCCATTTGATTTTACCCTAAAGGTAGAACAACACATAGAGCTGTATAGTCATATGATCCTACCCAAAGATAGACCAAACAATAACTCAAGATAATCTATTGAACCTACCCCAAGGTAGATCAATACCGAGATCACAAATTTCACACAAATACTCAATGCTACAAAGGAGGACTAGGTTCTGAGCTGGTCATGCTTATATTTATGGTGATAGCCATAGTCACTTCATAGTTGCAAGAATTAAAGCTCATCCAAGAAATTAATTTTCAAGCAACCAGTAAATCCTCAAAAATCACCATGAAACTAGAGCGATTAGCCATATGCGTAACCACATACCTAATTTGGAAGTCTAAAATATAAGCAAGATAGCTGATCCAACCAAGAAGTCCAATCAACCAATAAAGCAAATCTAGATCTTGAAAAGAATATATAATACCTAATTGTTACAATTACCTCCAAACAACTCTTCTTGACTTGGGATTCCATCTAAGGTTTCTAAGCCTTATTAGGGTTTCCTTAGGGTTTCTTGGTTCTATTTTCCATTTTCACCCATTTAGGTCAACAAACCCTAAAAGCAGTTTTTAGCTCATAAAACCCTAATTATACAAATTATTCACATTAAGGGTCTTTATTCTCAATTTATCTTAAGAACATCACATCTCTGTCTTACTTATGTATTTTCATAATTAAAGCCATTAAAACTCACAATTATCAACATTAGGGTTTCTGGACCCATTAAAGCAATTTTTTAATCATGGAACCCTAAATTAAGAAAATTATGTACAAATATTATTCATATATATATAATACCTCTTGTTTATGTCAAAATATTTAACTCAAAATATTTAGGGAACATCATTAGATCTATCTATCATCAAAACTAAGGGTTTTCTATTAATAAAATCATTAAAGATGGCATCTTTATAAACTTTTTGAATTACAAGTAGATTTAGGCTTCAAATATTTTTTTATTGAATTCTATGGATTTTTCTGATCATGATTCATATATAACACTTCTTCACCGAATAATCCCATAGTTAGTTATGATTTTCCTAAATAAATTACTATCAAGTAACCCAGGGCCCTCCACCTAGGCAGAGAGCCTCAACCCAGCTTGCCAACGTGGCTAGGACTGTCCTATCTATGCTTGCCACCTCAATGGCTAGACTCGCATCTAAGAAGATGACTAAGCACGGAAAGAGTAGGGTAAAAAGATTAAAAGACCTTATCTTGTCTGAGGATGGTCAAGGGGCAAGTAGATAATTATCTCCTCTGTCTTCTTCTTCCTTCTCTCATGTGCTGTAGACCTCGTGCAGTCAAATCTATGATTGATTCTGGGATCTTCTCCTCCTCAGACATAGATGAAGGTTTTGTTGCCTCCGATAGACCTTGGAGGATTGGTTGATGGCCTCGATTGCTTGCCTTATGTTGTAGAGAGATGGGTCAATAACGAACAACTCTAGTGAGGTACTCGTCAGGTCAGGGGTAAAGGTCGAGATGAAACAAGCAATTGATTTTGCCATGGAGTTCGCGTGACTGGGGCGATGCTTTTGGAATTATTTGTGGCTTCGTAGAGGGGGTTTGCCCCCTATATATACCTCAGGTTCGTGGCCCGCTGGCGCTGAATTGGGCATATCGCCAGGGATCTTCCAAACCTATTAGAATTTGGGATTGACCTATCAATCTTGCTCTCTCGAAGATGATGGGACTCCTCCCAACATTTCTCATCCTCTGAGCACCAAGAATTCCAACCTAGAGTCCATGCTTTCACTATTCTTGTCACCTCACACGACTGGAGGTGAGGGACGACTCAAGGTCGTCAGATCTTAGAACCGTTGATCCTATTCTCACGTGCATCTGATATTAACAAAATATATCAAATTTTAATTTGATAAAAAATCATGACTTTTATGTATATCCCTCTCACTTTTGGAAACTTTCAAAAATTCATAACTCCTTAACCACACTTATTTTTAATCCCAAATTTCAAGGAGCCTCTTTGATAACTTAATCTACTCGCCTGCCAAGTTTGGAGTTAAAATTCGAAAATAAGAGAGGCTTTTCTTCATATGGAAGTTATCTATTCAAAAGCCATATTTGATTCATATTTTCTCTCTTTATCATTTATTTCCTTTATTTGGTTTTCTTTTACCATTATAAACCTAGTGGGTTCAAAACCTAATCCATGAAGGTCATTCATACCACTTTTTAGAGAATTCTACATAATTCTCCCCATTATCTTTCTTTCTTTTTCCTTTTTATTCATTATTATATTTCCTTTATCTTTTCTTCCCTGTTCTCACATTGGACTCCCTAAAATGGTAGGATCCACAAAAACACACATTCAAGGCAAAAATTGCAAAAGAAACCCATTCATTGAACATAAATCATAAAATTTCCATACATACACATTTTATTGGAAAAATTTCATTTCAGATCATATAAGCAAAAATTGAGGTTATAACACACTTGCACCCTTAGGGTCTTACCCTTCAGGTGGAACCATCATGGTCCATACCTTGTTTATTACATGGAATACATCTTAGATCTCATGGCCTTAATTCATTTCTCAGATTTCAATCCCTCTATAACTTCTAGGTAGGTTGTTGTCGCATCATCTATGACCTACTCATTCCTTCTTGAGCAACAAGATATCAACACATTTCAGACTCAAGGGAAGTGTCCTAATAGAACTATGAGGTTCATGTTTTACATGAGGAACATGAGGTTCTACAACTACAACATATCAAACTTTAGGTACCAAATATATATCTCTTGAGATTTGAGTACATTTTACAAATTGGCCCTCCATTCCAAATCCAATGTGACTTCCTTGTTGAAATACTATGTAAATTTATAATAATTAGTCCCGAGGAAATATTACTTACTCGTGGATAGGCTTTTCCATTCTGTTTGTATTAAATTTTCAAATGAGTCCCTCAATTGACTTTCATGAGTCGATCTAATAGCAAAGTCACAATCATGTCTTCCTATTTTTATTTGGACATTGCATTTATGGATTTATCTTGTTTAAATAACCAATTTGGAATAAATTTAAGGTAATAAATATACTAACATATATTAAATTTTTTATATATGGAGAGAGTAATATATATGATTAAATTTAGAACTACAAATGGAGGCATCAACATGCAAACATCATATTATTTACAACAAAACCCCTACCTAGAACTAATTGATTGACTCCCTCCATCTACTCACTTTAACAAAAAACTACCCCTCTATCACTCCTTTGTACTCTACTACTCGACCATGCTCTTCTCGACCTTTCCAAGCTGAGGGGTGTAATAATGCGGGTACGATGCGGGTCTAGTCATACCCATTTAATTTAGCGGGTCTAGTTCCGATTCTAGACCTGAAATTACAAAAATCTATACTTGTACCATACATGTATCTGCAATAATAGTGGGTTTGTGGTGCATGTATGTGGGTAAGCAATTCTATGTAAAAATGATATTGTTTATGTAATAGCAATTATCACTATGTACCATATATTCTAATAAATGAGATAGTGAAATTATATAGGATATGAACATGCACTAATTTTATTAAATAATGTAATACTTTGTAGATCAAATATCAAATGAGTTAATTATTTACATATTTGTAGTCATCATCATAGTGGTTTAGTTATGTAGCATATCATTTAAATATTTTTATTTTAGGTTTACATATGATGCTTATGATTGTAATTAGAGTAGTTAATTTTCAATTAGATGACTAGTTTTAACCTTATTATAATTAGAGTAATCTATAATCTCAATTATTATATTAATTAGACTAGTAAACTATGATATAATAACGTATAATTTAAATATTTATTCATGTATAGTAGGAACATGTGTTTCTAGCTCTGGGTCCAAGCATACCCATTACTGGACCCGCTTCTATTTGGGTCCTTGAGTATACGTGTTTATAGTTCTGCACGTCCAAAAATTTAGACCCATGATGGGTTTTTCTAGTGTCCAAATTTGTGGGTCTACCCGTACCCATTTATAACCCTATCTAGTCCTAAAAATTCCTTGTGACAGACTCACTGACAGCTTTCCTTATTCACCATGATGACCACTCCAACCATCACTCCTTGATCCTGATTCTCTGGTTACCTCCTCAAAACATCCGCCAACACTAGCAGTGACATACTCAACCCTACCTGAATCTCAGAGATTTAAAGAGAATGCCTTCTGTGTCTGCTGAACTGAAAGTGTGGAGGGCTACTGCAATCAATTGCAAAGGGTAGGAGTAGTCCTCCTTGGACCCCACCAACCCAGAGAAACACCACAATGATTCATAACTTAAAGTGTGGTGCAAACTTGTTATAACTGATCTAAGATCTAAAAATCTTCCAATGTCTTCATGACCAACTTGTAAATATTTATATGAATATCAACCATCATCTTGTAAGCTAATTAATTCATACATGAGATCTGAATGTGTAAAACTATGACCACGTGCTTGTAGGGGGTCAAGGACTTGGTTGTACTCATATTCTATGAACTAGGGGCAACCAAGAAATGATCTTTGTTGCAACAAATAGGTAACTAGTCCTTTTCTTAATACTGGTTTAGATAAATCAATGTACAGTAAATAAAATTGAATATTTAGACATTAAAACAATGAATATTATTAATCAATGTGTTAATGATTATCACTCAACTATAGTAATATACAATATAACTTACTAATATTTAGTACATTGCAATACATAGTGGGATGTTCGTCTCAAGTAAATGTCAGTCTATAGTGTCCGACAAAGGAAAACTAGCTAGTCAATAAATGTAAATGTGGTTATAGAATATATTTGACCTTGTGGACTTATTATATAAATGTTTGTAACATTGGAATGACAACCTTAGACAAATATGTATGTATAATTACATTTAGAAATGAAAAATGGATGTAGCAAGTGTGTCAAACTAAATTGGTCTATTTTAATAAAATGGGTTAGGAAAGAAAGAAATTACGTATAATAATTTCTTTCAAAACATAAGCATGTATGACCAAATACTTTTAAAATTTACCTTAGAGGACACTTTGGGTTGGACACATGATTCTCATTCATATATAATAGTATTAGATACATATATGTACTCAGATATACATATTCAGATCTATGAACAAGTATA